>CAFUXE010001222.1:288054-419631 GCA_903364295.1 Serranus cabrilla | reverse complement strand
CTAAATGCTCCCCTGCTGCTTCTTACAGTTCGCTGCTGGAATATTTTAAGTCTCCGGAGTGAGGTGAGGGGAAATTTATTTTTCATCCACACCCACTTTACGTAATGACCCAAATGGGGTTTTGCCTGCTAACCTTGGTTTTCTCAGCGCAGTTTCTTTTGGAAGCCCATTTCCACCAGTGTGATAAGGGGAAAGATTGTGTAAGTCATTAAAATTAGATTCGAAATAATGACTTAGTACAAAAAAGTATTTTTTGAGAATTTTTTTCTTTAGAGATGGTTATTATTGCCTTCCTGTGCAGCATATTTCGTTTGAGATTGTCATTATTTAATTATTAATTCAATTAATTAATTGTTTTTGAGATACTAAGTCAGTATTATGTTATTCTAACTGATACTTTGTCATTACTTTTTGATTATTACTCATTATTTTCAGATACCTAGTCATTACTTTAAGATACTAAGTTATTATACTGTGATTCTAACTCATTATTTTTTACATACTATGTCATTATTTTGAAAAAGTAACTAATTATTTTGTGATTCTAACTCGTTTAAAGATACTAAATCCTTATTTTTGAGATATTGAGTTAATTTTTTGTCATTCCAAGTCATTATTTTGAGATTCTCACTCGTTTTGAGATACTTTTTTTTAGTTTCGAACAAATTATTTTGAGACTCTACGTTATTATTTTGTGATTCTAACTCGTGATTTTTGAGATACCAAATCAATTTTTAGATACTAAGTTATTATTTTGTGCTACTAACTCATTTTGTTTGTTTTGTTTTGAGATACATCATCATTATTTTGTTATTCTAAGTCATTAACTTGTCAGATATTATTTTGTGATTCTGACTCATGATTTTTGAGATACCTAATAATTATTTTGAGATTCTTGTAAAAATCATTCTTGGCTTACAATAATCATAGATAAAGCTGTTTTATTGTTAACAAGAGTTATTTACACAGTTATTAATTTCCATCTATTTTTTTTGTCTGTACTAAGTCGTTACTTCTGCATTTGGAAGTCATTGTTTTGCGATACCAACTCCTTATTTTAAAATACTAACTCATTATTTCAAGAAAGTTTCCCATTAAAATGGCTTCAAGGATGAATTTTTTCCAACTCGAGGCTAAGTTTACATCTTTAGTTTTCTTCACTGGCAGAAATAGGCGTCCGCTGTAAGTTTCCAAAACCAGACAGTTTGGTAACATTAATCAAAGCGTGTTGTGTTGCTGCACCTCTTTTCCACAGCAGCCATGTGTTTTATTAATCACCACCCTCTTTTACAAGCAGATTACACAGTAAGAAAAAGTGAGTTCATATTATGATTTATCGTGGTTTATTGCCTCACCAACATGATCACATTCTGCTGATATGTTGAGCGTACTGTATACCGAGTCTCTGAGATGGTCTTGTTAAAATAATAATTACATTTTATGAATTTTTATGTTAATTTATAAACACATATTTACAAAAGACATTCACAATAGGTACAGAAAGGCGACTTGGTAATCAAATAGAAACAAATCCTGCTTCTTGTATTCAGGTATATTTGGCTTACAAATTGCAATGTAATGACTTCTTAACTGAATTTATAAGTGAGGATCTTCACACGGGGGTAAAGGAATCAGTGAAAACTATTCTTCAACATTTCCTCCAGTCCAACTCTCTGGGAACAAACGAGTCCTTGCTGTTTCTGCCCAGCTGAGCTCCAGCTATCTCTTGTCCTGAGGCGCGTACAGGAAGATGGCGCTGTAGGTGGAGAGGATCTCTCTGGCCCCGGTGGTGGCCAGCTGGCCTCTGGTCCTCACCAGGCCCACGCGGTCTCCTTTCCTCAGGGGCAGGATGAGACTGAAGGACACAGAGCCTCCGCAGCCACAGTTGGCCCCGGCTGGGCCCCCGTGCTGACCGGCCACAGGCCCCGCTGAGCTCTGCAGCCTCTGGACGCTGCGGTTGGACACGGACAGGACCGCCTCCACACGGTTGCCCTGCTGTGCAGTCAGCAGTCCTGAAATCAGGTATCGGCCATCCAGGGGTACAGCGAAGATCCCTGTGGAGGGGAGGACGAGAGCGTGGGTGTGGGTAAGATCAATTACTGCTGTTTGTTAGTCCTGCTGTGCTGCTGTTCTCCACAGCCAACAACTCAGTTATGTTGGAGGATAACTTCATGATATCTTTTAAGAACAGTACTCAGACACACAGACACATTTTTATGCACATTTTTAAGATTCGCATGAGAAAAGCTTGATAGAAACACTTAAAGTCAATAAAACTCATTGAGCATAAAAGTTATTATACTCGCTTGAAGTGGTTTTGGTTTATTTCGATAAAAAGCTAATGAGCTAAACAGTAGATCGAAATGCTGAACAAAGAGCTGTTTCCACTCTGGAGATGAGCTGATGTAAAAGAACAATTTTAAGTTTCCCAATTGAATCCAATTCCTGAAGACTAAAGGGCCAAAGTTGTCGGATTAGCGACCTCTTTTTTGTTTTGTTTTTTCGTCTTTCGAGAAATCTCTACTTCTTGTGCTGTTTAGCGACAGATTAGCCTGCAGCAGAACATTACACTGCCATCTTCTGACCAAAGTCTTCAGGAATTGGATTAAATTGGGAAACTTATAATTGATGTTTCATATCGGAGCGGAAACAGCTGATCAGTCATGCAAGTTAAATGTTATTCCGAAAAAATTATTCCATCTCCTGTTCAGCGCATGAAGCAAGTTTTCTGAAAAAGAGAAAAACCACCTCAAGCGAGCGTAAAAACTATAATGCACATTTTCGAAAGTTGTGTTAAATGTTGGGGTTTTCACCATCTTTTCTCATGCAAATCATAAAAATGTGCACAGAAATTTGTTGATGGAAACACAACTAATGCCTCTGACTGGCCTCCTCATGTCTAACTCTTGCAAGAGTTTCACACAAAATAGATGCTTTGAAGCCACTTTCTACCTACATTGAGTGTAGCTGTGACATTTCAGTCCAGCTTGTTTAAAGACAAAGTGTTTGAATGCAGGCTGTGTGCATTTCTCTGTGGATTGACTGTTTTGATAAATGATGATTGATGACGAACTAAAGAAACCACATTGAAGACACAGGCAATAAAACTGGTGCTGTGTGCAGCTTGAGTGTCCCTGACAACTCTGTGTACAGCATCATAGTGATGCTGCAACAAATGTAAAATCTTTGTTGTTGTTGTTGTTGTACCTGTGTGGGGGTTGTAGTGTCCACCGTCATTGACTAGAACTCTGTTGAAGCGGATGAAGCCGAAGTCTCCAGAGAGCGGCTGCTGAGTGAGTCCAGCAGAGAAGGAGAAGGGATCTGAGAAGGCGCCGCTGTCGGCTGAAACTGGAGGGAAAAACATGTACGTCAACCAGTTTTTACATTTCAAAGAGTCTGAAAAACACTCAAAGCCTCCTATTTTATCAAAGTATTTGTTTCCTTCTTTTCCTGGCTGAGGTGGATTTTACCTGGTGACACAACTGGAGCCTGATACATCGGGTTCCAAGGCACCTTTGCTGCTACGGGATCTACAAGGTACAAAAAAAGAAAGTGTTAATTGTGCATTACTTCCTAAAGCACAGCTGTGAGCTCAGGGGTCGACACATTTATTTTTATCAACATTTCATTAGTCTGAGTCTCTAATTATATGTGTAAAGGGAGAAACGGAATCAAATGTTTAATGAATCCATATCACCATGAATGGTCACATTTTCTGAAATTATATGATTAAATATGCAAATGAGGCTTTATCTAATGCTATTTTTTTTTAATTTAGGAGAGATCTACAGATGCAAATAGACAAAGTGCAGTAAAATAAATGTGTATTTTGGGTTTTTAATGTGAAAGAAAACATAAAATTCCACCATTACTTTAACCACTTTTGCTGCTTTGTACCTGTTGTGGAAGTCCCAAATACATCGTAAAACCAAACACTATCATCTCTGGATTCATAATTATAATAACATATAATAATTAATAACAATATACTTTTTGAGGAGCTGTGTCTGGATGCTACTACAACAGAATGAGCCCAAAATAAACAGACTTGCTGTGATTTAATTGCAATAAATGGATCAAAAAGGTGATGCAGATATGTAAAAAGTCTGAATTTATACTTTGTCCGGTCCGTCCACAACACAACAAGCAAACAACTTTTTAATAGCTTGTTTTCCGAGCAGAGTTTGGATCAATCAGAGCTATTTAGGAGCTTCACAATGCCTTACAGAGATTTGCACTTTACTGAGCGACTTCTCTAGTTTTAAGAGCCAGGGTGGATGCATTTCATTGCATTACTTTTCAAAGTATATGGCAACAACCTTAAAGTCGAATGTAGCATTCAGCATGCAGCCCAGGGTAAAAGTTTCTGCTAAGTGCCTGCAGACGAGCTAAAATCCTTCCACAGTCCGCCCACATATCCTTAAACTAAACACATCCAGTTCCCACTCCCTCACACTCTCAAGCTTTAAATTATTCACAGCTTTTTCCAATATTTTTTACACTGATGTAGTAGAATGGCAGAGCCTGCAGATGCATGCGTTGTAACCTGATAATGAACTGCTCCGATATGCACCTTGGCGGCTGAATGATTGAGGCTTGAAGGACACGGGCTGCAGAGGAGGATAGCCTGCAAAGAGAAACAGATGACAAACACATCATGTTTTATCATCATTCCAAGAGAAAAGTCAGCGAACACTCGTTCCAGAAAACAGTTGTTTGGTTTTCCATCTGAACATTATGGCAAAAACACTGCGGGATAGTTTCCCAGAGAAGGTATAAATTAAAACAAAACAGGTTGTAATCCAAACGGCCTCATTTTGGTTTTACAAGAGGCTTTCTGAAACAGTTTGATGTAGTTTTAATGGAATCTATAAGCAGACTCCGGTGTTTACAGTTTCTGCAGAGCCTGGAGATGGATTTCAACCTGCAGATATTTGTGCAGTTTTAGTTCCAAATAAAATAAACAGCCAAAAAGAAAAACGAATCACAAGGATTCACAGCCCTGTAAGGAAAAGATAATGTGAAAACCTGCTCCTCAGTGTTACAGAGTAGCTAATGTCTAAACACCCCTGAGCTGTTCTAAAAATCACCATAAAGCACTACCTCGTATGGATTATTGCTTTATGAAAAAAAAACATAAACATAAACAAGGCAATAAACACACAGAAACACAAATTGCAATCATTTATTGATAACAAATAATGATTATTTCCCCAAGGAATGCAGTTGCAGTGGAAAAGATGCTTGATTATTAACATTTATCAGGATATCGCCATTAATTAAGCTGAATGGATTCACGTCCCGTGTGAAAACCTAAACGATTTTGTTTACGTCTGTTACGTGAATCACATGTTTTTTAACGTAACATTTTTTACGTCACCGTCGTAACTACTTCACTTCCGGCGTTTCCATACATGTATTTACTGTTTAAAACTGTTTATTTACTGTGTCTTTTATAACACCAAACCAGGACGTTTTTTGCCCTAAACCTAGATCAGTGGTTTTGTAGCCTGCATCGAGTAGTTTTTGTACAGAGGTTCTTCTCAGGTAAGTTTTTAATATTGTTAATTTTTTTTGTTACCGTCTGCTTTACAAATTCTTGGCAAGCTGAACCTCATTATCTGGTAAATTTTCCTGGCTTTGTCCTTGACTTTTCCAGCTCTTTTGTTTCTTTTTCTGTCATTTCAGCATGCCTTCTGTCTTTTCTATCTTCCTCCTCTGTCCAGTTTATCTCTGTCCACCACTCATCCACTCCTAACCCACCCAGTAAGTATCAAAAGTCACACAAAATATGATTTTTTTGTTTTGTTTGGGGCAGTAATACTGATATAATGTGGTCACAGGTGTGTGTCAGTCTTGATCAAGAACCAGAACTATCAGTTTTATGAAAAGAAAACTTTAAATATTACATTCTAGTGTTAAGATTATATACTAACATGGATTTAAAGGACATATTTCCGACTATTCTGTTCCTTTTCTGCCAGAAAACGGCCATATGGAGGCTAAAACAAAGCCTTTGTTTTGTTGTTTTCCCTAATCATCCTATATACAGTCCAGTTAATTCAGTCCAGAACTGGCTCTGTGGCTATCTGTTTCCGTCTCTTCCGTCCAATTTGAGCTGGCCCCAGTTCAAAGATGCTATAGCATTCCTACAAAATAACAATCTATACTCGGATAATTAACCTTTATTATGTATTCCATGTGTGAAAATGGCTCATTTCCAAATGTCGTCAGTGCTGAAGATGTTTAGATATCTGATGTGACTGTAAACTGACAGCGCCGTTGAAAGAGGAACATAATATATTATGTCACACATGTGGTAATGCTGGCTCAGCCGAACTCTTCGTGGTGCCAGAATTATGACACAGTGTCATAAAATGTAACTTCTTGTCACGGCAGCGATGACAAATGGTTTCAGCATTAATTCATTCTCACAAGTAGACTCACACAGTAGACTGTGCATCAGAGTCTGGATTAACACTTAACATTAAAACCCGCAAAACACAGTGTAGTTATTCAGTATTCATGGGCTGTCTATAAAATACATACTGAGTATTTTAACCGAGTATTTTCTTTATTTGTGGTTAACAAGACACGATAATGTAGAAAAAGGTATTGGTATTGCAATTATATTAGTTATAGTATCATTTATTATCATGTTTTTGTAAGTATATCTGATATACACATTATTGTGTTTTCAGGTAAACTAAATGTGCTAAAGTATTATTATAACGTCTTTCTCGTTCACGTAAAATGGTCAGAAACAAAAAGACACAACAGAGCGCGTTCTCAAGTTACTTTGATGTTTTTCCGATCTGAATTTATGATCATTTTGTGGGGTTTTGTGTTGGAAATCTCTCCCCATCTCCCATGCTGCAGTACCCCTTCCTGCCTCAAGAGATGCCATTGGGGGCGCTGTTTTATCAAAACACAAGATGTCACTAAGACCAATAAAAAATATAAAAATCTTATATTTAATGATGAACCCTGGTGTGTGAGATGTGTATGCATGGTCAGAATATCAGCTGGAGCCGGATTTAGAAAACAGTCCCGTGCAGAGCTCGAGGGCATGGCCTTGGTGGAGGTCTGCACTTTCTGCGTGCCCTTCGACTTTGCACAGTAATTTGCAAGCTATAATTTAAAGCACCAAACCATATTTTGTGCCATAAATCCATGCGGTTTTGAGTGGAACTAAAATGAGACTTAATGCAGATTTCTGGTGTTCAAACAGATTCATATCACAAATTAAAAAGCTGCAGTGAGAAGGTTAATATCTCCGTGACTCACCTGGTGCTCCGGCGAATCCTTTGACGGGTATGCTGGACGAGTCCTCAGAGCCTCTCCGCACAGTCACCCTGCGGCTGTAGCCTGGAGGTCCTGCCTCACCCGTCTCCACCTCGGGCCTTACAGGAACCAGGGGGACAGAGGGGTGGCCTGGTTGGCGGGGGCTGGCTGGCTGGCTTGGCGGGCTGATCATGATGGTGTGCACGTTGGGCTGCAGCGGTTGGCTGGGATTGTACGGCTGCCTGGGGCTGGATGGTGGCGGTGCGATGATGAGAGGGATGTGGATTTCTTGGATTCTGGTCCTGGTCGGAGGCGATTCTGGCACAAGAGCGGGCCTCTCCGGTCTTAAGGTCATTCCTTAGAAAGCAAAAGGAAAAAGAGAATGAGATCGTAAATACATCAATTTATGGTTCCCTGTCTAACCATACGATAGGCGTAACCATCTGGTCACAACAATTGAAAGTTGTGGAAAATGCTGCAACTGCAAAGGCACAAGCCTCCAATTTGCTTTTTGTTTAGAATCCCACTTCCTCTCTCACATTCAGACCACATCCCTCCCGTCTCTTGTGAATTCTCCTTTAACGACTTAAATTCTGTTGACAGGCCAAATTATACCAGGCTTTCACTGCACCTCTGGGTTGTTGTTTTTCAACCGGTGCCGTTATTACCCTTCATAAAAGCAACACAGGCGGTCGGTGTGAACCATCGGAACGGAAACCAGTTGGCTGCGTGCCAGAGCCCCTGAGGGCTCAGACATCACCTGGGCCTCTGAGGTGATCGCAGCGTCCCGGGGACAAATAACACAAATAATTACAGTACCTGCTTTGTGTCAGCCCCGTCTCACAACCAGGTGTCAGCCAGATTGTGTCCAGTGAAGGAGTTTCTGCATTAAATGGCTCGTTCGATGCTTCATGCATCTGTGTCTGTGGGGCAGTTTAAACCTTGTGGGCGAGGCTAAAGTACATGTAACAGGATTACCGTAATGTCATTCAGCCAAAGACGCTAACATCAAGGAAATGACCACTTATTCCAAATTATTATCCAGTTAAGATTTATCAGAGAGGTTTGGATCTTTGAGGATGCATGTAAAGAACACAAACAACAAAGATTCTGCAGGGGAACTCGCATGTGATGTATATAGACGTTTGAGATAACTGTAAAGTGCCGTGAATGTTAACATCTTTGAGCTTTGAGTGGTGAAAAACGCTGCAGCAGCAGGCAGTGCACACATGAAGGTGTGAGTCATATGAAACTGAGTCGTCTCCTTATAAAGTCACTTTATATATCGACATGAAACTGATTAGAAGTTACTGATCAGCTGGTAGATGATCAGCTGTTCCAACAAAAGGCCGATACATGCCGAAGCATCTGTTAGCTGATCAGCTGATGCAAGTGCCTCTTCAAAAACTGCCTTTGCAATGTTTTTATGAGCAGGAAAAAGCATTTAACACTTTTGCTGGCCCTTGAGGATAACATTAAACACATTTTAGTGAGGAACACTGAGCGTAAACATAAAAGTGTTATGTCCGCTGGGTACAAATTAATCTCAGAGTCCGCTTACGAGCTTTTTCCGGAGGTTTTAACCGTGTATTTAACTTTGGAGAAAAGCTGGTCAGTGAACCTTAAAGTAACTAGAAGAAGCATTAATTTGTGTTGATTTTGGCGGCCCCGGTGGAAATGTTATGTATCATTTTTCATACATTATTCTGCAAAAATCCAGCAACATGACTAGCAGCAGATGCAGAACCTGTTTAGGTCTCACAATTACTTGGTTAGATTGGAAAAGATTGGGGTTTGGGTTAAAATAACTACATTTCTTACTTACTTAACATGGTGCATGAACATCAGTCTCCCGGGTTTGTTTGATCTCTCAATACACTATGATTTCCTCCTTATGTGGACTTTTTCGCTTTTAATACTACGTCACCTGACTTCCTCCCTCGAGCCGGCCCTGCTCTCCCAGCTCAAGCTCGAATTTGAGTTTTACTTTTTGTAGATATATGTAGGAACAATGACTGAGAACAGCCTGCCTCGTGTTGAAAGGATCTTGATCCTGCAGTTTCCACCATCTGTTGAATGACCAACCGACCGAGGTCAGCCTGTTTTTCCGCCTGTGCACTATCACTTTCATTTGTTCTTCAGTCAATTCTTTTCTTTTTCTCTGTACTGATCCTGCTGAAGTATCAACCATAACCCCAAAATACAACGTAAAAAATGAAATTATCTAAAGAAAAATGTTGTCCCGCTTACATTTTTTACGTTATTTTGCAGCAAATCAGACCTGGTGACAAGCATTAAGAATAACTTTAAAGAACTAGCCCCTTTTTTTAAATCTCTGATGGTCATAAAGATGCACCAGTATTAAACCGGGAATAGGTTCATTAAAAGTTAGGAACTTCTTGTAGCTTCTTTAAGTTCAGATCATTTTGTCAAAGTCCTCTTTCAAGGTCATGACTGAACGTTCACACGCAAAGCCACAGGGTACAATTTAATGACTTCACAGCATCTTGAAACTAAAATAATTATTTTAATTGCTGTAAGTTTGACCACAGCCAACAATATAACGATGAATCTAAACTGTAGCATTCTGGCTTGTATTGAGGCAAAGTGATCAATCCAAGTACCCAAGAGCACTGGTATTACATTAGAGACGGCCTGTTACACCGGATTATGAAAGCCACTCTGTTCTTATCAAATAAAAACATCAACAACCATCAACAAAATTCTTCCTTCTTACTGCAAGTGATACCACAAGCTACTCAGAAACCACATGTATAATCAAAAACAAATTAAACCCAGCGATCATGTTGTACTGAGATAATCAGAAATCTCTTCCTCATTTCCTCCCTGTGCCTCCTTCAGGACGTTGGTTGCCTGAGTGCATATTTCCCATGAGCTCTCAGCCTGTGTCTCACTGAGGGGGCAACCACAAAGTCGAGAAAACACACAGACAGGCGCACACATACACACACACACACCAGCGCTGGTGCAACCAAGAGCATCACCAAAACCAGATGTTATTGCTCACAGAGAGCAGATTGAGACCCTGCAGGGGGAGGGATGCTGCAGTCACTGTGTCACCGTGTTCAAAAGTGTCTGAAAGCGCTGAGGAATATTGCAGCAGACAAGCTGACCGCGCGATGGAAAATGGTGTCAAGGGGCACAGAGCAGGGTGTGGTGGTTACACATACAATAATGCATCACTCACACTCTGACATACGACTTTCCTGCTTTACACATGGACACAATTTCATCCTCCACCCCATTTTCCTCCGCTGATATTAACGATGGGAGGACTGCATGGCAGACCTCAGGGACTCCCATTGTGTATCTGGGTCCATTCTCCTCTGAAGACTTCCAGATGGGCTCACGGGTCAGAGACGGAAACACCTCACAACGTCGAGGATTCAGAGACGTCTCTGGGGAGCTGCTGCAGTCAGAAGCGCCCCCTCAAAATGCTGGTGCTGACTAAATATATACAGTGTGTTTTTGTGGCGGTGTCAAGTTCAATTTTCCATTCTTTCCCAGCAGACACCCTTTGACTTCAAGAAGCCTTTGATATCTTGTTTTTCTTGTATTCCCTCATCACAGTAGACAGTTAATCTTACTGCCTGTCTCTCCTATATAAAGTCAGAATGATCAATTGCAAAGCATTGATCCATGAAATCAAAGCCTTAATTTTATCCCTGCTTTAATACAACTGCCTTTTTTTTCTTTTCTGTCTGTCAATAGAGACTTACAGGACAGGGTGGAGGCAGAGGAGGAGAAGAAGTCCTCTGGCATTCTTGGAAGGACAAATCGGAAGAAAAAACTGGACAGAAGGAGAGAGCGATGAGGGAGTCAGAGATAAGAGAGGGAAAGAAACGACAGGGAAGTGATTTGAGCGAGACTGGGATCACCTCCAAAAAAAGGAGGAGTAGAAAAAAAAACATCTTGAGGATTGAATGAGAAAAATGAGAGGAAAGGTTGATTAGTCACTGTCTGCAGGAGGAACAGTGTGCCCAGGCTCAGGAAACAAGCATTTCCTGTATTTATTCATATTTTAATAGCCTCTATTAAACACTCTATTAGCTCTATTATTTTTAAAATTTTTATATATTATTTTGTATCTTCACAATAGTGTTTCTTATATTTTTCAAATCAAAAATATTCATATTTTGTTCAAAGTATGTATATTTTTGCATCAAAGTGCTACTTTTCCAAGCCCTGATGTTCCCATGTGGCCTGATGTCGGCTTCAGTTGATGAGGTTGCTACATACATATCCTCATCCATAGGTAAGATCTGTTACTGATGGCGGTCTGTAAGTTTTTCTGTTTTAAGAAACTATGGTAGTTAAGCAATGTACTGCTGTAGATTTTACGTTGGTTTGGATCCAAGGCAACAAAAGAACAGATCGAAGCATCAGTGGATAAACAACAACTCTTGTGTTCTGAAAGGTAAAATCACCGTTTTGTCAAAGGAGTCTGGTGACTTTTAAAAGAATGATACATAAATAACAGCAAAACATATTGTAGCCACTTAAAGAAAGGAAAACCTCAATAAAATCTGAATCAGGTTAAGTGAATATTATATTTTTTTTAATTTACCTTTACCTTGGCGTCAGACAGCCCTTTACAACAGGGAACTGAAGCTGTTTATGCTTTCGTCAAAGCCACCAGACTCCATTGACAAAAACAGCAATTTTACCTAGCAGAGCACATTTCTTTGTCCAACACCCACCCCATGTGGTCAGTTTGTTTATGTTATTACATGACTCTCAGATCCAAACTAATGTGGCGCCCACAGCAGAATATTCTGTGCTGTTCCCCTTCAAACTTAGCACAGCTAACACTGACTCAGCTAGAGCTACAACTCACAGCTTAGATTGGTGACATATGTCACTACTATTTGCTAAGACTACTTCCATTTCATAAACCTGGAAAAGAAAAATCCCGGAGTTGGCCTTTAAGACATGAAAACCTTATCATGCCTGCATTTTAAAGTGTCTTACATCTGTGCTGTACTGCTGAGTGATGCAGCAGAGTCACGGCTGCTTAACCACATCTCCCGTTCTGAGAAAGAAAACAACCAGAAACAAACACACACATTCTGTAGCGGCAGACCTCTGCTGCAGCAGCTGTTGTGGGCAAAGCAGTGCCAACATTTTGCAACTGAAGTCACACAGTTCCATGCAGCAGTCACATTGAGTAAGGGCAGAGCGATTCCAGTTAATCTTACAGTTATGTTATTACAACACCTCATCTGTTCGCAGCCTCCTCGGGGTCTTCACATGACTGAAAAGAGAATATGAGCTCAAACGCAGAGAGGAAACATTTCAGTAGACTCTCAACCACCACCACACCCACAGAGCTGGGATTTTTCATGGAAATTTTTTATCTCCATTTAGACTGTTCCTCTCCTTTCCAAACTTGAGGAAAACATTAAATCCTCATGCTACCTCAGCCACACAGTCCAACTCCCTCTCTCGTGGGATTTAGGAAACAGACTACGAGCCCAAAGAGAGAGAATATCATGATGTGCTGCCCTTAAAGGAAAAGATCCACATTTTGGGGAATACACTTTTTCACCTTCTGAAAAGATTCAAACCACTATTGTGTCTGTAGAGTCAATATGAACTACCAACAGCAGCCCGCTAACTTAGCTTAGCACAAAGACTGAGGAAACAGCTAGCCAGGCTCCAAAGATAACAAAGAATCTGTCATCAAGACCAAGTCCAGTCCAAGACAAAGACCAAAGGCAGTCAAGACCAGGTCAAAATCAAATCCAGTGCAACTGAAGTCCTGTTTGTGACTATAATAGGAAATAGTTCCAATCTTTCCAGTGCTAATATAGTTTTTCAGGAGTCTGATCTACAATCAAGATCCAACATAAAACTAATCTGACACATTCTGTTGGAAGAATCAACTAATCAGTACAACTGATCCTGAATCAGCAGCCAGGAACAACTTGACCAGTTTTCAATAGCCGAGTCTGAGACCATGACAATTATGAGTCCAATAAAGCTTGAGAGCAAGACAAGTGCAAGTCTTCAAAAAAAGTAATCCTGAGACTCAAGTACTACAGACCTACCTGACTGCTGATATATTCTCTGGAAAATATGTACAGCCCCAAGAGTTTGGGACTCGTAAAAAGTGGATAAAAACAAATGTAAAATTCAGGTTGTATTTTTTTTGAAAATTAACCTCTTCAAACCCACCTGCTAGAATTAAAATACTAAAACTGAGCAAGTATGAGGTTTCATTTGAAAGGTGCATCTTCTAGTTTCGGTTGTTGTACTTGTTTAGCATGTGGCTAAAACACAGAGGATCAGCAAATTAATGCATTCTATCGAGGCTCTAAAACTAAATTGTGCTGAAATATATTGTCATTTACATCAACTAACTTATGTCCAACAACAAAAATCTACTCAGATGGGGGTTTATCTATTCTAATATCAATGTAGCTTGCATCTTTAGCTGCCCTGTTCAAACAGTATTGCAATAAAATATAAATCTTCCATGTGCATAACTGTGAGAACAAATATAACAAAAAAATGTGAATAGTGTATTCTGTCTGCCTTCATACTTGATATGCATCAGTAAACTGATATAGTATGTGTATTACTTAGTGTGATGTGCCTATTTTTTCCCCAAGATTTAGAAAACTAGCATGTACTTTGACACTTAGTTCAACTTCTTATTTTGATTAAACTAAAATAACTCGACTCGGGCTGAGAGGGTCATCACAGTCCTGTAAAGCCACACCCATCTGGGTGAAACACAAAGTTTTCAGGGAGTTCCACACAGCCCTGTCTGATTTAATGCTGGGCAGAGGTGCAGTGTACTGTTACATGTACAGTAACGAAATCAAATATCACTGTTTGGAAATAACGGCCCACATTTGGCAAAGAATGAACTGGAATACGAGATGCCTTCACGCGCTCTGTCTCTCTCTCTCTTCACCACAGCCATTAATCCATCCACCCTCTTTTTCTCTCAGGTCGCTATCATACCATTGTTTTGGACGATGGTTTAAGAAAGGGAGGCACCGATGTTGGGGCCCCAGTCATGACATCACAGCTGAGGGTAGTCGAAGCATCTGGTCCTGGGTGTGGAGCCCTGCTTCTCCCCTCTCCATCAAGACTGGCTCCAGCAGTGAGTCAGGGCCCTTAATGAGGACCAGACTCCACACATCAGGCTGAGGTCACCCTACGGGAATCTCTGGAGGTTGGTATGTGTACATGCGTAAGAATAAAGAGGAGGAGGGGGGTGTATTGTGTATGTGTGTGTGTAATTGTGTACTGAGAGACCGGGAACTGAGATTAACTTCTGCAGTTCTGTGGTATGAGTAAAAACGCTATGTCATGGTGCAGGAAAGGAGACCTCACAGCTCAACATGTCCATAAAGGGAGTGGATGGACTTTTCTACTCAAGTGTTCTGACATTTACATAAGGGAGCGACGAGGCAAAACAGTGCAAGTAAATCATCGGAGTAGTTAGGAGGGGTTGACCTCTGCATTTCAAAATTTGATTCCTCACATTAAAAAAATGGGGAATTCTTAGGACAACATGAGTCTAAGTCACAGGAAGTTTCCAATGTGGGCCTCTGCCTCTTGGTGCTGGGACATATTGAATGACATATTCGAGGCGAGCACGGGAGGCCCAGTGAACCCGTGTCCTCCCTCTCCGGGAAATACCCTGTGGCCATTCATGGGATCTGATCCTCCCCTCCAAGCCTCCATGTAAGCCAAGCAAGCAGAATGCATTATATGGAAGATTATCTTCAGGAAAAGTTTGTGTTTACACAGATGTTAATCACTCTTGATAAACTCATGTGGTGGAAGTTAGAGAGGACGCTGCAAAGAACTGTGTATTTAGTCAGTTTCAGTGCCTGCCTGTGCTAATAGAGAGAATCCACAGACTTCTGAATGGTGATTCAGCCATAGTCTGAATCTTATTACTGTCATATGGTATATATTTTCCATCACATTGAAAAGTAATAGGTAAAAGTAATATTTGCCTTCTCGCTGGGAGTAAGATGAAATTGAATATGAAGCAACAGACAGCACCCACTTAGTTCAGCTTAGAATAAGACTGGAAATGGATGAAAAGAACTATCCTGTCTCTCTCTAAAAGAGGGCTACATTTATAAAGTGAAGTTAGGCACATAACCTCTTGTAAAACCACATCTTGATGCAGAAACACCTACAGATTTATACATGTAAATGAGTGTCATGCTGGTAGGCAGATTTCCTTTGGACAAAACCAGGCTAGTTTTCCTGTCTTTATACCTACAAAGCTAAACTACCCAGTAGGGTTGACTGTAGCTCCATATTGAATGGACCATAGGACTAGAATGGTAGTAGAACAGGTATTGAACTCAACGGACAGCTGGCTAATTAGCTAGAAAGCTTGTCCATATCCCAAGCTGTTAGCTTGCTAGCTAGCTAGCACTAGCCCCAAAAGTTCCCAGATGGTGCCATACACTTATTTGTACATAGGTGGCATTAGCTTATCAGTTGTGTCTGACTGCAGCAAGTGAATTCACTTTTTTGCCAAAATGTCAAATTTGTCCTTTAAACTCACAAATGAAGCAAAGCCTGCACCATAGCTTAACCCCCTGTCAAACTCTTGGAGTATAGCATACTCTTCTAATTGCACTATACATGCAGTGCACTCTTTTCATTATACTTTAAACTCACTTATTAACGCCCCACCTAAACCCCAGCATCCACCTGTAGACTCTAGATTTACCTAGGTTAGAGGTTATTGCCACTCCCAACTCCCAGCTGTGCTTGCTGTTTCCTTTTGAGGACTCAAAAGGATCCAAATACCAATGTTTTATAAATTCCCATTCACATAATTATCAATTCAACATGTGCTGGCTAAATTACGTTCCGTAGTGATAAAAGCCTCAGAATACTGGCTTCAAACTCTGGCATCTGTTAATCAAATAAATATTGATACTGCATATGACCAAACAATGACTTGGTTTATGTTGTTGAAAGCCAGAGAGGCCCTTTGATCACCCATGTTATTTCCTTCCCAAGACATTACTAATGATGTCAACAAACACAACAATCACTCAACTCACCTGGCTCTTTGGCAGTAACGTCTTTCAAGACATGTTTGGCCATCGCAGACAGCTGTGCCTGGACCCTCTGCAAGGAATTCTGCAGTGCGATGATGTCCGCACCGTGATTAACACAGGTGACGTTCATCCTGGACATACAGTCTCGCATACCGCCAACATGTCTCTCCAGTCCGTCTTTCAGCTCTCTGATATTGGCAGAAACTCCATCTAACCTTCCACACACCTTTTCAAGTCTGGTCACACGCCCATCCACAGCAGAAATGCCATCAGAAACTCCCTGTGTGTTATGTTTGCATTGACTCAGATCAGAGGACACCTGTCGACTGAGCGAATCAAGCCTGTTCTTCAGCTCCTCCACCTGACGTCTGGTGACGTCTGCCTGGTTACTGGGTAGCGCAAAGGCTGATCCCCAGCTGTCCCGTGATGGACTGCCAGTGCCACTGTGCCCTGCATGGCAGCACGTCGAGTTTATCTTGTGTATATCCTGGTTGTATTTGCTCATAGAGTCAGTTATCCCTGTAACAGCACCAGCCAGACCGAGCACATTATCTTGGAGATTAATCAGTCCCTTCTGGAAGTCGTCCATCGTCTTAATGCGTCTCTCATCTCCAACTGACTGCGTTCCAATACGATCTTCTAGTTGCCTGAGCTTGTCCTTGTTGGCATTAACATCTGTGTTTAGAATGTCCAAATCATTCCTATACCGAGTCAGGTCCTTCAAAATGTTCTCCAGACTTTTAGGTGTGGGGAATGAACTCACTGCAGCTGCACTAATTCCTGAGCCTGAACATCCAGCAGAGCACAACTCTCCAACAGCATTGATCTTATCATCCAAACCTTGGAGGATGAACTTATTGTTGTTGACTTCTGTCTGCATGGCATCCATGGAGTCACCAAACATCCCAGGGAAGGAGCTGTTGCTCATTTCCACCAGCATGTTCGTAAACTGGTCCTCCATGCTGTTCAGACGCTCCTCCAGAAGCTGCCGGAGTGCTGCAACCTCGTCCGCAATCGTACGGGTCAGCTTCTCTTCAATATAGAAACAATGAGTTTCTGCATTTAGCTCTGTGACATTAAGGCGAGCTTCCAGCTCTTCCATCATCAGGCTGAAGTCATTGTCTTCCCGAGGTGCAGACAAGTGCGCCAGCTCGTTGTCAATGCGGACATTTAGGATACGGTGAGCCTCTGCAATACGGTCAATCTCACGCCACAGATCTTTGTGGTCACTACGGTCCTCTTCTGCTTTAGATGGATCAGTCTGCCTTTGAGTTCGTATAGGTCCATCGGCAGCAGCCATATCCAGACGTAGTGCTCGGATCTCCTTTCTCAGATCGGCCTCCTTGGAATCCACCAGCTTGGTCAGGCTGACCAAACCTTGCTCACGAGTGTCTTCACAGGTCTTAAGCTTGTCGGTGCATGAGCTTTGCAGCTTGGCTAGTTGTTCTGCCAAATTCTTTTCTATCTCCTTCTTCAGCTTGTCAAATTTCCCATCAATCATATTCTGTATAACCTCAAACTCCGCTATTGTTAGAGTCGCCGACTGAGAGGCATCCATCAGGACGCGGATCTGCCCCTCATGACTTGACATGGCTCCTCTTAGGTCTTCCAAAGCTTCATCCTTGCTTTTCAGTTCACTGTTGATATCATCCAACCTGGACACTATTTTTTCTAGAGCCTTGTCTCCGGCAATCCCACCTCTAGTAGCCTGATGACCATCCAGCACCGCAGGGCTGTCCTCTGTGCCTGCAGCCGTGGTGCTGTCTGGCGAATGCGTGTTGTTGAGAAGTGTCACCAGTATCTTCTTTGTGTCTTCCTGCAGGCCTGCGCGGAGGTTGGTGGTCAATCCTGTCAAAGCAGACTGGAGATCCAGGACTGTCCGAGACAGGCGCTGAACCTCGCCTTCAAGAAGACGCACCTTATCTGTCCCACCATGCCTTGTTTCATGGTGCCCTGTCTCTCTCCGCTCCGGCCCTATGACCAGAAAAACAAGTTATTAGACTATTAATATTTAAATTCCCTCCTACTTTAAGCAGAAAAACTTTAAGGTAGCTCACTGTAGATACTTGGCATCAGTTTCTAAAAACACTTAAGGTAGGGCAGAAATGTCTTACTCTGTGTGTGTCTGGTTGTATATCCAGGATTTAGTGGGAGGTAAGGCTGTGTTCCTTGAACTGTTTGTCGGTCTGGGGGTGGTTTTAAATCTTTACAGTCCAGGCCTTGGTAACCAGGACAGCATCTCCACTCCAACTCTGTGACTGTCTTGAAAGCAATCTTGTATGTGGGCCGAAACCGATTTTGGAATCTGTAAAACAGGGAGGAGGAATCAATACATTTTTCAAAATCTCTCTCTCAAAAAAAACAAGAATATAGAATTGGGAATACTGGGCTTAAGTCTGCTCAAACCCAGACCATTTGTGAAGTGCTTTTCCTGTAATTTTTCTTATTGATACTAAATCTACACAGCGATTCCAAAAGGGAAAATCTGTTCCAACAATGTGTATTTTTATTGGTAACTGTTGACTCCTGCAATCACCAAAATGTCTGCTTTTTTGGACATTTCTTGAGCTTCTCTACTGCTCCCCATTTCATGAGCATTTCAACTTTCTAGCCAAGGCAAACAGTTCCCAAAGAAACAATAGATGACATCACTTCCCTGAAGGCAGGGGTCATGTCATGCAGAACATCTGGAAAGTTGATGACTGAAACAATCATCTTTGCACATTTCCCCCAAACTGCCACCCTCCCTGATAAAACAATTCTAGCCTGACAAATAGAAGAAAGAGCACTAAAACCCTTTATATGATCAACTATTTGTACTTAAATGTAATCCTCACATGATTAAAGCCATTGCTGTATGTCATAACTTAGAAATGGAAAAACCCGTGGTGTCTCTTCTCACTGCCAGCTCTTCTTGCTTCATGCAGGAACTTGGAAATGTGCTCCTGTGACCTAAGAATTATCTGTTTCCAGGGATTTTTTCCACAACACAGTTGCTCTCTGGGACGTGTTTGAGTAAGTTCATCACAAAGCTCAACCACAGATAGCAAGTGTTGTCTAACAACTGTTATAATGAAGCTAAATTGCAACACATGTTCCAGTAAAGAATTAATGATAACTGTTACTCATCACTTACTGGGATGGATCCTCCTATTTACGAGCATTGTTTACTTCATTAGAGGAACAGATTGCTTTATTTATATAAGTTACCTCTCACTTGGTTTTTAGTTTCAGTTTTGTCCAAAATAATCTCATGCACTGCTCACAACTGTTTATTTGCAGGGAGCCAAGTGAAAGCAGCAGGATAAATAATACAAACTGGATGAGATTACTTTTGATGTGGTTTCCAAAATACTGCACGGTCTGTTTTTGGCATTATGATGGTAAAAGCTCCCGAAGGACGTTGAGTTATTTTATATTGAAGACTATATTAATGACAAATCTACAGCTGTAAAGCATATGTAAGTGCATAGTAACACATATTTGAATGCTAGATACAAGGTTATAAACAAGTTTGCAGATTTAGAAAAATGTGTCAGAGTTAGATCTATTCTGGAGTGTAAATCATTTGATTGAGTCTCCCTAACTTGTGCACAGAGCATGGAGAACCAGAAGGGCAGAAATACACATGTGCAAGAAAATTAAAAATTGCAAATTCAAACTCTGGCCTCAATATAAATAAATAACCACAGTTCAAGTCATTGTCTAATGTTTTTCATTTATTGTGAGCATTCTGCTCATGATATTGGAAAGTCATTGCTCTCCTATAACTTACTCAGATAGCTAAGTATGTAATTCTGATTCTTTAATACAAAACATGTTAAGAGATTGGATACATTTTAGATACTTTTTTTGAGGATAGGATAACACAAGCAAGTTTCATGACACATATCAAAGGAGCTAAAATCCTACCGTATGTGGGCTTGGCCACATACGCAAAACTCCTGTTTTTTATGCATCCACTCATACCTCGTCCATACACAGACTTTGTTTATACTATATCATCTGACTTCCTCCTTTGCTCCCATCGTATGGCCACATAGAGAGGCATAGTGAACAAAGATTTAAAGACTTGGGAGTGAGATAACCTTGACAGTTTAAGACACAACATGGTTCCATTTACTGTTATTTTGTGTTGAAAGTTGTGCAGGTGGTGTGTCCACAGGTGATCACTGGCTGCTATTGGCTTTCAATACTGGTTTGTAACTTCCCTTGGAAGGTTATTTAAGGTAAGTGACCATCTGTATTGCCTATCAGCTACAGTGAGAGCTCCGGTCCTCACTAGCTTTCTATTGCATTTCCTGTTTAGCCCTTTGCCTTTTCAGTGGGCTTTATAGAAAACGCTGTGCTTTTGCTTCTGCCAACCTCAAGTTTCTTCAGCCACTCTGGATATTTCTACCTCCAGGTTTCTCTCAGAGAAAACATTTTGTATCCAGTCCATCTCATGCATCGAAACATGCACCCTCGACCCCATCCCCTCACTCCCAGGATACTTACGTCACTTGTTGCTGGCAGTCGGGCTGGTAGGCTGGGCAGGGGGCCACTACGGGCTCCTGGAAGCTCTCCACACTCCCCTGCACGGCGCAGCTCACGTTCCTGCGCACCACATAGGCACACCAGTTCCTGAGGAGAGAGGCAGAAATAAACAAGATGTATATGCCAATAACTATGATTTAGAGGAAGACTGTGCAAATACCATAGCATTAGTTAGGGAGGTTTTGGTGATTTTTGACAATAAAAGCATCACATTTCGGTCCTGCTGAGCTTTCCCTAAAGGTTGCGTAATTTAAGTGAGATTTTTTCTTCATTTTCAGTCTATTTTTAAGTTTATCTGGAAAAAGCAGCAAATGAACTCAGCCTAATGGACTCTTGTAGATGACAGATTGGAGTAATCACTGGCATTCCAGCGTTTATCTGGATGTTATCACCTTTTGGCAACACTGGGAAACTCGAGCCAAATTTAGCCACAGGCTGATAAAAGCATCGTGAGTGTTGAACAGGCTACATTTGACCATAACAGGCTTATTTTTCACCGGTCTGAGGTCATTACGATCAATAAAAAGTTTGGACTTCATTCCGTTTTTATTGGCAACCGCGCAACAAAAGCGCACCACTTTTACCTTGAGGGAAAGTAAAGAAGCTGCTGTGTTGTTATGACTTTATCGAGAACAGAAAAGTAAAAAATTGTCGGCCGGATGATTATAAAAACGCCGTTACTTACCTGTTTCTGTGTCTGTGTACCACTCCAGTGTATGCAGACCCTTGGAACAAGTCATAAGAGGAGGGAGACCCGTAAGTGAAGTGAAAGTTCAAAAACAGTGTGAAAACTATCCACCGCCGGTCCATCTCTCCACTCCTGTAAGCCATACTTAACAAACACCTCAAAATAAATATTCCTAACAAAGAGAAAGTAGCTCCTCTGTTATTATCATGCACGAAGTTCCCAAACACCGCAGTCACATTGCCCCAGTGACTGATCAAACTCCAAGTTTGGGGAAGTCCACATCCACTGCAACTCCCTTGGAATGACGTTTGGGGCCAACACCCTCCTCCAAAAAATTCACAAGGAAAAAAACTTTCCCCAGCCCTTTAAAATAAAGTTTTATAGCTCAAAAGGTGTTTAGGTTCGATGGTAATGCTTTAATCTAATTAAGTTATGCTTTTTAAGTCTTTAATTAGGATGCTGCCATCAGAAAGGATTTGATTACTTCTTTGTCTGCCAACATCCAAATAATTCACACCTCACTGATGAACATAACAGGATAATGTCTTTTGAATGCAACCTCCAGAGTTAAAAGAGGTGTGTGTAGTGGTGGTGTTGATGATATTCATGGCCAGGGATAACAGTAGTAATTTACATTCTGTCTGCTCTGCTGCCTAACAGGGATATTGGGAGATATGGGCTATAGTGTGTAGTTTGTTCTTTTCTGCATGGAGAAACTCTTTTTTCCCAAGCCAAACTCAGCAATTTGCTGAGCAACATCTTAATGTGGAGGGAGACAGAAAGTAGCACATTAGTTACACAAGAGCTTCAATTCACAGCACTCGAGGCAGGAATTCATTGTCAGTGCTTTAGCGCTGTGTGAAAGTGTGAGAAGGAGGAGAGTTTCCAAGCACACTGTGGTGTGCTGTGAAAATTATTTTTGTGAGATGGCCTTAAGCAATTTCCCCTCAGGTTCCCAGGGTGCTGTCTTTGGGCATGCTGTATGACTTTTTCCTGATCAGATAGATCCTGTCAGTTAACATAAAAAATGAAAATGGGAGGGAATGCATGACAAAAAGGAAGACAGAAGGAACCAAGGGAGATTGAGACTTAAATAAGAAAACAAAAAACAGGGAGGGATTGAAGCAGTAGATGTGGTGTAATGATTTAAACTGACTCTGGAAAGCATTATGGGAGGAAGAGATGTACAAACACACGGACCCTCCTCCAAAAGAGCCTTTTACCAGCGAACAAGCTCTTATTTCTGAACTGCTGTCAAACCAGAGATAACCCTTCCCAAAATAATCCTGCACTATTTCATCAGGCAGTGTGCACAGGGCCGGCCAAGTGGGAGATGCTGGAATTGGTTATATAAGTAAATGATGTCTGCAGGGATTTGATTTCCAAGTGTTTTATCCACGTGAGCATCAGATAAACGTCATTAATACAATCCATACCTCACCTACAGGATCCTTTAATGAGATTATTGACAGTTTTATCGATTTCCTTTTGTCCATTTCCGCCCACTTTAATACATTCACACGTCATTCGAACCTAGACATTAACCCACATTAAACATTTGGCAAACATAGATCCACTGAGGGCTATTCAGAGCTATTCAAGGTAGATAATGGGGTTCAGGCTGGTGACTGTCTCTGACTGTTTGTTTATTCACCAGAAGAGGGCAGCACAGCAGCGGCAAAGAAAGCAAAAACTCCTTCTTGTAGTCATGGCAATTCCTTTCCAAAAGTGTTGGAGTGAGAAAAGGACATTTCATTACTGTGGCAGCATGAGCGCCTGGATTTCTCCAGCTCCATCACCTTGCCATGCTATGCTCATGTCAATTATTTGTGTAATGCACACTGAATTCACCATCCCTTCCTATTACTGTACATTTCACTGGGCTCATGTTATCATAGCAGGGCCATTCTTTATTTCTGTCTCTGGTTGTTTCTTATTGATACCATTATAATTCATATTTAGAGGTTATTGTCAACAGGTGATTAAAATTAAAATTAGAAAAAAAGAACTTCATGTTTTGTTTTCCCTTCTCTGATTGCAGCTGGAATAATCTTTTGCACTTTTTCTCCCCCCAAGATGACATTATCAAGCCTCAAACTTCAAACCTTTCTCTCCTGCTCAGGTTAGAAATACTCATTATACCGTCATATATGCTCTGACATTCATGCAGAATCTGGAGAGAAATTAATCATAACTTAAGGAACATATCCAGCCAGATCTTTCAGAAAAAAAGCTATGATTTCAGCAATAAATCCAGGGGACATTTCCTCATTTCACCTCTCTCTGATCAATTTCTTATTTTTCGACTTTGCAGAAGTTGGAGGACTGATTGAAATTGGAATAGCTTGCATTGAAGCAGAGTGGGTTCTTTTGCAGCATACAATGCATTAGTCATTGAGACATGCCTGCACTTTGCAAGGCCACCCCTCACCAGGGCTGCTTTTAAATGTAGTCACACTGCAGCAGTGACCTTGATCTTTACGTTAACTTATAATAAAAATGCAGGTGAACAGAGGAGGGCTGCTCTGTTCATGGCTGCTGCTGAGGCAACACAAAACAGTTTTTTTTCCCTTTGAAAGGGCCAGTTTGTGCTGTATTGAAGAGCCATTATAACGCACACACATATCATGAACACACTTATCATGTGGATGAAATTAGAGCTGCTGCCCTGTGGATTTTGTGAGCAATGTGGCTTCCTTACAGCGAACATGCTGTTGTAAACTTTGTGTCACCCAGGGAGATTGAGAAGTGCTGCAGAGATCGCTTTCATTTGGCAAGCAACAGCTATGCACCACGCGCATTACACTATGATAGCACTGCACTTACACTGGGTGAGTCAGTGGGGGAACCAAGGCGTGCACACACTGCCCACACAGGTAGTTTTTCAAAGTGGGGTCAAGGGACTGCCTATGGGTTCTGCGGGGGGATTGTTTCTTCACTTTAAGTTTTCGAAGTGAAACAGAGAATATGACACGTGGAGTTTTGATCACATATTCCGCTTTATTCACTCTTTTTAATATGTTTTTGAGCCCTGCACCTACATTATATTGTGCAGCTTTAGGAGCATTGAGCGTCACCCCTGATGTGAAGATGCTGCTGCTTGATTATTTGTCTCTTTTAGGTACATGCACATTTCATTGCACGATAAAGCCGTTAAAGACTCCTCAGTCTCATTTCATTCTGTTACACCCACTCTCAGAGGCTTTTAGAATATGTGTAAGAGAAGCAGAAAAGATGATACCTCAGAGAATCGACTCTACCAGATTGCCTTCCACCACTATTTCAGATTTATCCCTCTTGTCTCTGCGCCTCTCCTCTCCTTTCTCTCTCTTTTCGCTTCCCACAGAAATAGTCTTGACAGAGACTGACTTGTATCACTGTCTCTTTGCAAAAGTCAACTGATCGAGAATAGCGCCCTAATTAGTCAACCTATCCGTCGTGGGTGACACTTGGTTAGTCAGATTTATCTTTTGAGGTCATTAATTGGTACAACACTGTGAATGACCTCCTCCTGATCAGATTGTAGGTTGGATGTTTTGTGTTTTGCTGAAGAAAAAAGCACAACGGGTATGATTCAGTACACTGCATGATCAGAACATAAGATTAAGAGAAAGTTCAAAAAAATGTCATGGTCAAAGACAGGCAGGGAGACAGACTCAGAGACAAAGGCAGAGATATAGTTGCCTGTTGTGGATGTACACAAATAACGCACACCCACCCACACACTCACACAAAGTCTTCCCCCCTGAGTCTCTCACACACGTGCACCAACACATGGGCCTGTGCATGCAGACACACACAGCAGATTAAGAAAGCTGATTTATTGGTTGTAAAATGTTAATATAGCTATAAGCCGTGCTCATGAATTGTTAATTAAGGCCTTGACAGACTCGTCACCTAAAATGTTAATGAGGTGAGATTGCGTCGGGGCCGAGAGGTCTCTGTGAGCTACCGAGCAAATACAACAGATGAGCTGAATCCACAAGACCCCCCATGCGCTCTAATAAGAAACGCTGAGGGCACCTGAGATGGGTCGTGCCCATTTGGCCATAGAGTAATTAAATTAATGAATGGCGGTGTGTGAATTAACCATTGTGATAGCAAAAGGGAGTAATGAATGTCATCCATTTTTACCTTCAGCTGGTCTATGTCTGCACTGTCTTGTTCAAAATCTGTCATCAGTGGTGGAAAACATATTTTTATCTTTAAAGATAAGATAACATAAGATTTAGCCGATGATAATAATTCTTAAAGATTTCTTAATTAAGTGTCCAGCACTGAGAGAGGAGTTGTTATAGACTCATGGCTACAGGGAGGGTTCATCTCCTGAGGTATTTAGTGCTGCACCTTAGTGGCTGAGTTGTATTGTTGGTCATGCAATGCAGCCTGAACCCTAAATATACAGACTCCAATGTTATTTTTCCAATTTAATAATTATGTTGTTGCTTTTTTTTGTTGTTTTTAAAGGAACACTATCCAGGAATTGTCATTTACTGTTTGTAAACATTCATCATTCAAACTTGACCCTCCTCCCTGGCTCAATAAAAGTTTGTTTGTTTGTTTGTTTGTTTTTTTGCAGCTGTGTCAGAAGTTTTCATAACTTTGTGCCCAAAAAGCAAAGAGCCACTTGAGGCGGTGGTTTACAGTGATTTTAGAACAGCTATGGAGCGTTCTAAAATCACTGTAAACCATGGCTTCTGCTGGCTTATTGCTTCCAAAGGCCATAAGAGTAAAAGTATAGAGTAACAAACCATAAAATACATAAAAATAATAATATTAAAGTACAAGTAAATGTACTGAATATGAACTTGAGTAAATGTACTGATTGCTACTTGAATGGATCAGAGCCGACGGGCTGTGTCAAATGTTATATCAAACGCACCCTTTCACAACGAGGCGGGCTATTTAAACCGTCAACACTTTTCGGTTTGATAGTGTAGCTTCACAACTGTTGTGATAGATCCTCTGCGTAACTTTATTGATTTATTAAACACTTCTGCGGCTAATGGAGCTTTTTATTAACAAGCTAGCCTGCTAAAAGTTTAATCATATCGCTTCGGGACGGCTTTGAGGTGGAATAATCATGAGGAACAACATCAAACTGGAGTTTTTTCTTCTCCTACGGACTGTAACGTTACCAGCTTCGGACTTCGGCAACCTTTCTCAAAGGACAGGTGCTTCAACTTCACCGAGCTAAGGTAGGAGCTTGCTGTTTATGCTAACATGGGCATTGTTTGTGATATCTTGGCTGTATTCTGTCAGTTATTAATATCAGACTGAGGAGCGGGAGAGCTGCTGTCTTTTTATGCTTGTGTTTTGGTGTTTGCTGGGTTAGCTAACGGTTGTCTTTTGCGTGCCCTTTACGTACTAACTATGTAACGTTAAGGCATTTACTTCGGTATTAACTTATCATGAATCCATACTTTGCACTTGTTTAGCTTCTTTTCTCTTTTCTTTGTTGTTGTCACTTGCAGATTATGCTTACATATTATACACAGTATACAGTAAATGCTAATGTTTGATATGGATGTAACGTTAGCTAGTACAGTTGTTGCTATGGTGAAGAGGCTGAAGTTGGTTTCCGATTCGGCAGTTAAGGGGAAAATTATGGAAACCTCAACTTACATTGCTAAGCGACTGATCTCCATTTTTTAAGACCTATTATGGGTATGAAAGCATGTTAAACGCTTGGTAGAGTCGTACTGCTGCCTGCGACACACTTTAAGATTAAGCTTTTGAAGTAGGTAGGAAGGCAGATTTCGCTCCTCTTTTCATATGTAGACCAGTTAAGACAAGTCCATATAAAAAAACACTATACCAAGACTGTTCAAATAAACTAGATTACCCCAGAAAGGCTGAATACTCGTTAAAACGCAGTTTCTGATTTGTAAAAGCTATATTGTAGAAAATGCAATAAAGGCAGATTTTACTGCTTTTGGCTCAAGTGCCTCAACCTTGATGGTGATTATCTTTGGGATTGTATTTATATTCCCACTGATACAAATTAAGGAGATCTTATCCACATGTTTTATGTTATGTTCAATGTTTATCTATGTCAGGTGTTTTTTGTTGTTTCAAATCACCTGCCTACAGTTAAATAGCCTTCAATATTATACTCCTTAAAAGCTACGCCCCTCAAGTTTTTTTGATACTTTAGGTGTTTATCTCCACTGAAGACAGGGTTTTACCATTGAAACAGCATTTTATGAGTCCATCTCCTTCATCTTTATTTCATTTGAACTTTAAATCTCTTACAATGTGAGTAAATACTTTAAACCAAAAGACGCACACGCTCAAAACTCAACACAAGGCTAGGCAAACTCCTATCAGAACAAGGCAACAGCTTTGAAAGAATGTAGATTTAGCTTGGCCTATTTGTCTACCAAGACATAGAAATGCATCTTTGAGTGCTTCAAACACAACATACACCTTCATACTTTTTTATCACGAGAAAGACAGATGAAAAGTTTGTCTCATGTGTTACATTAAGGGAATATATAAAGCTGGGGAACTGTGACTTTGGCCAGTAGGACCCTGGGAACATGAATATGACATCTTTTTTTATTTATTTTTTTGGCTCACAGGAAATGTGTGTGCTTTGTAAAGTAACATTTTATATTGGCTTAACATGACTGTTGTCTTGCACACAGCCTGTTCATATATGTAATATTGACTTGATTGAAATGTTATCATGACTTTTGTCACTTAAATTATATCAATCCCATTTTCTCCACACACTTCACTTTCAGCTAAACAATCCAGCATTATTTCCACTCACAGCAATGTGACTCCTCGCGGCTTCGTATCTCAATTACATCTAAACTGCTGAGCTCTTGTTCACTCAGCTCCATTCAGTGGTGCCATTAAGCTTTTATCATGTACTGATGGTCAACTGGTGTTTATCAGTGCTACATATAATTCCATAACAAGACACCGTACGCTTCGAGCCATGAATTTGTCATTGTGTGATGTGTGAGTGAATAATCTGCTGCTTTGCTGATGTGTCTTTGCCTGGCGCTGAGTGCCAGGTGGATTTGCTGTATTTTCATTTATCTAACTGTGTTCAGTATTGTGCCCACGGAAGCTAAAGGTGCTTTGTTGGGGAATGGCCACATGACTGCTGCTGAAGTCAGACAAAAGATTGACAATGCATGCCAATACGTACAATAGAAAAAAACAGAAATAATCCAATTGTTTCCAGGTTGTAAATTGTGAAAATGTGCTGCTTTTGCTGTCTGTTGGTCAGTGAGCAAAATATGTTTTTCTGATGGGCATTTTTCAGTATTTTACACCATGTTTTTCCACTGCTGCTAAGCAAGGAAATGGCCATCTTAAGCAGGAAAATGAATACTGTATCAACTATGTGTCTCAATACCCACTTGAACTGCCTTCAATCGTAATTATGTCTGTAGCTTATTTAGGGCCAGTATGTACAGGATGACTGTGAACCTTGACCACTTTCAATATGGACGTGCCAATGAGATAGATTAGAGAAAGAAAAAAAAAAACAGTCTCACTCCCAACTTGTAATATATGGACACTTGATCAGGAACCCTTGGTCTCACTTTATAATGCACATGGAAACTCTTTAGGGTCAGAACACTACTTGGTTATGTTGAGGCAACTGCCTGATTCGGAAAAGAAGTTTGGTTGGTTTGGGATAGTTTCACCTGAAAAACGAACAGCATTTTCTTTCAGTGTGAAAGTCCTGTGTTTACTGGACCCATCCATCCAACAGAAAACATGATGCATACTTTAGCACTCTTTATACCACATCGCTACAACTTCATCAAGCAGCCAAGCATACCAACATTTTTTTTAAAGGGCAGAGATGTGGATTTAATTCATGATCAATCTAATTCTGCCCAAGTGTCCAAGCTTGGGTGTGAGAAAGGGTTGGAAAAAAAACTTTCATAACCCTTATTATAAGTACAACCTCACTGTTGATTAGAAATGGACAAAGACAGATATTACTCTACCACTAAGTGGAGTCCAAATGATATTTCTCTGAGTTTATCAAGTTCATCTTTTCTCACAGAAGAGAGGTGACGCTCTCCTCCTCTCACAAGAAATCTGTTTTGTCTCGTAGATATTCCTCCGATATCTCAAGGTTTTATCAACCAAAGAAGCACTTTGATGAAAGTGCTTAGTCTACACCAACCTTCCACAAGTCATCTTTTTTAGTATTTCTTCTTTTATTCCAATTTTAAATGTCTTTATCTTTCTATTCTCTGCTTTGTCAATCAGTCACATGCCCCCGTTCCAACGTGGTTTAGTCAAGGACTTCTCTGAATCAGACCTAAGTGATGTAACCCTCTTTCAAATTTTGTCCTTTTGTTGTTCAGAGGGAACAAACACTTCTCCGTCTGTGCTTTTGTGTGAAAAGTGTGAAGAAAGAAGTGACCCTGAGCTTTGGCTTGAAAGCTTTAGTGTTTGTTGGAAAAGACACAGGTTTCCAAAAAATCTGACGCACTTTCTCAAGTTTCATTTCACCTCCAACTTCAGCAGAGTGTGAATTATTTTTGTGCGTATGTTGCCGTTTAGATACGAAACGAAATAATGTTCTTTACAGACACCGGCTTGTCATCCTGAGTGACATCAGTCGAGTATTGATCTATAACTTTATGCTGCAGTATGACTCAGAGTGATGTGCATGTTTTTTGTGAGTGTATGGCGGGTGGGGCTGGGGGATGATGATGTCAGTATGACATCAGATGGGGAAATATAATGCTATGAGTTAATTGACCCAATTTGTAAGTCACCACTCCCTTTTACTGTACATTTTCCCTCAGTGTCCTTATTCTTCTTCCCACATGCAGCATCCCCCCCGTTGTGTGCAGTGCTTTCCTCTGTGCCAAAGCACCCAGCAGGGATTCACACAAAAGTAGTCATCTCTTTCAAAAAAACTATGACTTCTCTGTTATTCAGCAGGACACAGAGTGAAGAGAAGAAGAGGGGGGAAATGCAGATCACCAGTGGTCTCTGATCCATATTGGTGTGAATGTAATTGATTTCCCGCTGTGTGGAATCTGTCTCTCAGAATCACAGAACAAACGCCGACTGAATAGTTGAAAGGGCAGAGAAAATCCGGGGTTTATCTCACAGCTCTGTCTACATCCGTTTTATCCCTCTAATGCACAGGCAGAGTATAGCACACATGGCCTTCTTATGTCTATCATGACTTCATTACAGCTGTCTCTTTGGTGAAACTTTATGGTAATAATTAATGTTTGCAGGGTAAAGTACATAGCATGGACCAATAATCCACATGCCAGCATTTAAAGCCTTAGCTAGTTTGCAGTGCTCAATAGGAAACCACTTAATATAAAACACCATTTTACAATAAAAGTACCATAAAAACTTGTAAAAAGTACCCCATCTTTTATAAGTACACCTTTGAAACTCTCCGTACAGTTTTAACTTGAGTTTAAAGGGTCCATATCCAGATTAATTTTTAATTCTGCACGTTATGAGTTTGACATATTGATCCCCTGAACATAGAGAGTTCTCTACTTAGGCATGAGTCTACTTTTATATGCTTCGATCCTTCGTACCAGTATGGGTCACACCTGAAACAACAAATCAGCTGTGAAGACGCAAAGAATTATTGATTTATGCCATTGTTGGACCATCAAGTTTTGATCTGTAAAGAAGCCCTGACAACTGCCATTTAAATTTTCAAGCTCTTCTTTACAGACTCTGCATGTTATCAGGGGTGATGTGAATGCCATATTTTGTGTGAATGTACCACACTAAGGCCATGCCATCAATTTTAATAGAATCACCAATGCTCTCTCTGATTTGATAAAAGAAATACAAAGCTTTGTTTATTTCCGTTTTGTTTTTAGATTTGATATTTTTGCACCATTGACTGGCACCATTACAGACCTTGTTATGCTGATTGTAGATCGGCAGTGATGAATCAGTATTGGTTGAGTGAATGTCTGACTGGTGACCTTGATAAACATGGTTTTGCTTGAGTCATGTTTTCTGAATCCATTGTCCCATTAGCCAAAATTACCACCATTGCGATACGACACAGGTTGAAAAATACTGGATAGTGCTTTAATGTTCGAATATCTCACCTGTTGTTGTTGTTACTACTGCTACTCTAAAACCGCAGTATTGTGCCTCAGTCAGGACTTTGGCTGCCAGAAAACTCCTCAGAGTACAGGCGCTGCTGGCAGTAAAGGCTCATCTGTAACACTGGAGACGGTGATTAGAGAGAGGGAATCAATAATACATGGTAAGGGACGGCTAATGTACCACAGGGACTGACAGACAGACAGCGACGTCTCCGATACCCCAGCCCGCCGTCTCATATCCGCTGGTTTCGACACACAAAGCCAGACAGAGCAAGCACACGAGGTACGAAAAGCAACAGGGGAAATAAAAGCTGGGGAAGAAAAAGGTTACACAAATAGAGATAAAAGAGTTTGAAAGTGCAGGAAAAGAACATACAGTACATATACTATAAAAGCAAAAAGAAAGTGAAGATCGAAGAGAATTAGAAATCTAAAGTAAATAAATAATTTCCTTGAATCCAACAAATCACCAGGCTCTGTAATCATGAAAAACATAATCACAAAGGAATTGATTTGATTGACTCCATAGGAAGAAAAGCTAACATCGGCAGAAACAACAAGCTTATTACAAGCACTGCGTTCAAAAGAGGGCCCTTCATCCTCACACCAACATGATGTTTCAAAAATCAATACGGGGCTGTGAAACAGGCCAAAATGAAATAAGTGTGCAAGCTATCCGGGAAATAAGATTGGCCGTCAGACAGAAGCATGCCACCAGTCTCAGGGGACGGATGCTCGCCAAGCGGTCTGTCATCCATAGAGATTGGGGTTAATGCCTCCTCTGCATTAGCACACTAGCACCATGTCAGCCAGCGCTGACCTCAGCCACAGAAATACTAGATGAACCCACACACACACACACACACACACACACAAGAGAGAAGATGAACAGGAGAAGTATGATGATCTAATTAATCAGTGATTGGAACAACTGCACGCTTCCTCTTTTGAATGCCACCCACCCACGCACACACACAGTACACTCCTGCCCCCACCTTGCTCCCTCTTCATTACACCCCCACCTCTCCGTCTCATTTCCAGGACCGCTCATCATTACAAATACACAAACATAGTTTACAGATTCAGACAGAAAAAGAGGAAGAAAGATATTTGTCCGCGCTGAGGGGCTGATGTCCTGACACAGCTTCTGTCTGAATAAAACCTCATTACTGAATTGACTCTCCAGAAGCAGACTCATGCGCCACGACGCCACAGGTTGCTCGTTACTGCTCCGCTTTCTCTTCGCAGCTTTACAGCATGCAGACCAGGCTCGGTTAGCGCTCCCATTCAACATCGCTGACTGCGACCTCCTGCTCGTAATAACAGAAACACAGCAAAGCAATGATTCATCAAGATAATATACAAACTTTGTAATGTTTTGTGTGGTAATGTGTGTCTGAATGTGGCATTTGGCTGTGGAATGTCTCCATTGTATCATGGACCTTGACATTGAGCAGGATGGGAGCTGGAAGCTGTGTATGTTGAGGTAATAGCAAAAGCGTTACCACGGAGACGCAGGTGAAATAACTGAAATGTTTTGACTCTTAACCTCGACTCAGATGCCGCAAATGTGAAGCTCAAGAGACACGAAAAGCTGATTATTGTGTTCAGGGGTCTATTGAGAAAAAGTCGAGCTGAAAGCATTTTGTGTTCTGATGCAACAAGTTTATCCTGTTCAACAAAGCTGAAGGGAGAGAGAGAGTTTATAAGTGTGCATACAAAATCACATACAAGTTGTTTAATATGGAGGCTGCAACTAGCTCAAGGTGAAGTCTTCAAATGTCTTGTTTTGCCGGACCAACAGTCCAAAACCAGAAAATATTCAATTTACAAACATGGAAAGCATTCAATTTGCTTGATTCTGGCAAATCTTTTAACCCCTTAACCTTGTCTTTGTAGAAAAACATTCTCTGTATTCCACAGTATCACATATGTAGTACTGTAGTCTGTTGCTCGAGCTATTTATTGAAGCCAATTTATAATTACACTGAATTATTCAGTACTGCAAAATGTTATTTTGTGAATTTGTCGATTATCTTTTCAATTTATTGATGAATTTACTTATTAAATGAAAGGTCATGTGGCATAAATATTAGTAAAAGGCAAAGTGATGTTTTCAAATTACTTACAGTCTGACAAAAGCACCTGATCGTCATATTTGGGAATGTGAAACCAGCTATTTTTTGTCCCTTTGCTTGAAAGATTAATGGATGATCAAAATAGTTTGAAAATATCATGGATGTCTTCAAATTGTAAACTTTTACTCCAGATTCAGCTAAGAAAGAGCAGAAAGAAAAAAGCAACGAATTGTCGAATCTTTGTACTGAAAAGCCACAACTAAGTAAAGCATATAGATCATTAAAATGTACAACACATAGCAACAACAATGCTGGTATGAAAACCAAAATGATTAAAAATATAATATTCAAAAATTAAGAAAAACATCCCAAAGTGGATGAAATCAGCTTGTGCCATGTTTAGTAAAATTTAAAAATGTTGATAATTACTTTTTAAACTTAATTATCTACCGATATCAGCTTTAAAATCAATATTGGTCGGACAACATTTCTAATAACAGGCCCCCCAGTGACTGGCCAGTGAGGTTTAGATTAAGAAAATCAACTGATTCATTTTCTGTCTGGTAAGTAATGTCTTCTGTTACTAATTTCCTAATCAACTAATTATTTTACCACTTTGCAAAAAAAAAAAAAGAATGATATCAGATTTCCTTATTAGAGGCAACATGTACAGAAGCAAGTGTGACAAGCCTGAGCGTATCTCTCTGACCTAAAGTGATTATGGCTTGTGAGTAACACTGTAGGAAGAGTGTAAGGTTGTCATAAACGGGCTGACTGGCACCTCGTCAAATGCTCATTCACCCTCCCGTCACCATGCGCCCTCTCCGCTGGGTCCTATGATTCATCATCTCCTAGGCGAAGGAGGTTAAACTGTAAAGGGACGTTTGTCTGTGTGGAAGAGGACTCCCCCTGCACAGCCTCTGCTGAGCCTGAGATGACATTTCATTTGACACCATAGCCAACATCCCTGTAATGAGAAGCCATCAAAAAGCAATCTCCTAAAATAGAAAGGGATTTCAATTTGAGGGTGCCTATATTGATATGCAAAATATGTAAAAAAAAAAATTAAAAAAAAGCCGCTCGTGAGGAGCCAGTGGAAGCTATGGGATGACGCCTTGGATTGGTTTGATCTGCATGTGACAGAATAAAATTATGCAGATGGATATATGGACTGTGGGAGGACACTTTGGAAGGGAGAAAAAATATTAATCTGACATTTAATGTTATTGAAGATGTGTATGATATTGATTTCTCCTCCAGGGTGTTTGAAACCTCAATAAACCATTTATTTCTTATAATTGGTCCACAAGAAACCACACTGCAATGTGCAGTCCATGAATCTGTTTGGCTAAGAAGTAGGTTTAACTGGAGAAAAGGGCAACTCAACCACTATGTGACTAAGATGTAGGGCTGGGCAGTATATTGATATTATGTTATCGTGAGAGAGAGTTGTCTTTTACAGGTTTTAAAGGCTTTTTTATAGTAAAGTGATGACTTTCCTGAACTGTTTAAGGTTATATTGTTTGTCTTGAAGTGTCAAGAAATTAGTGATGTATGCATTAAAAACAGAGAGGATAAGAAAAGTTTAATTGAAGGTAGTTTTAAAAAAGTAATTTGAATACATTCGAAAGTATTACAGTACTTTATTAATTAATAAAAAAAATTAAACTTCTTAAAACTGTGCTTTAGGCAAAATGTGTAAATGGAGAGTATTTGTGGTGAAAAGGACTTGCTTTGCTTTTTATTTTATTTTCCAGGGTCCAAAATTCACTTTTTGCCACCAGGCCAAATGGCTTGTTAAGGCTCGAAATCTTACTGGCCACTTCATTGATTGTTACTGTCTTTTTGGTTGCTGACTGTGTGAAACAAATCTACCGCCATTTGCATATTTTATCATAAGTCTTTTATTACATTCCTTGTGATGCCGACTCTGTTGTGCACTGATGTGTTTTAGAAGATGTTTTGTGTCTCGTTTTCTTTTATGAGTTTTTTTTTTGCTGTGGGGACAAATATTTGCAGTTTGTTTTTTTAACCGCTGTTAAGACAAAGTTAGCAATTGGAGGACGCCACCTGTGGCTAAAAGCTTTTGGGCCTTTTTAAGTTTAAATGTTTTGCATCCATCCTTTTTAAAGTTTAGTGTTCCAGTAGCGCTTTAATGCTTCCAAAAAGTCTTTAAGTATTTCTGAGAAAGCCCTGATATCTGCACCAGATACTCAATGAGGTTTGTCGTCTGTTATCAAGTATGAACTGCAGTGATGATGAGAACAAATTGTGAGACTGTTCTCACATGTCCTGCACAAAGTCAGAAGTTTCACTAGTTAAAAGCGCAACAGGTAGCTGTACAATACAATATAAGACCAAGACACCATTCATTTATCTGTTGTGAAGGAAACAATCACTTACACAGTCAGTAAGGAAAAAAAAACAACAGTGCAAATGCAACAGTAATTTTCGTTTAATTTTCCTCCACGGGCGGAACCAGATGAAAACATTACATGCTCTACTGTCATCGGAAGGTTTCATTTTCTCCTGAGCCTCGGTTGAAATCTACCTTATTGCTGCTTCCCTCCTCCCCCACACTCGGCGTAATGAGAGAATATTTCCCCAGAGTGTGAAAGCACATCCAAAGCTGTACTTTTAGAAACTTTATTAAGCCTACCTAACCAATTATTTCTGTGTTTGCCTTCCTTCTGAAGAGTGACGATCCATTCAATAAGGCTGATAAATGTTAACGTAAAATGAATTTTCTGTTGAGCTGGTGTCTTCTGGCCAACAGTGCTGCCAACAATAGTTTCATACCATCCAGCAGGGTGGGTTTAGCTTTCAGAGCTGTCGAGATGTGAAAGGTATTCGAGCTACAAAGAAAGACACACATCAGAGTCATGGGGATTGCATTTTAATACAAAAGTATGGCAACACTCCAGCTGGGGTAAAATCTTTTATTGAATTGCCCAGTTAGTCTGTGATCAAACACTTGGGTGGGAAATTGCGTTCCTCAGCTGACATTTATCTATTTATCTTTTTCAGAGAAAAATAGTAGAAGAAAAATCAATCAGGCTTGAGAAATGAGACCGTGTTGGCTTCAGGCTGATAGATGTCTTGTCACTCGCTGTTACCAAGAAGTTCGACGTTCAGCTCGAACGGATGCCCAAGATTCCCTCACAAGTTGATTAACTGCTGCTGTGCAACACTTTAGATGGTCAGAGTCTTCCCGTCACCTGTATCTCCACTCTAAACACCCATCAGCAAATGACACCCACCACTACAAACAAGTGTGAAAAGCTGCTGGTATGGTCCAAAAAGATTCTCCACTTTGTCCCACATGAAATTTATTTTATTGATTGGGGATTGGCTTCTGATCAGAATGTGATAGCATCATGCACGTATTGTATCCTTTTTAAAATTATTTGAAATCTCTGCTACAATATTACTTTATCAGCAATATTATTAATACAGTGCAATAACTATTACAGAGCAGATGTCTCACTGGGTTTCATGTGTCACTGGTTTCCTCTGTATTCCTTTATTTGTTGTCATATACTTTTACTATTACTCTCAAAAATGAGGACTGTTTTGGAAACTACTCCATGTATCCTTAAATTCAACTATGCGTGACATACGTCACATCCTTTGCTGCTCTGGTTGGTTGTTGATGTATCCAATTGAGTGAAGAGGCATTTTTTTTCCTGTTTCGGTTGAAACACGCCCCATAATCACAGCCCAGTGGATTAGTTTCAGACTCACATTCTGAACAGATTCGTGAGTATGACGTCGTCAGGCTACTGTATTCCTGCTTTGAGGGAGCAACTGGACATGATATGATAATTTAATGTCTCAGGAGTTCAAAGCTAAATTGCAGCCTGGAACCGCTCCAATATAATGAAGCAATACGTCAAAGCAGTCATGTTTCACTTTTTTTTACTGGCCAATGGATTATAGTGATTCACACTTGTACAAAGGCTCTTAAGAGCGAGTCTCCATATCGCAAGTGGCAGTGGGTTACAAAGATTCATCTGAAGTTACTTTGCTTTTCTAAAAGTTAGCTTTTTATGCATTTCAATGGGCAGTGTATCCTCCTGAGCTCTAATATATGTAAGAGAAGCTGTGTAGGCAGAAAAACCACCCTTTGAAAGTTTTAAGTTAATTAAAAATGCTCACTAGAAGCAGCAGCGGCCCCTTTCAGACCAAAGCAGAGATTCAGGGGAAACCCATGTTTAATGGTGGTGTAAATGGGCTGTCATGTCGCGCTGATCCGGTGCCTGAACTCTGTGGAATTACTGACCCTCTTCTTGGCTTTGCTAGGAAAGGCTGAACAATCTATGATCTAATCTATGATGATAGAATCTGTATAACCCTATAGTAGATATGGGCAGTAATGTATCTCCCTCTTGTCAATATATTTAATCTCAAATTATTTCTACTTCATAATTAACGTCCAATGCTAAAACCAATCTTTATCCAACCAAGTGTTTTAGTTGCCTAACTGTAACCACACTGTAACCATATTTAATTTGCAGTAATGCCAATCCTCTTTTAAACTTAACCATAGCTGCCATGCACAGATAGTACAGACAGTAAAAATTGTTCATTTTAAGAATGTTTGCATTGGACATTGTTGTCGTTGTTGTTGAGTGTAATCCAGGGTTTTGCAGAATTGACCAGGATTGACGTTGTTTTTTGGATATGGGGTTCAGAATTGTATTCGTGTTCAGTGGAAAGACTCTTAAAGGATTGTAGAATGTGATTTATGTTTATAAGGACATAAGGTAACTACCCCTTACAGCTAAATTACTTTGCCTCTGACAAATGGGTTGAATAAAGGTTCGGCAATGACTTGTATTGATCTAAAACTCAACAACCCCATAAAAGGCATAGATTTTTATGTTTAGATGTCATATAATGTCCTGACTGCTCATTAGATTACATTATACACAGAATTTAGAATAAGTCTGTAAGTGGTGGTGGCCTGAGTTGTTTTTAACAAGTTGGCTGAGTCATCTCCATAAACTGTGTTGTATTTAAAGACTCGATGTTGAGACTTTAAGACAAAAAAAGCCTCCAGCAAGACTCAAATTAGGGATTTTGTAATTTGATGGACAGCGTTTCAATCCCTGATGCCACTAGTGGTCCATTTTTATCATTTTAGTGTCTAACTTTTGGTTCTGCAATTCACCTTGCAAAATTATCACAAGATCCCCAACTGTTAAACTAATTAAGAGAAATCACTGATACATGAACTAACTGCAAATATATTTAATTATTCTAAGCAGGATCTGGATGAAAGTGTTCTGTGTTTGAGCAACAACTTTCCGTCTTGTTTCGCACACAGTGACACCGCACATAAACTGTAAAGCAAATCCCATTCAGTCGTAAAACAACATCCATCAAGCTGTCACTGCGGGGACGGTGGAGTAGCTCACAAACATTTAAAGCACCTCAAGAAAACACAGCAACATTGAAAACAGCACTGGAGTTGCTGTTACCTGGCATCACAGAAAAATTCTGTCCAAAGTCCAGACAACAGATGACTAAAAAAACAGTTATAAGTTGCTTGGTATTAGCATGGGGACATCATTATCCTGTTGAATATATAGTCTGGCTAGATGGTGTCTCATAACCAACCAAGCCCACAGTGGTTAAAAAAATCCAGGTTTAATGGAAACACAATGGATTTTCATCACACAATAACCAATAACAAGATTAAATTTCATTGAATTATGAAAAATAGTAGTTCTTTTGACCAGAAATATATCTCTGGGATAAATAGGACACCGTCATTGCATATAAACCTTAATGAGTTAAAGGTTTTTATCCATGTGTGGAACAATTTAAATGAAAAATAATTGCATAGCTCCTTGCAAGGGTGAGTGTTAAGGGCTTCAGGTCTGCATGATGAATTGCATTGTGAATTTTAAGGGGCATTAAATGGCCTTGGAGCTGAAAGTTTTGGTTAGAAGTGCCACAGCTCATCTTTTTGAAATGTAAATTGGATTGATACATTTTTTAAGCTAATGGAAAGGAAAGAGTATCTCCTCTAGGGATAAAAATAGCACATACTGAATGAATTAAATGGAAAAGTGATCATTGAATAACCACATGGAATATGATGTACTGGATGCCATGATGGCATGTCAAAGCTCCAGAGAACTGACAAGGAAAGCCATCTACCCATACTTATTTTCTCATTAACAACTGTTGCATCAACAAACTCAATTCGCACCTCAACTCCCCAGCACATCCTGCTGTTACCAAGGTAACCGTGGGAGTCATCAGAGTCTAATGCACCACTGCAGGAGTCTGAACCAAACGATGTGCCGAACGTCCTTGAAGTTGATCACATGACTATCTCTGAGCACAAGTCTTGTAGTGACAAAGCTTCACATGGGGAAAGTTGAGGAGCAGTGTCCTTTTTTAAATGAAGGTGGATTTCACTTGAAGATTGCCTGCTGTGGAAACGCCACACAGCTGATGTGATCTTGGGAATGAAGGCTGGGAACATGAGTGATGCATTCCCCGAGGGAAATGAGGGACTGAAATGTATGGAGATAATTATTTCCTCCAATCTTCCGGCCTGCCCCCTGCCCTGGTCCTCTGCGTCCCATCTGTGACTGACCTCTGCTCCCCAGAGACTCCTTTGTGTGTGTGTTTAAGCGTGTGTGTGTGTGTGGACTTGTCTCAATATTCTTGTTCAGTAATTAGTCTGACTGATTAACAAGATGTAAAAAGCAAAATAGAAAGTGGTGATATTACTGTTACTGAAAATAATGAAATGTTTATTTATCTAGTCAGTTAAGAATTCCACTTTGCTGGTGTATTATTTACCAAATATATAATCTCATTAGTGAAATCACTTTTTAATATTGATTTAAATTGCAAGTGGGGCTTATTATTATTCCATTCAATGTGTGTTTTTTTTTAAATTTTATTCTCCCAATTTATTCATGAGGAAACAATCACAGGCCTCCTGTTGGCCAGTGAGGTCTCCTGTAGTGCAGTTTAGGTTAAACTTAGTGTTATTTCTGAGAGGCATCACAGAAAAACTGTAGGCTTGACAGATTGACCCTTGCTAAGTCCCGCCCCTCTGGGGAACTGTTGCAAGTCCTGTCAAGCTTTCGCAGCTGGCATGTCAATATGGTGTTTTCAACGATGTCGGTGAGAGATATTCCAAAGGAAATAATGTAACAGGGATGTAGACAAAGGATTACAATAGTCATTTGAGAGCTACAATATAATTTGTGTGTCTTGACATTTCACATGAAGGACAAACATGTACAGACACAACAATGTTCTTGCACAGCAGGACAATATATGCTTTTATTTTATAAGCAAGGATTTAGATATGAGCTTCATTACTATTAGCCCTACGGCGTTGAATGGCAGTGGCTCACACAGTGGTTAAAACCACAGCAAACGTCAAAATCAGCTCACTAATTCAGCCTAAACAAGTTATGAAGTCTTGAAGGGTGACCAGCGTGAGGGTGAGGGATGATGATAGGCTTCCCCTGACATGGCAGCACGGTGAATATTTCCACCAGCGTGGGGTTGAAGGGTCATCCATCTTTCTGAAGAGACAGAAAGACAAATAGGCTGACACTCTCCTGTGAGTGGCTGTCATACATCTATCTCATCATTATTGAGCTGCTGGGGACCGGCACCCCATCAGCCGGTGTCACACTGCCAGTATTTTCACTCAGCCGTGGAACGCAGGATCAGACACAACGACAATAGAAGAGAGCCTCTTCAATATGTGTGTGGAATTCTAAGAAGAGGTTTGTCTCCCAGGTTTGGACTTTACTCAGCAGCACTGAAAAGTTTTTACAAGTGTAGGTGTTGTAGGTAAAGGTCACATGGCCTTGGGGTAGTGAGAAGAGGCCATGTTTGGTTATTGACGGATATTTCAAAAGAAATGTTGATATTTCTGTCACTTATCTTATAAGGCATGTGTCCTTGTGCAGAAGAGTTACAAAACAACAATTTTTTGAAGTGCTTAAATCATGAGCCAGTTAATCATTAAGGCAGCAAAAAATAATAAACAATAATTTTGATAATCCACTGCTTCAAGCTGGATGTCTTCGGATGGTCGGTCAGAAAAAACATGTAATATTAATATGTTTACTTTGGCTCTGGGCATTTTTCATTATTTTCGGATATTTTTTAGACAAATGTTAGCAGGTTCATCCACAATGACGTTGTTGCAGCCCTAAATATATGCTGCTCTGAAGCACTTTTAATTGCTTTGTTGTTGTAAGTTGCTGTTAGAATATCTTTTGGATTTAGACTGTTACTAAAAACGCCACATTGGGCTACGAGAAACTAAAGTATTACATTTTTTAAGAAGTCATCTAGGGCTGATGTCTTTAAAATGATTGATTGTGATTATGATTATTATGACAATTGATTATTTATGATAATTTTTACTAATATGGTAATTGCAATGTGATTAACAATATTGGGCGTTGTTTTTGTAAAATTATCATTTTCACAGAAAAATATATAAAAATGATAATGGTGTGATCTGTACCAAACAAAGGTTTTTTCCTGTGTCTGTGGAGCACAATTTGTAGGCTGTAACATCTATGCACAATAACCCGAATGATATTTGGACAGTCAATCAACATTTATTCCACAATGAGAATGAGTTTTAGTCGAAGCCTTCCGTTTTTAGCCTTCTTCTTAACTGTTGTTCAGAGTGTGTATAAAAACCGTGATACTCCCCCAAATCCCTGACCCCTGGAGAAAATGGCAGGCAGAACATGGCTAAGAATAGAACGTGGCTGTGAGGGTCGATTGAACCAAGAGAACCATCAGTGGGCATATCCTGCCGCCCTGTTCTGTTTTGTTTCTGGTTGGCTGCTCGGTGTAATCACCAGGTGCAAAGAAATCTCATTATCCCGGGTCCTGATCTTGGGGTAGTGGACTGAATAGCAACGATGTTTGGCTAGTGTATTAAAACTCTGACCCCAGCATTAATTGGGCATGACTTGGTGGGTGCCTGGACTGGGAGAGGACGAAGTGCTGCGAGGATCCTCTTCCCCTCGACAGCAGCTGGGCTGAGGGGTGAGGGTTCATGGATGCAGCACATGGGTCAAAGGAGATTGCATCCTCTCTCTCCCTTAGGTTACCCCATTTGATTATGAGCCTCCTGTATTGGAGCATTAATACTGATATAGGTATAATTTATTGCTATAAATGAAATGCCTATTTATTCTGCAATAAGACTCTGCTGTGAAAGCCCAATGAAATTCATTAAGAGAAAGAAGGCAATAACGATGCTTAGCTGTTAAGCAGTAGCCTTTGGAGGGAAGAGCCAAATACTGTGTACTGTGGGCTCCATGTGGATGTGTGTGTGTGTTTTTCCGTGTGTAAGCTTTTATGTATTTTGTGTGTGTGTGCGCGTCTACAGCAAAGCCTAAGGAGCAGACATGGTCGCCCCTTGAGATTAGAGTGCAATAAAGGAGGATGAACGCATCCGGAAAGCTCCAGAATGCGCTCCAGACACCGCCTTACTGGAAATCAATCCGCTCGGTCAGGCCTCCTGCGTACTGGGTTTAAGTGGGAGTGATGGCAAGAGAGAAGGAGCCAAGTAAAGCAAAGGGAGAGAGAGGGAGAGGTGGGAGCCATGAGGGGGAGGGAAGGGAGGAAAATGAGTAGAAAGGCTGAGTGAGAGGGCTGATTGAAAGCATTATGGCCAGCTTGATTAGCGGGCTACCTTTCAGAACTTAGGTCTGAGTAGAGGTTAGTGTGAGCCAAAGGGACAAGAGGGCTTGGAGGCTGCAGCTCGGTCATGTTTGTTTTTTAATACTCATCGGTTGATGCTGAGATTCATTGAACGGCCGGGCTCAAAATGCCAATATCTCTGCTAGTTTAATAGCACACGCACACAGAGGTGAGTCCACTCTCTCGACTGGAGCCAAACAAAAAGCGTGAAGGAAGAAAAAAGCATTTTATTTTTCAGTTCTATTTAATCTTCCTGTAAAACTTTTTCCCACTCTCCAATTTAAGTGCTTGTTGTGGCGGGGTTAAGAGAGCCAAAGGTCAACAATTAAATCGCTATTGCTGAGGTGCAACCTGGCAAGCATAAAGGTTGACTGGAGTGTAATCTGCTCTCGCTTCAATTCAGAACAATGACCATTGTTCTTTGTTGTGAATGTGTCAGAGGTGTCAAATGTGCGAATCACACAGATCGTGGCTTGGCTGTGCTGTCACTGTGAAGAGTAAAGTTCCCACACCAAACACAAAGCGATGAAACACTAAGAAGTTGTGGGTGCTCATCTAAAAGGAGAAGTCTGCTGTGGAGGTGTCCAACACAGACGCATTACAGTGTACAGTGTCTCCTCATTTCTTAGCCTGTATTGATGTGCTTTAATCACCGAGAGGAAACAAGTGACAGATTTGTCTTGGTGACATTGGTGTACAGACATATTGACAACTTGAAGAGTTTCACACTGCATACTGATGGCCTAAACATTGTACAAGGACAACAGCAAAGGACTTATGCTTAGACAGCAGACCAAATAGGGCTCAAACTAATGTTTATTTTCCATCTCTCTCTCTCTCTCTCTCTCTCTCTCTCTCTCTCTCTCTCTCTCTCTCAGTTTTAACCATAAATAGATTAATTGTTTAAAAGATGAAGCTGGTGTTTTTTCTTTATTTTTCTTATGCCTGGACCAAAACCAACAAATCTGTCTCATGAAAGGGAAGTTGGAATATATCAGCGTCTGTACTATGATGCAATTTCCAGTGAAACGGAGTATTTGAGGGTTGCAAGAAGGATAAAATCTAATTCTTTGCATTTGATTGGGCAGCTAAAAAGTGGCTGTCTGTTATAGCTCCACACACGCAGCTCATTTGGCTGCTGTTGGTTCAGTAGAAAGACAAGGGAGATGTGAAAGGGTGGAGTTGTGGTCTTTCGGCCAGGTTTGTGTCGCTGCAGTGTGGGCATGCACTGATGAAGGCCTCCTGGTCCTGACGTACCGAGTTGCCCGATATCCTCCCTGAAAAAGACTGCAGCCACAGTGTTTTGGAACTAAAACATTGGTCATCCCAGACACGTTTTCCTGTCCCACTCCATATTACTGGGTCAGCTACAAAAAATGGAGTGCATTTTTGTGACTAGCTAGTTTTTTTAGAGTTATATCTGATCAATTTTTGTAAACGCCCCTGAGTACAGGATGAGTCATCAATCATTAATTTTTTGGCATATATGAAGAGATGAATGACACAGAATTAAAACTTGGGAAATTAAATATTCTATAATGGCATCTTCGACACATTCAGGCAAAAAGTACAGACAAAAGTATTTCCGCAATGCAGTATGACCAATAAAGTTTATTTTTCTGGTTTTATATGACTCCTAACAACAAGCTGGCTCTCTTTGTGTTGACTCTGTGTCTCCGGCTAATACCCTGAGCTTCAGCCAAACATAAAGGATTGCGGTATTTGTTGCTTTTTAATTAAATTCCATGAGGCTGCTTCCCTACAATTTTATGGTCCCTAATGGATGATGAAATGTCAGTCTTGGCATAATGACAAATCTCAGTAATCGGATCAATCGCCATACAAGAACATTTCCACCTATGATGGCAACTCGCCTTCCATGCCATTTTGAAGTCTATTGCCATTTCAGGGCCCTCCAGAGTATACACCTATATTAACTAAATGGCAAGCTAATATTTTAAGTGTCAAGTCAGTCACTATTTGTGGAAGTCTGTATATATGAAGTGGAAATATTGATACTGACAGAATACTAGAAGAAAATCAGGAAGGTGTCAAATAGAGAAAAGGAAATGTGAACAAGAAGAAAAAGCAAGTTAGTTGTTGTGTGTTAGAAATAAAGTGATCAAAGATTCTCACATGCACCATACTGGGGTTTATTCATAAGCCAAGCTGTTGCTTGTCATTTGGCCAGGGCCACTTAGAGCTTCAGGGAGAAAAATGATCCATGTCTCCATCTGAATAGTGGACCACATGTTGACACGTCAATACTTTGCTATTGAAATCGCGGACAAAGACTTTCTTGTAAGGCTAGAAAGGTTGACCTTCAACCAATCACAACTCTTTCAGTGTGCTGTAAAGAGCTCCGTCTGTCCGCTCTTATGTCTGCTTGAAAGCACAGGAAATATACTCTAGATGTAACTAATGTCTTGGCTTTTGATTCAAGTTAAGTATCTAAAAGTATTTTTCTTATGATTCACTCAGCACTCAAACATTTCTATGATTCAGTGATATTGGCTACCATTGCACATGCAAGACAAAGATTAAAGCACACTCCGTCTCTAGTGGGAAACTTCCCCACCTTTTTATGTGGCTGTTCAATTAGTGCTGATGGTAAAGGTAGTCCATTGAAGCAACAAATTCCTCAATTGTGCAATATTGACCAAGAAAAGAGAGTTGCTCTTCTCAAGGAGCTGTGCCGGACTGGGCATACATGTACCAGGATGCATTGCAGCCACCCTTTAACTTCCCAACATGACACTAGCACTCATAGCATTTTTATTCTTATGAATAATAAAATCCAAATGCACACGTCTAAATTCAAGTTTCTCTCTTTCACTCAACTAACTCAACATCACTCAACATTTTTCATTGTTCCAATAATCACCAGCTCCTAATCCTTAATTTACCAAGTGAGCTCCACATGAAGTTTTTCCCCGTTGTCTCCCTCTGCCTGCCGGCTCTAATCAGCGGTGCCATTTCTGCTGTAAATGTAGCTAGTTTGAATTACAAGTAAAGAGAACAAGCAGCAGCACTGTATCCCACAGTTATCAAAGGCAGAATAGCACAATCTAGTTCTTCCTTGATCTTAACTATGTCACTGTCGCGTCACATTACGTAGCTGGGATCCAGCAGAACAACAGACTTTGCAGCTGCACCCCAGAGATGGAGAGAACATCACCAAAACGGCTAGTGGTTTTTACACAATACCTCATTCAGATAGGTGGAGAGAAGGTTGAAGATCGGCAAATGTTCCTTCTAACAGTGAAATAATCCCAACATTTATCTTCACTGTGCTATGTTTTCCTACAAACTCTCAAATACCGCAGTTTCATGATCCCTTAAGCACCTCTCCTCTCTGCCCACTGCTTATTTAATCACATATTCAAGATATTTCGCCAGAAGACAATCTCTGTGGCCAGTGGCTTATATTGTATCTGGTGCTTCTTCTTTCGAGCTCCCTTTGGCCTGAGTTTAGCCAGCACGGGCGATGAGATGATTTGCTTGAGGCGAGAGCTTGGGGAGGGCCTGGGGCAGGGCTGAGACATCAAACACCAAAGAAACACTGATGGAGAGAGAAGCAGGAGAGCCTGTCATCAATCATAACTCCACCAGAATGCACTGCTGGAATCCAAGCTACCACAGTGTTGAAGTGACTACTGGTTGCTATTGCATGAAGAACCTATGATCACTGGTCAGAGGATGAAAAAAGATAAAAATCAAACTTCTTTTTGTTCTCACAAAAATACCCAATACATTATTTTTTCACAGCATAGGCGCCCATATCAAATGTAAACATATTAAGCATGAACATGGACAGAATTTAAGCAAGTCTGATGTGACTCGGGTAGAATTAATGTTCAAAACTATCATACTAAAAAGCACATTGTAGAGGTATAATCTTAATATAAGAATTAGCTTGGTTGCTGGCATTAGCCACTTCTCATAGTGGCAAACCATAGTAATCTGAGACTATATTGATATAATTTGAATAAATTAGGCCTCTGCTAGATAACTGTCCAGGGAAATGGCAGAAATTAATGAAAAAATGATTCTGTGTGGTAGAAAGAATCCAGTAATACTCCAGTATTATTCTGTGACATTGTATGGTTTTATAATAACTTTCACTCATATCATTTGGTGTTTGCCATGGTTCCCCAGAAATTAGAGAAGCTAAAGGGTTGCAAAGGTTAAATGACGCTTTGACAGGCGACATGAAACCTGAAAATTATGGATTCATCTGAGTTTGATCATACTTGGTAACTATTGGGATAATGTAAGTTCACAGCTCAAAACATTTGTAACATTCCTAGTAGTTTTTAGACGTTTGAATGCAGAAATGTTACGTTATTTATTTAAAATATTAAAAGTGGACCTCAGATCAGGACAAATTAGAGTGTCATTATGGTTTTGTGTGTCGATGCGGTTGGCTCAAGAAAAGCTGCTGTGTTCTGACGCCCTGCTATGGCCTCTTGACAGTCCACCCCCGTGTAGATGGGTAGCCACAAATGAGCTCATTTAAACGGGACTGTTGCTGCCGTAAGGCTAAAAGTCAGACAGCCAACTCTGACAGGTGTCAGAGGCCCCAGCTGCATCCTGAGAGAGGGCACTGTAGCCTACTACGCTTCTTTCACCTCCTGGTGCAATAAGGAACATTTTCACAGGAGGGTGTGTTCTTTTAATGGAGGAAAGTGAAGATTTAAGACTTTTTTTTATTTCTGAAATATTGGCACAATTCCTAAAATGTTTTTATGTTAAAATGGACAAAATAAAGTCATAGAATATCCTTTCAGAATATTTCACAATAAAAAAGAAAACTAATTGTTGTAACTGATTGCTGTCTCGTCATTAAAATTTTTATTGGTAAAGTGCCACTTTGTGACAATCTATCATGTCTCGTCCTTGAAGGAAATATCTTTTTTGATGAGATTTTTCCAAAACGACATGTTTATTGGCTGATATTTCATTGAGAAATCTGACTTTTGGACCTGTTGACAATAGAAAGGGCATCAATCCTCTAAGACTTTGATAATGGATTTGATGGACTATGGGGCTTTGTTCTGCCTTGCTGAATTAATAAATTCTTCTAATAATATTCTGCTGCACCCTCCTTCGTTGGTGTAATATGGTAGAGTTGTGTGCTTTTGTAGTGCTGTATCATGTTATGGGTGAGTTAGTGAAACGGCATTGTACTTGGTGTTCTTGCCTTCGTTGGTTTGGCTCTGAACTCAAAAAAGCTCCAAACAATTCCCTTATGAAAATAAGTGGTTGTCATAACAGATGGCTATTTTGCAGAGCCGGGAGATGTCATGGAGGAAAGAAAAACTAATTTGTGCACACAAACACTACAAAAAGTAATTTATGCTCTTGATTTAACTAATGTATCACCTATGTTCATACCATAATGAATTGCCTAGATTAATTATGGTTTTATTTTGATGTGGGACTTATGTCGATCCACTCTGTTTTTGTGTTACCTTTTAGATCCATTAAACATAACTGTTTGCTGTAAAAACTGATGATTTTGCAGATGTCATCCACTTCATAAAACTCCGCTTCAGGGTTCTGGAGCACCTCATAAATGTATTCTTCGCTGCACCGTGCCAAAGGCAAGCAGATGAGGCAAAACATTATGTGATATTAATTTGAGAACACAAATTATGAAATGGACTTTTTCGCAGCAGACATTGCAACATGTGATGGGAGGAAAAGTACAGGTGGAATTGACAACATTAAAAACAGCTCCAGGGCCTTCTCTTAGTGTAATAAAGCCAACATTAATGCTATGGGGAAAAAAAACTGTGGTCAAATATTTATGCTGTGAAAAGCTCCATTGTGTGCACAAATAAGTTTTTTCCCCACCTCCATTAAACCCTTTTGGGCTCAGTACTCTTACAGTGGTAAATTCCACTGTGTGACACTGTAAAGATCAGTTGTCCTTATCTGAAGATCTCAGATTCTCAGAAAAAGATGTTATTCCAATGCCATAGTGATAGTTAGTTCTTTCAAATCAATGCAGATATATATATAGTGACATCTCATGTCTTTATTTGCCATTAACGCTATTTACATCCTTACATTTCCGATGAAACTGCACATGAGCCTGATATTCCATCGTTATTCTTGGGAAATTCAGCATCTTCCACTTCCACATCAACTGTTCCCGACATGTATATCAATATTAATAGACATTATCTGTCATCTGTTTATCAGCAACAAGCCTTAAGACCAAACACAGCATGTCTTGTCACTGAGTGACAGAGTAAAGGGAACCTTTTACCTTCCCAATGTTTTCATGCCTGTCTGCTTCCTGGAAAACAACAACAACCACAAAGATTCAACTCATGAGCCTAATTAGAGCCGCAAAGTGCTAACAATGGCTGCTCTGTGAGATACCAGGAGACGTTTTGGCAGGCATGGCATGATATTTATATGAATTTATTAACCTTTTTTATTTAGTCATCCATCTTTTTTATTTATCTGAGGATACTGTTGCAAAGTTTTACTGCAGGAAACAAACAAAAATAAATAAATAAAAAGGTATCCCTTCCAGTAAATTACCAGCCAGTGCAAGCAGAAGGTTACAGAGTGTATCCAATTAAAAGTAGGGAAATGATCATGATATGGCTGAACGGAAAGTAAACACTCACCCCTGCTTATAATAAATACAGGCCTTGTCTTTGGGATTGCCAGTTCAGTGTGACACAAATCATGACGCTCAGTAAATTTTGCCCCATGTCCTGATGTCAGAGATCTAGATCGTCACTTGGCTGAATGCCACCTTATTTTTTAATTCTGTGAGCCAAATGGGACAAGTGTTATATTGATTTTGTTATTGATTACTAAAATGTCAGGTCTGTAGTGTTGGAAGTCAGTGTTGGCTGGTACAAACATATCACAAAAATATCAGGTCTGTGACTGTGAGGAGGAACAAATCTTGAGAAATTAGAACTTTTTTCTGCTAACCGCATGTGTGTTTGTCTGTTTGTCTCCAATCTGTGCCAAGCTGGAGCACACATTGGGGCTGTGTGTATGTGTGTGCATATGTGTGTACTCTTTTGTTCCCCTGCTGACAGTGTGTGGGTGATCGATGGCAGTTGTGTGTACCGCCTGTTATATCACACAAACAGACACATTTGGCTTGCAGTTTGAATAGCTAGCTTTATTACACGAACATAACCAGGATGACAATGCTCTCTAATGGAGCATGCTAACGCTGTGTCACACTCTCTTTTGCATATTCCCACTAATCTGGACATATCCGCCTCCAAACATGTTGATTCGTTGCTAATGAGACAAGCCTAGCCTGCTTTGATTTCAACAAGAAAAACATCTCAGCAGAGTGTATTAATACACTTCCTCCTCTCTCTGTTACTAATGTAGCCTAGATTGCAGTGTAATATTTCTAAAATAATGTCAAATCAAATGATTACAACAAAACAACACATCTTCATCCATTACATAGACTTGAGACATTTATGGATGTCTCCTTCACTACCCTAAAGATGCAGCTGCAGCAGCAGGCACACACAGACTGAAGCTAACAATCCAAGCATCTTATTTGTTTGCATATCCTGTGGGCGTCTCTGGGGTCAGATTGAGACAAAGTAGGATGGAGCTTCCCCTGCCACCTCCAAGTAAATATCAAAGAGAAGCCTGGAACTGGTGTGCAGTGTACACTTTAGGAGTAGTTCACAGACAAAAACTGCTCCAACAAGATTTCTCATGTCAGCAGTTTTCATTTGAACTTCTAAATTGATTTTTTTTTAACTAGCTTTTTGTTTGACTGTAGTTTTTGAAATGTCTGATGCTGAAACTTAAGAATCCACCCTAATTAGAACAACATCATGACGCCCAAAATTCAGAATCAATTTAAAATTTAAAAATATGTTCGGCAGGTAAGGTGCTGCAACATGAAGGGAGCCATTCATCTGCTTGTGCTGCAAAATTTCCCTTTCCTTTTAACCCAAACTGACATGCTTAGGTCCTTGCTACTGTTTTATGGCGAGACCAAAGCCATAAAAAACACCATGATTCCACATGAGTGTTGTTCAGGTCACATGCAAGTCCCCAGAATCATTAGTCTCATGAATTAAGATGTGCTTGGGTGTGAAACCCCTTTAGAAGGGGGTTATAAGTATCATATCTTGTAATATCTTCAATTCATCAACAGTACTCCTGTGCATAGTTTATTGTTAAAGCATGCATTTTATTTATCAAAATATTTTATTGAAAAATTCCTTCTTGATTAAAAATGTTATTATTCTCCGGGCACAGAGATGATGTTTTCATCAACACATAAAACAGAATGAGGAGGAGATGCTAGATTAAATATGTGGTGGGAATATTTCCTCATTTACATCTTTTGAAAGCAATCTAAACCAGAGCCTGTTGTGAAGGTGCGTCATTTCAAACATATTAAGTTCAATACAGTTGAGAATCTACCTTTCCACGCTTTATTAATATCTGAGCATTTGTGTGCCTGTTTACACCTGACCTGCTTGCATGTTGAGGTGATTTGAATGGCAGGTTTGTGCATGTGTAAATGCACCTGGGTATCATTTGATAGAGTGACTGGAAATAGAAGCTGACCTTAAAAATGTGATGGATGAGAGCGTTGAATGCAGAATACTAAAGCTGCCGGTGTCAGGCACCGGCCCCAGTTGGCTTATAGCTTAAGGTCACCACGCAGTGACAGAAATGGGAATGGGGAGCAAAAAAAAAAAGACAATTCATCTCACCGTGGTCCAAACCTCTGATCCCTCATCACAACTCTGTCTCGGTCTTCTTGTGTTTTTTCGCAGCCAGACATGTCGCAACGAATTAGGCGAACTCACTCACCAGTAATTGGTTTCTGGGGAAAGGTTTTTAGGCTGACATTAGGAAAAAGGTGGCTTCCTTCGCTTGTTAATTGAGTCAGTGGCTAGAGTCAAAGAACATGGCAGAGATGTTCCTCCACAGTGTACAATGGCATTAAGAGGATCCACGCTTAAAAAGTTTCTGCTTCACTTTGTCAGGTCATTGAAAACCTGTCCAGCCTTCCAGTACGTTCAGAGAGGATTAGTATCTATCATTACAAAGAACGATTAAAGGATAATGGGTTGAATGAAAGATGCTGCACCTCCTGATGCGATTGAAGCCAATTTGCTCAGAGTGATGTCGGGCAGTAGTGTCATGGTGGATGAGTCTGCAGGGTACGCTTACCAAGGCATTTTGATGCCATGACTGTCCAATGGGGAACAGAGTTATTGGCAAGGAAGAGAAATAAGGATGCACTAATGTGTTTGCACATGTTTGTCCATTATGAATTCATTATGGGAGCAAGTTCACAGATATTGACTCACTAAATAGAATTCTAATCATAAAATGATTTACTGAAGGCAGGACTCAAACTGTTCCTGTGAGTGTCTATCTCTGTGCCTGTAAATATGTAGATGTGGGAATGTGTGACTGTCTAATCTTGAATCACAATGTGCTGCTGTGTATGTTTATATTATAAGCCATGCACCCACATCTCTGCAGAAGATATATGTGCAGACCAGGCTCATCTTTGATTAGAAATCTGCTCATAGACAGTCGTGTGTTGTGAAACTCAATGAAGAGTTTGATGCGTCCACATCGCCTCATGGGTGTCTAGCTATGTGTTTTAACTCAAAAGTAGAGACACAGACGGAGTACATTTTGTACTGAAAGGTACATTTTCCACAGATACACCATGACGGATATCTTTTCATTCGTCTTACAGGTACAAAGTAGTTTTCTGATGATACACGGTTCAAATTTGTACCAATTCAGCCTGAACAAAGAGTACAGCTGTTAAAGTCAATTAAGGTAGCACACTGGCTAGTGCATCTACAAAGTACAGGTGGGATCCATTCATCATCTATCACACAAACTTCCAGAAATGATTTATATGGCCCTTGAGGTATAGTTAGATTTACGAAACTTGAAGAATGCACACACAGTAAAGTGCAGACCATTGTGAGTTTAAGTACAAATCCATCAAAAATGTCACACTCAACTTAAGTTTACCATCCTTTCTTTTCCAATCATTTTCTGGCTATCTTGTCCTTATCTGAGTGGTCAAGATGAATGCAAGTTAATGCAACAAACACTACTTGTTAGAGCTGAAACAATTAGCTGATCAATAGAATATTAACTAGATTGTGTGGATTGTAAGGTTTGTCTGTTTTTGAACCTTTAGACTGATGACTCCAGTCCACTTGGTGGCGAAAATGCACCTCTAATCTCTAAACCACCACTAAATATATGAAGAACTAAGGAGTGAAGTGGCACCAATAACAATATAATAAATCAATCTTTGCACTGTTAGCTGTGGTCATGCTGGCAAGGAGCGTTATAGGCGTCATGCTAGAACTAGTGGTGGACAGTTTTAGCAGCAAGAGATTGCAAGATAGGAGTAAATCTTGTAATTATTTCAGATAAAAAGCTGCAGACAGATGCCAAACTGGACTTTTTGCTGTTGGACTAGTCTGTAATATTAGCTAGCCTGTTATGTCTGTTTCTGCACCTGCTTGATGTTTGGCCCTGTTCAGAAATTACTCGACTTGGTTTTGGACCTCCATAATTCCATCATGTTTATGATTGAAGTGAACGACGTCATTCATCTGTCTGCTGTCTTGACTTTTGTCCACCATTGTTTACAGCTTCATACAGGTGCCGAGCATTTGGAGTACAAATGTAATTGTACTTTCGTGAGTATGATTGTATAGAAACTTTTGGGAAAGCTTTTGCACTCCAAAGATGTGTGTATGTGGGTGTAAATGTGTGTGGGTGTGCATTTAGGTGTTACTCTGCAAATTAAAACAGAAACAGTATTTGAATTCACACATACTCTCAAGTTTCAGTTTGTGAAAAGATGAAAAAGCAGAACCTTGATGGTAATGCTTGCTGTCTGTAGTGCTATTAAATCCGCCTTTCTGTCTCCTCCATTGCCACTTTATTTGCCACTCAATTTTCATACATCATCATTCTCAACATCTGGGAAGCAGTGAAGCCACAGTCACCCTTGAGCTCATCAGTGTAAAATAGGCATTGACCACATTCATCATGACACCATCTCATTTCCTGCCAGTGGAGTGGTGGAAAGTGGTTGAATCAAACACTCCTCAGTGAAGTGAGAGCGTCTGGCGGCAGACCTTAGAGATGCAGTCATAGTGCCGTTTGATACCCAGACAGAGAAGAAAAGAAACAGATGAAGGAATGATGGGTGGATAAGTCCTTAGATTCAGAGGACGGCTGGTAAGGCACGGTGCTTGTCAGGAATTACAGGCTCTCATTTAGTTCTGGGTGGGCTGGTGTGCTGTGAATGGTAATTGCAGGTAGAAATGTGAGCTGTGGGTCTGGACATATCAGCATCTGCTGGGTGAAACATGAACTCATGAAATAAATATGTGTGATAGAAAATGAAATCACTCACCACCCAGAGGATCATTTTAAAAGTGTGATGATGCTGCCCTCTTCCAGGAAAAATAGCATAGATTAGTATGGATTTGCTTTGACGTTGGGTATCCAACTACAACAGGATTTATTCACACTGTGAAAGCATCCTTTTATTGGGCGACCATGACCTGCGTTAACACTTTTAAATTTTCCACTGACTTTATTTACCCTATACCATAATGGTTTGTGTATGAAATGTTGCTTTCTATTCTGGCATCATGGCTTTGTTATTAAGCCATGGTGCATACTGGGTCATCTCATTTACTGGGGTTATTTGGGCTACTGCCCAATTGGTCAAGCGTGGGCAACAGCTATAGCTGTAGCCATATCTTTGACAGCCCTATTTTGTTTCGAAAGCCATAATGCTGTTAGCAATGCCATATCTTCTCTGATGATGATGATGACGTTGTGGATCACAGTGGTGGCAACAGTTGAGGTGGATTTTTTTTGTATTGATGATTCCTGGCAGAAGTTGGTTCCCAGTGAGCACACAAGCCTCCATGTTTATTCAGTAGTTTAAAATTATACTATTTATGTTCACTTCAGTAAATGTAGAACAATTACTCTCCATTAAATCTCCTCAATTTCAAGCTTTGTAAGCATTTTCTGCAGTCTGACACTATTTAACCGCGTCCCAGCCTTCACTGCTCTGTTTCGGTCAAACCAGTTACTAACTGGATGATACTCCGTATATTTCTGCAAATCCCCCTCCCATTAAACAACAGTAGGGTCATACTGTAGTATGTTGTTATGTGACTGTCAGAGTTCATAATGTTCAAAGCAACATAATTCCAGTTATTTATAAATCCATTTGCTAATCGGGTGACCTCATGTTTGGTCCTGACCCAAAAGCTGTGAAAGGGTGATTTAAGTTTAATCACATTTCTCCATGAAGTTTTACTAAAGGCAGATGATGAAAATGTATCAAACTTTCATTAGCTAAAGTCGTTTGGCCGTTTCAGTGTCTATATTGGCAAATATCAGATCTAATGACCTCATGCACTTGTCTTATGCTTGTCTTATACTTCTCATAATCAGTGTCAGAATGAAATATGTCTCCTGGTCTGCATTTTATTTATTTATTTATTTTTTATCAGTGCAATTTTTTACTATGTTTGGATTCTAAACTGGACCTTGACTTCGTCATGCCGCTGCATCTCAATGAAAAGTGTCACAATGAGGATGTTTCATTGATTTGTTTTTTGTCTCTGAAATCTGTTAAAAAATGAAGAATATAAAAACGTTGCTGTTGACGAGCTGACAATGGATATAAAACCATAAACAGATGCTCACAGGATATTCAGAAACACTGAGTTAAGATGGGACTCACAGGATAATGGTCCACATCTGCCTGTGTGTTTTTTATCATCCCGTCATGTGTAATATCGGCACTCAGAAAAGGGTATTAGACCCTCAATAGGTTTTTAATAAGCAAGGAAGTCATTGTGTGGTAATTATCCAGCATCTCAGTGGATCTCCTACTGCAGTATTACCCTCATTTCTCTTCCCTTCACCATGCTGAATGATAGCTGTGGTGTTTAGAAAACACATGAACACAAATGGTGATCTGACAGGCATTTCCCAGAACTGATGTGTGTGTGTGTTTGTGTGTGAATATTTGGCGTGTGGGCGTTTGCAGTGGTAGTTAGAATAAGTGTGTGCGCACATGCCTTTCTGTGAGCACACATCAATGTGGTTGGCTGTGTTGAACTAAGTGGGATCCGTTTCAGTGTTGACGGTAAAGCTGGGTTTCATGTAGCAACTCTAAATTTCTGCCAGTCCATCCATGAAACTGGTAGCAAACAGTAGACATGGTGTGATGATAAACATGAATAATAAACAGGGTTTTTGCAGAGGCAGTGTTGAGAGAGACACACACGGGGAGCGAGAGAGCCGAGCATCTATAGTGATTTGTATGTGGGGAAGGACCATCTGAAGGTGAACAAGTGATAGAAAAGCTTTGGTTTTTAATCAGGATGTGTACAGCATCGGATCGGCAGGAGATTTATTGCTGACTTGCTTTCACCTGAAGGGAAGCTCTGTATTCCTATGGCCTCACAGCAACAGAAAGCCACAGATAAGGTGTTGTGGGGTGTTTTTTAAACAAACTCTTGATTGATCTTGGGCTAAGCCCTTTCATAGAACGACCATTGTCCACTACTAGGTAAGCAACAGTAATGAGGCATGGTGGGCTTTCTTCAAGCTTTTAGGCTTTGGTCTAACACTAGTGTTTTGATGATAGCGTTAAACCTGGATTTGCAGGGGAAAAATACAGACAAATGGCGTGCATAGGGAACATGCTAGTCTATGTAAAGGTTAGTCTGTCATTTTTTCAGATTTGTCTAGAAACAAAGCTTAGTTATATCAAAAATGTATATCTTGTCTTGTTCTGAATTTATTGTGTAATTTATTCATGGAAAAACAAGCAGTATTGATGCAGAACCGGACAGATACGAGTCCTGATAAGATAAAGATGAAATCATATGACACCCACAGCTGGTTAGTGGCTTCACACTGACTTTGGGAGGAATATCATCGTTTGAAAGCTCTGTTGAGCCAATTTTATTTTATGATTATTATTATGGCACACAGTGTGATCATTCACAAAAATGTGAAGAATTACTTCAGGACACGCTGACTTCATCAGTGAGCATATTTGTTTCACTTTTTTAAGGCACTATTTCTTGACTTTTCATTAGAAATAAAAAAGCAGATGGTTATTTCTGTAAACGTTCTTTTTATTTCCAAAGCATTAATCAGTGATACACTTCCGATGGAAAAAAAATATGAATGTGTTGTGATGCATGTTGAGTAAAGAGATGCCTCTAAATTTTGCGCTGGTGCCCCTAAAATTATTAGTAGGGAGCACCTGTGCTCTAAGTGGAAAAATGTGGAGCCCTGCTAAGCCTTCAGATGTGATTTCCTCATCACTGCCAGAGGTTCTTCCTTATTTGTCGCCAGAAATAAATATGTAAGATTCTTCACCCCCCCTTGCCCCCACCCCTCCGGTACCCGCTGCCATCGCGACCGCTGCAGGTGCAGCCTGTTGAGCTCTCATTATGCGACGAGATTAGGACTAGATTTGAGATTGCAGATCCACCCGGAACATTTAAATCAGTACTGGTACACTTGAAACAAATATTTAATTTACAACAGCATCACCGGGATGCAGCCTTCCGCTATAGATTCAGACCTTGACAAAGTATTAACAAATAGATTGTTTATTGCTGCCTGAATGTAAACACACACACACACACGCACACACATATCTGGTATCCAGTATCTGTACAGATCACAAGCTGTTGTCCGTTACACCAGTAGCTGACGCCTTTGCTGTTGTAGCTGCTGGCTATGTACCTGCATGTACCTGTTTTCCAACTCAAGCCGTTTCATTTGTGGGGTGCCACTGACACTCAGTTTTAATGTCTTCTTCATTCACAATACTCTGCAGACAAATTTTATTGTGAATGTAGCTCTGAAATGCATATTGCAGTCCTTCCTGTCAACTCCTCTGATAATCTGAATTTTTTCATAAATTTGCTATTATTTCCTTTGCAAGACTCACTGACATTGTTAAAAACGCCATATTGACATACCAGTTGCTAAGGCTTGATAAGCTTAGTCAGTTGATAGACAGGTCAGTTCCTTTTTTTTAATTACTAATCATAAAAGTGGCTATTAGTCAGAATTAGCATCTGAGTATCTTAATGTAATACATACAGAAACAAGGCTGCAATTGTCCAGTATTGCCTCTGACTCTGACTTGAAATAACAACAGGCAGCAGTCACAATAACTAATGTCGCACTTAGTTATTGAACGAACAATTTTCACCAAGTGAAAGCAGTTAAAGTGCTCTCAGCTGCGACTGTAATATAAGTCAATAGTTTATCTCCCTTTCTCTCCTCATTAGTGAGATCTCCAGGCTACCACACTGCTGATTATTGTTTTGTTTTGGAAGATTGTGATCTCCTAAGCACTTTGCGAGAGCCATTAAAGTACCATTTCCTTTACCAGAATCCCTCTTCAAGTCAATCTGAGTGAGCGTTTTTATGTTTGTTGTCAGAGAATGAAGAGTTTGTTTTGGTGTCGAGGAAGGTTGTAAATTTTCTTTTTATGTCTAAGATGGTATCAGTTTTTCTCAACATAAGGAACTTGAACACTTTAAGCAATTATTAAAGACATAAATCTGGTTTTAGAAAAAGTGGATTCAGCATCTACTGGGAAAAAAGAAAAATTATTGTGGCGTTTGTGCTCTGATTACTTTCTCAAATTAACCAATGTGCCAATACCTGCAAGAAGTTGTTTCTTTGCAAAAGGATGGTAAAAACATGTTTATACAAACACATAGACATTGGATTAATTACATGTCTGATCAAAAGCAAGCATTTTCTTTATTGCCATGTAATCCATAGCTGATAATATACAGCATGGCGCTTCTTTTGTGGTTCAGCATGTTGCCACTAGAGCTCACTCTTAAGCAGAACAATAGACTTGGTGAGTGTTATCTCATTCTTTCCCATCTCTAAAACAGTACTACACCCTGTTTCCTTTACATATCTGCTTACACATGGAGAAGCATTTATAATTGTGGCAACATGATACCTCCCTACTATATTTGGATCCATTTAATAGCACTCCTTAATGTACCTATTTGGTTTAGTGCTGTGTAACCCTTTACTGCCCATGCTTGACTGCAGTGTTTTCCTCCTTCAGATTATTTCTGTAACCTTTCCCAAAAGTTGTTTTGGTTTTCTTTGTCATCTTTACAAAGCTAGTCCAATACGCCTGAGTCACGTCCCTGCAAAGGACTTGCTAAGCTTCTTAAGATTAATTCTTTGCATTGCACTTGAAGCATAGAAAATCTTTGATTTCTCCATCCAGTCATGCTGATGATGCAGCTCCAAAACAATGAATATATTAAAACGCAACACAAATACTACCCAAGAAAACACTGTTGCTCTTTGTGTATACAGGTGTGTGTTTGTGAATTCAGGTGCAGTCTTTGGAGTTGGACGGGGGGCACTATGGGAAACAGAACAAAGACAAGCAAGCCTAGACACTTCTGAGCCAGAAAGAGCCACTCTGTCACGAAAGTAATATGACAAGTGTTCACTTTTGCTGTCACAGGACCCTGGGAAACGATCCCTTGTTACAAGGCGCTTGCAAGTTCAGGCAACAAAAGACAGGTAAATTGACAGGACAGTGGATGGAGAATGAGTTGAAAGCAGTTTACACAGAGTTAGTGAACACCCCAGGGGAGAGTGTGGGTAGTGGGTATAGCAGGAGAGGAAGAGGTGAGAGATAGACTTAGAGAAGAGTAATAATGAAGAATGAGAGCAAGTGGGAGGGAGCTGTCAAACCAGAAAGAAACTGATCAAGTAGGTGTGTGGCTCCGAGGGAGGTATGGGAATGAAGGGACAAGGTTGATGGGGGAAAAAGGCGAGGAGCAACTGTTTTAATAACTTCAACTTACCACAGGTCAATTGAGACGAGATCTCCCCAAACACACAGGTACCTTAATAAAAGCCTTGCACATCACATTCAATAACTCACCATGAAAAACCAATGAAAGCTGCTGAGGCTGTGACAGACACATGAACCAACATGTGGATCCCTCCACCTCTTGAAGGGCTGGCGCAACAGTCATCAAGTGGAGCAAAAAAGAAATCAATACCAAACAATGGCTAAGCAACTTTATTAGTTCTTATTAGACCAGGTTAATGAATCCCACCACACTTACAAAACGCAGGGTCATGAGGCTGTGCATGGATTTTTTCCCCCTTCAACCTTTCCATCACCACACCGGAGTGTTTTTCATCTCATCATTCACGTTGACTACCACAGCCGTCACAATCCTCTATTGCTCCCGAGTGAGTAAAGCTCTGTGTTGGACGTAGGCTTTAATGGCACACGTTTTCCACTATGAGCTGCTTGCGTACATGGTGACATATCATAGTAACCGCAGGCAGTAAGGGTTTAGAGGCTGTCACTCACAGGATAAAAATATACTTCTCGCAGAAATCAGTGTGTTCATCTTGGTTCCATTTTAAAGGCAAAGACTGAAACAGAAGTACAATAACATGTACAATCAGTAGAAGCAGCAATTACAGATTTTTTTTCTAAAGATGAACTCCTCTACTTGTTGATCTTGTTGACAAAGCACATGATTTTCCCTGGTGAATTGGCGCTTTACTCGGTGATGAGACCAGGGTTTGAATTAGCAACCCTAACAACTCCCTTGCTGTTTTGGTCTTGTGACTTCTGGGTAATAAAGTGCCAGAAAAAAACTACGGGTTGGTGTCAGATTCAAACACTCCCACGTTATGACTATTTCATCCATTCACCTTTAATTAAAGATGAAAAGCCTTGGCTGAACATCCGCCAGCACTCAGTATCACCTTGAAATATGTTCATTGGGTCAGATCGTGATGAGTCCTGCTGGCAGGATCAGTCCCGTGTTTAAAAATCTGCTTTCAGATTTGTTCTCAGGGTCACAGTTGGGGGATAATGTTATTTTTGTAAACATTAATAACTGATTTTTGAAAAATTGCCTAATTTTAAGGTCATAGTGGTGCTGTCATAGTCATCCTTCCGGGTAATATATGCAACAATTAACATTAGGCAGTCTCACAGCGCATAATGCAATCTAGATTTAGACTTTTAAAACATGAAATCAATATCCATATCTTACTAAAACTAAAACAAAACATACAATTTGAATATATTTTATGCTGTGGCAGTTGATGGTAGTTGTTGTGTCTTTTGATAATGAGTGGCGAGTAAGTACATGAAAAGAATACCCCCCCCCCCATGCTGTTTTTTCATTTCAGTATGAGGTTTGACGAGTGCTCACAGGTTGCAAAAAAAAAAGTTCTAATTATAATGTGTGATGATTAAAGCCAATAGTTTTACAGAGAACAATTTTCTAGCAGAGGAACTAAAGTAGTATCTATGACAACACACAACCAGTTTCAAAGGCATAATTAGTCTAGAGCTTTCTACATTTGCCCAGTAGTTAGAAATAGTCCATCAAAATCAAAATGAACTCTAAAGAAAGGATGTTGTACGGAATACATGTGCTATGTGTTTGTGTCAGTATTCATTGTCCAGTTTGAACACTGACTTAAAATGCATTGTGGTGTAATGGATGTACCGTATAAACCAGTGGATCACAGAAATCCTGCAAAACTATACTTTATGCAAAAAATAGCAGGTTACTGTTTGGTAATCAACTAGTTTATTGAATAGAAAAAAACAACTTTTTGAGTTTAGCTGAAATAATCCTTGTTAATTCAGTTGGTTGACCATCAATTAGTTTGCAGCTATTTTGAAGGATTAACGGGAAAAATACCAAATGTTCTGGTTCCAGCTTTTCCATTGTTGTGATTTCTACACTGCTGTCGTAAATATGAACAGCTGCACACAGCAGTTGGTAAGATTACATTACTTGTGAACAGAGAGTAACATGTCAATAAGTCTAGTAAGACATCCAGACATCATGCAATGCTATGTTGCAGCAACACAAAACATAGCAAGCCGGCAAATATTATGCACTAGTCCAACAGCAAGAAGACCATCTCTCAGTTTGTTTTGCAGCCTTTTATTTGAAGAATCTCTCTAAAAATATAGTGAAATATACTCTGGCCTCTTACTCTATATCTGGCTGCTTTATCACTCTCCCTTTTCCATTTTTTTATGTTCCTCTTTAGCGCCCTCTTCAGTCTCTTAGAGGCTCCTGAACTGTGTTCCATTGCGCACTAGCCTTTCTCCAGTTCTGGCTCGACTCTGGCAACATTCCCCGGCAAACAGCCCCCTTTCCCCCAGACCTGAAAAACTCCTTCTCCCCATGGTTCAAAGCTCGATTTACTGACTTCCAGACATGTACATTGTTCAGCTAATAGCAGTATTGAAGAAATATCAACTGTTGTTTTCCATTCTTATTCCAGTGTACCCAGTGTTTCTGAGTACGGCCTCACCAGACAGAGACACATAAAACAAGAGGTGCTATGCACACCCTTTTTTGTTTTTTGCACCAACCTCACTTTACATAATGATGTGATGTTTCTGTGATCATTTTGTAACATTAGTATGTGCTTAAGTCCCCCAATATCGTTTAATTAAAGCATGGTGTTAATTAAAGAAACACATTCACCAACAACCTGTTGTGTTACTTATGTCACTCTCGTCTTACATAAGTGAAACTGTTACTTTATACAACTCCAGCAGAACATCCCTGTACACCCATCCTCCATCAACTTCATCACCATCATGAATGACAACATCACACTAAATGACCTGTCATACATTCAACAATACTTGTTCTGTATACTTTAATGTATCTAAAATGACTTATAAGTATATGGTGTTTATTTCACCCACTACAGGGGGTGATACCAACGTTGAATTCCTGGAACATGTAGCAGAGCTGGCAGTGTTGTTTTACATGATTGGTCAAGCAAATGTTTTGTAAAATCAGTAAACATGAGCAGTCCTCATTAGCAAGCTGCACTGCTACAATCTCCATTTTTTTCCCCGCAGGAAAATAATGGAAATGGCAAATGTGGCAAGGCACAACAGCTGCCATGAGGATAGTTTTTTGGATTGCAATATTAGTTTTTTTTATTTTTTTATTTTTTTATTTTTACTCCACATACATCCAGTATACAGTGCATACTTACACACACAAACATACAAAATGGGTTTGAGAGATTTAAGCCATATACATACACAGACAAAACAAAGCTTCCATTACTTATTTATTGGCCAGGTACTCAGGTACTCATTAATCAGGTAATGACAGTGTCATTGCACATAATTGCTATTCAAGTGTAATGAAAAGTCAAAGATAACAAGATGATTTAAAAGTGTACAAAAAGACAGTCATAAATGAATACAGCACACTGGATATAAAAGTTTGTTTTTGAACACTTTATTTATTCATATCTCCAATTCAACAAAGCAGTGTCAACAGTACAAACCACATCAATGCCAGAAAAGGGATAATATACTATTAAAGGGTTGCCAACTCCACATACTGAGGGTAAACCAAGTTCATTCCTTTATTTTAATGACAGAACAAGCTTGTCATGTTACTTCAGATCATAAATATGTGGGTATGGGAGTTTTAAAATACAGGGATTAAGGCAGTAATAAATATAACTTTAACAATAGAAAAGAGAGATTTTCCACAAGGTCAATAGAGGGACACCAGATTTTGTTAAATTCTTTACACAATCCATTTTTTAATGTGAGAACATCTCACTTTCTCAATTTCAAGACACATCATGACCTCTTTGGTCCACGGTATAAGAGGAGGATAAAGTTTGGCATTTTTGCTGTCACCATTTGAAGCCAGAAGTGACCATTTTGGGACATAAAGGAAAATCTAATATACCCCTTTTCGACGAAAGCAGTTCCAGGGCTGGTTCGGAGCTGGTATTGGTTTGCAGTTGGTTCAACTTGCGAACCAGCTCTGAAACCGATTTGCTTTTCCACAGACTCGAGAGCCACGCCATTACATTACTGTATACGTCTCTGTTCTCATAGACTCCTGTACAATTGGCCACCTTTTTGCCACCGATGAAGTTTCCCCCTCCTGGCCATTATAAAGAATGTAAGTTTAAGGCACTTTCACATTGAGTTCACTTTTAAAGCCCCAAGGATATATTCACCTTTTTTATACAGTCTGTGCCCTGAAGCCAATGCTAGACTTTGTGTGTATAGTTTATTGCAAAAAAAAAGTGCCTGCACTTCCACCTGCAAATTGAATGATGAGACTTTTTCTCGTGTCTGTTGATGTTTTTGTAAATGTTACACGTACACAAATAAGTGTCAGAGGAATCAGATGGCATATGTGTGTGTGGGAGTCTGATTCATTTTCACTTGTGTTTTTGCTGTTGTCAAGAGAAAAAGGGAGTGAAAAGTTGAGAAGGCATCATTACTCACACACCTTGTTTTGTTATTGGTCTTTGCGAATGCTCGACCACCTACTGTATATATTGCTCTGTGTTTATCCACGAGTGGCTGAGCTAATAAAAGAGAGCTGGCTGATCCACTGAAGGGATGCCTCGGTTGATCAAAGGAGTGTGGAAGCCCTGCTGATTTAATGAAACAGTAAAGTGGCTGGCCAAGTAAAACCACATTTGTTATTTTGTTTTTGTTTACCCTCATTATAGTATGTAGTCTACTGATTTGGGATTGAAAAGACTCTTACAACCTAGAAATACAAGCAGGTGTTGGCAGTTAGGTTTATCTGGGCCTGTTGTTACTTATTTCACTGGTGCAATGAGGACAGACCTTGTATTTCTTAGTTTGTTTTAAATTAATTCAGGAAATGTTAGAAATCTTCCTGCCATATACAGTTGTACAGTAGTTTCAGTGTAGCTGCAACAATATAGAGTACTGCTGACAGATGTGCAGAGAAACCCTCCAGGGTCATTTCGCTAGAGGCAGGGTGACATTTCTGCCCTGTAGGGTGATTCCGCCTGGGTGCAGGTTGTTTTGCCAGAGGGGGCAAAACCCTGAAGGGCAACTTTGATAGGTTGGCTGGTCGTACAGTAATCAAAAGCAAGCCAGAGCATAACATGTGTTGTCTTTGTTGTCATTTCCATGTGATGGAATGCAATTATCTGTTGTGCTTGCATCTCTTTATACACCATTACTTCAGTTCTGCACATCATCATTCTTTCAGTAGCAGGGGACGGACGTACATATAAACATCTGACAAGTTTCAACTCTTATTATTATTATTTTTTTTACATCTCTTTTCCCAAGAGGCTCATCCATTATGGTTGAAGCAACACAACCTCATGGGGTTTGTCAGGGTGTTGACAAGATGTCGATGCTGTGTTTTTTATTAATTGCAATATGCAATATGGTGCCAGTAACAAGCTCATTGGAACTGCGGGGCACCATGTGCCAATGTATGTATTTTTAATTACTCTTTAGAATCTTGTTTTTCTTTTTTTACATTATGTTCGCGCCCCCTGCATTCTGCCAGTGCTCTTGGCACTGACCCAATTAACAATAGCCTCTCTGGATACAACCCAAAAAAGCCTCCGTAAGGCCATCCAGTGAACTACGGACGTCTATACAGTCCTCAGCACTTCCCAAAATCTATAGTTATAAGATTTGCGTTGAAAGTAATATAAAGTATATGAGATTTGTATCTATTTTTTAATACCGTCATATTCCTTGCACTTGACTGGGCTGTAGAGTATATATATATTCAACACTAATAGACGTTTTTTTCTGTTAAAATCTGTCTGTCTGACACATTTAAATCTCTCTAAGCATTGCTTACTGCGCCCTTCTTCTCACCACATATACAAGGGGCTCAACAGCCCAATATTTTTTTTTTAGAATTGTTATGCATTTGAATATGTTGCCCGGACTTTTTGAAATATAATATAAATGAAAGTAGTCTACTTTTCAGTACAAAATTATATAAATCTACGTGCTTTATGACTATGCCTATCCATTTTTTTTAAGTTCAAGAAACACAGATCATTTTTGAACCTTTTGACCCTTTTCCTTTTGTCAGGTAAATTGAAATCTTCCTGGACAGGTAGACCTGGACCAGAAACCCTGCTGTTTTTAGACCCAAGCATAAAATCCCCTGATTGTTTACTCGTTAACAGTACCTTAATTTTCCCTCTTTTTCCCACAGAACTTGGTGTTTTATTTGTTTTTGGCTTGCAAATTTAAGCACTACATGTTCTTTGTTGCTTTATTTAGAAACCAGAGCTTCTTTTTGAGTTCACAAATAAAGCAAGCTGTTTATCGTTACACTTAAGTGGCCAACAACAACTCATGTTTTGGCATCATCAGTGTAGATGATGTAGAAGGGACAAGGAGCAGGAGAAAAACAAAGAATTACTAATTATCTGAAGCAGTAAATATTTCACATGCATATATGAAATATGCTGCAGGGCTATAGTTTGATTAAAAGGCAGATTTATGGCTTACTAGAAGGATGTCCTGAAATGTAGTAGGCTGATAAACTGGCAGCCTGCCTGGGGTAAACCCTTCCTCTCACCTGGTGCATGCTGGGATTGATTCCAACACCCCAATGTGACCCTGTATAAGTGGACACAGAGAAGACATGGATGGATTAAACCATAAATTATATGCCCTTGAAAAACCCCATTAGTTTGTTACTGGGCCTCACAAAAGAAGGCACATATTACATGTGAATGCGGAAGTGGTCCGATTTTTGTGTGAAAAGACAACACACAAGACAGACAGTTCAATCAGTTCCTGCTCTGGATTGGAAATAAAATGATCAACATTAACATGAGGTATGTTGAGACTTTATGTAAAACTTTACCTTTAGTTTTTAATTTTCATTTGAATCTTAGTTTAAAAGCCTTAAAACTGTTCCTTTTTTATTTTCATTTTTTAAGCAAAAAAATGTCTATGAATACAAAATATGACAGCTTGCATGCCTCACAGTTTAGCACTTAGTGTTCATTGCCATCAAGGTGATGCAATCAAACCAAAAGTCACATTTTACTGCATCAATTGACTGAATCAAACAAAAGAGGACGTGGGTGAAGACCGCAATCTATCCAAGCTTTTCAACAGGTTTGTAATCATCCTTGGCTGCGATTTTCACTTTAATGCCACTACAATTTACGAAGGAGCTGAAAGCCAATGTGCAAATGAATGGCGTGTCCTTGGTGTTGCCTGACAACCAGAGCTGTTTTGTACTAATTGAATTGCTATTCTTTTCAGTGGTGAGGCTGCAGCTTTTATTCTACACACAAACAAACGAGGCCTTGCAAAATTAGGAAGATATTCAAGGTGGATACTCTACATGGGTGTTTACTAGAATTAATGGAAGTAAATAGGAAATAACATGAAAACAATTTTCTACTGGGGATGTAATTACCATGTCAAAAGCGGATAGAAACTAAACTCTTACCATGTCATGGGCACATAATGCATTCATTTGTCAAAAAATCCATTAATCTGTCAAATGGATACAGTGTGAAAAGTGGTGAGTTAGCTAGCTAGCAAGTTTACCAATGGGAAAAAGTACCTTTAAGCTGACAATCTGTGTGTTAACTTGTAGTTCAAAGTGAAACACAAGTTTCCCACCCAAAAAAGTTCAACAAAGTTTTGTTACATGTGCACTGATGATTGTTCAGCGAAGTTCATGTTCTAATAGCTTATTTGCAAAACCCAGATTGTTTTTTTCTGTCAATTGATTAATCAATTCATGTCAACAAGTCTCATCATCAGTGACATATTAGGATATGAATTTTTAATTGTTAGCCACTTTCTCTGAGAAGTCAACTTTTCTCACTTTGTAGAGTTACTATGTTTTGTGATATTGTATTGATTCTCATAAACACTGTATAGATTTTTAATTACTAGTTTAAAATCAAAGAATCGTAGCATACAGATTGCACAAAAAATTAGTGCTATGATGTTGTGGATCCCACTATGACTGCATAAAAATATAAATGTTTTTAAACTCAGGTTTTATGCATATGATGGTGACCGTTTCTATATTAAGACAGTTTTATTTAAAGATTTGCAATATATCGCCTCGTTTACAGTATTGCCAGATAGCACAGTAATTGTAACATCTGTATCACGATACATATCGTATCACCATTTTCGTGCCAATACAGGAATAGCCTAACACCCTAATACAAGCTAGTGTTGAGATATTTGAGAGATAACTTAGGTAGTGAATGTCATAATGAAAGGATTCATATACTGTAGAGTGCTGCTATTATCAGCAATCTGACCTCCCCCCTATAAACGCCTTTCTATTTTCAGTTTCAGCCCACTCACAGTCTTGGCAACGCGCTGAAACCGAGGCTCCGAGATATCACATATCGCATCGCTCCAGTCTGCTGTGACACCGACACACTGCTGCATCATTCAGCAGCGCACACGAGCTGGATGCCCAGAATATTCTCAGAGTGAGAGTGGGAGTCCTCTCTGCCATAAATTAAACAGCAAAATTTTATTGAAATTCAATGTAAAGACCCCTGAAATGCACATCGATGAGAAAATTTCCCCCACAAATTAATAATCCCGACCAATAATCCTTCTTTCTTGTACATTTACGTCCTTTTTTGTGCGATATTGCAGTATTGTGTTATTTCATGTTGTACACTGGTACAACATGAAATGGGCACCAGGATGGGCACCGGGATGCCTCACAGCAACTGTTTCTGGCTTCTTCCTGGTTTTCTGTCCTTCTGACCTCTCTGTCTGCAGGGATGTGGGCTTTTTGGAAAACGCACAACAAACGGCAGCGATGACACATTTAAAAAGACTTTGAAATATCATACTTTATCCTGGCATTGATACCAAAACTGTTTAAACTGAATTTATCTTGGGTGTTGCAGAGGCGTCGATGCTTCTGTGAATGTGTTTGAATGAACCAGAGAAAAGGGTGTGTGTAGCTGGTGATGAAACGTATTGTATTCCTCTCCAGCTTACCACTCAGCAAGAGGCTCCCAGGAGGAATCTCACCTTGCCTGCCTGCAAACTTCTAAACCCGGCTGGAATCTGCGGCATCACATGGATTTGTTTCCATGGTGTTCGATTGCCTCATGTGGATATGTTTCCATGGTTTTTGATTTCCCCGCGAGAGACTGCCCCCGTGGATCTCCACCAGTGTTTTTTAACTTGTCTCCACTGTGTTTAGTAGTATCACATAGATTCCTGAGAACTCGGGCGTGAATAGTTGCTGCAGTAGTGACAGTTTAGTTGGCAGGTGGGTTAAAATACACTTGGACCTGAAGGTTTGCGATATATAGATAATATGTGTTTAAAAAGATATCAAAGGAGGCAATTCTGTCATGAAATATATCAAAACCATATGTTGCAGTTTGTTTTAAACTAAGCAGAATGATATGAGGAAACTGAAGACCTTTCAAACCATAAATTGAGAGATGTAGTAGGTACAGCACATCCTCAATTGGATATTTATATATAAAGACATCTGTCTGCTCCATCAGGTGTTGCAAAACCTACTTTTAATGAAAAGCAAAACATTTCTAATTCACAGACGTGCCTGTGACTGGTAACAGACTAATGTGCAGACTGCAAAAAATGACACACCATAAAGCTGACTTACAACTAACAATAATGTATTTTAAATGGAAATGAGTCGGCCACACAGATGGACAGGGAATAGATGGATGGATGAATGGATAGATACATACTTTATTTATCCCGCTAGAAATTCTGGCAACCAGCATCACAGAAAGAAACACAATCACAGCATCAAAGCTGCACAAATTAATAATATAAAAATGCATAAAAAGCAGACAATGATATACAACAAAACAGTGCAAACTTCCAAGTGAGAGTGTAATACATTATATTATGACCAAACCCTTTGCTTGGAGCATCTTTCAGCTAATTGTTTTTTGTATAACTTAACTATTTGGTTCACTTCACAGCTGTTTTATAAAAAAAACACACACACACACACAGAAACACCAACCAGCTATCAGCCAGACAATATTAACAACTAGCTGGTGAACACAGTGAAGCATTTAGCAACTAAAGAGCTGTATATTTATGTCAGAGTAAAGTGGCTGTCACACATACACAGATTTAACATTTGCAAGTTTTTTCCTCCCATTCATTTCTATGCAATGATCATTCACCTGCATTTGTCTGATCGGGAATTAATACTAAATTAGACATAAATAAGCAACTAAGAGCTAAGCTTGCCACATGAACCACGACCTGAAAGGTGATAATATGCATTATATTTCAAACCTATATTCACTGCCTCAAAGTGTCTATTATGGGTTTAAAGAATAATAAACTAAAAATAGGCCTGTTGTTAAATATTTGAATTAGTCTTGAATATTGTGTTTCAAAGATCCGCTGAAGTTGATTAACTGAAAAAGTTTTGCCAGTCATGGTGCATTGACCATTTAGTTGAACTGATCCACACGCAGTAAGATAAAAGTAGATTTGGGAAATATAAAAGGAAATAGTGCACTGGCATATGGATTTTATAAGATTTTTATTAATCTGAATATTTTATGTGCATGTACGTTTCCTCATTTGAACATGCACAAATATTGATTTAGATTTGTTATAAATGAGGCCCCTGGTCCTGGTCCTTGCCTGTTGGGAATTAAATATATTTAACATAGGTTATTATTTATACAAGATAAACCTTGCTATTCTAAAAGATCCTAATGTCAGAACAATGAAGAAACATCCTTTGTTGTTATATATTTAAAGATAACAAAAAAAGGCTTAAGGCAGATTTGTAATTCAAATTAGACCTTGATGATGTGTTTTATCCCCGGCTTCCTTTGGTGAAGCTGGAAGGCAAACAACTAAAAATGTAATATGTTGTATAACTTTGTGACATCAGGTAATGAAAGTTGTACTCACTCTGCGTCCACATGTGTAAGTGTGCAGGCGTGGATGCATTTGTCTATATATAGTAGCTGTTTTTGTGGTCTGGTTGTGTTTTTGGTCTTTTTTTACATTACATAACCCCGTACGTAACCTCACCCCAACCCAATTACTCTGAAGCTCTTTCTGCTGCTAAATATGCTGCAAACCTCCGCCTCTGGTCCCAGGTTAGTTCACGCTCATGTTTTATTGATGCCTTGTTGTTATTTGTCTTTTTCTTGCTGGTTCCCCCTGCGTCTGTGGCGAACACGACACACTCCCTACGCAACAATGCTCAAACAAGACAACTGCTTGCGTACATAGGGGACAGATGAGGGCACGTTGGAAAGTTAAGGCGGGTATCACTCAGGCTTGTAATAGCAGTCATTTTTTTTATCAGTGAGGTTTCTGAGGTTGAGTTAGAGAGATTGGAACCTGAGTTTTTTCATCATGTATAGTATTGGGAAGATTCCACATGAAATGAAATAGGTAACAGATTACTAGTTATCGTCTAACTTTAAACATTACCTACCTGTAGGTGTTTCCTGAGGTTTGCTTTGAGCATTCTTGTCCAACAACACTGCTAACTTCTTCGGTGTGGTCAGCTGCATAGACTTGGAAGATTGACCTATCACAAAACCTACAAGATATTGTTCCAGACTTGATTGCAATTAACAATATTATTGTAAATCAGATCAATTCATACCACTGATATGATAATGGCATAAAATTAAAATGCAAATACAGCCCGTCACAGAACAATGAACTTTCAATGAATATTCACACATGAATGTGAAAAAAATATTCAAATATCCCTAATAAAGACAACAACAGACCACTAAACAACAAACCAATGCAAAACATGTCTCATTAATTTTTATTTCTGTTCATTCTGCGCCCAGGTCTTATAATAGTCGGTATAACCTGCTGCTGGTGTGAAATGATTACGAAAACAAACCTGCTTGTAAACACAACAGACGATATCAGGGTCATCCAAAATGAGCATAGTCATGTCTATACTGTGTATCATGTGATAAACTGATATTGTGACAGGCTTAATAGCAGGCTCAGGTTGCTTCGAGCCTATATACCCCGTGGATCACTTGCATGCCACTTAACTTCCTGTCTAGTATACAATAACTTCATCTCAGCCTCCAGTGAACACATACAGTACTTTTTATCCTTAAGTTTGTTACTTACTTTTCACAGTTAGCTTGAAATGTTTTTTATATTTACCGTTTGTTTAATATAACTTGTTTTTAGCGATTTTGATCATTTTTATGGCCACGTCATTGATTTGATTAGCAGATGAGAGACAGTGCCAATTCAAACAAGAGAACCAATCAAAAACAATGCTGAGTGCATACTGACAGATGAATGGGTATTATTTCTCAGTAACTGTAATTGATTATATTTATTTGACGTGGCAAAGGTGAAGCATCTTCATACATTACAAATCCATGAAGACAGGAGATGCAAAGAGCCTCCTGAGACGGTCTGAAGATGGTGATGATGACGTGGGAGGTGAAGAGTTGTTCAGCCTGAAAGGTAGACTGAGAGAAACCGTGTGAATCAGCGTCATACAGAGATTTCATTAAATTTTTTTCCTTTGAATGAGAATGAGAAAAGCTTTTAGAGTGTGTGAAAACGGGAAATGCTTCAAAATGTAATTCAATTAAGGACAGTCAGGAAATTGAATCGAGGGAGCGAGAGAAAGACAGCAGGAATTCACCTGCTGAGGAAAACTAGAGGAAATGACACATACATCGTCCACCACATTAGCTGAGGATTTATTTTTCAGGTTTTCCGGCGGTTGATTCAGAAACGGCAGACTTCCTCACAGTTTTCTCCACAACTTTACCACCTTTGTCAAAGTTGTAATTGTATCTCAGGTACTTCTCACTGCTGGAAAAGGTGACAACTTGAAAAGTTGCAGATTTCACTCCTGACATTTTGAAATGTTCTGTACAAGGCACCCTCCTTATAAAACATGTTACAAGAATAGACAGTCGGAGACATTAATTTGGTGTTTAACCTCATGTTAAGTAAAAAGATATTAATGTCTCTGTCCCTAATAAAAACACTCGGTGCATGTCCTTCAGAAAAGATTATCTGTCACATATTTCTAAGTAATTTAAAACGGATTTAAAACTAATTTAAAACTCGGATTAAAACTGTAAGATGTAAAATTTAATTAAACCATGAAGTGTGTCTTATTATGATTATCCATGTATCATCAATTTGCAGTCATTAGCAGCCATTATTTTGAGATCTTTGGAATTAGCATCACATGTGCTTGATAAAATATATGTTATTAATAATGAAAGGACTCGTTTATTAATCATTTTGTCACCAATTTATAATGATCAATTAATTCATCAATCAGCAGTTTCGGTGAAGGATATACCTCAAAATATGCACTTAAAAGTTAGTTTAACTGATACAGCAACACTGCAAAAAATGTATACATGAATGCAAAGACATACATACATATACAGTATATACATTACACTTACATACCTGTTTATTCAGATTATTAAGAGTAAAGTCATCCTTCTGTTGTCAGATCACTTTAATCCAGCATGTAACCAGAGTCCACATATTAATTCACAGTTTAAACAGACTTTATGAAATCTAATTCCACTGAGGCCACATGTTGTGGGTTTGGCTTCAGCCTCCCACAGGGTCTATTCTGGTGTCTGGCTGTAACATCCAGCCTCTGTGTTACAGTAAGCTCAGCCAGGATGTGACAGCAGAGTGACAGAAAAAGCTAATTGGTCCAACTGATGTGTCAGTGCAGTGCTGGGCTCAGCCGAGAAGTGGCGAACAGGTAGCCGCTTCTGCCAGCCTCTTACACCTGCACTGCTGGACCCATAATGGGAACCGCCATACCACAAGTCAAATGCAGTTCAGAGAGGCCGAATAAATGTGCAGGGCCGCTGTGTTGGAGATCGTCTCATGAGCTCCAGGCAGACATATTAGGCCAGATAGCAGGGCAGTCGAGGGGTTAGGAAATGATGCGTCCAGCCGCTGATGGCATACGGAGGTGTAAAATGCACCTTAGGGGTCTTGAGTTCACAACTTTTCTGTTTTTAAAGAAAGTTTCTTTCAGAAAAGTCTCTTTGCATCTGTGTCTGTACACCGGAGCTGAGAGATAGAAACAGTACATAGCTACTTACCTCAGTAAAAAACAAACACAATAGGGAAATGTCAGTATACATTGACATTTCTTGACAGTGTGCACACAGCCGAGTATATGAGAAAGTATATGGAAGATTTGAATAAAAAAGCATAGCAGTTTTGGTTATCAAAACAAGGCTGGATCACTAACAAGGCAAAGTGTGAAACTGCTGACCCCCAGCGGCCCCGATAGCCCTTGGTAATGTGATTAATTCCAAGATTAAGATATTAGCGTTTTAGTCCCACAACGGGGAAATTCAACCACTGTATTTAAAACGTCCTTTTTACACTTCAGTGAACACACACCATGCTCGGAGCAGTGGGCAGCACAAGGGCCCAAGGGCACCTATAGGCCACAGACTGCCAAAATTGCACCCAATTAGTCACCCTGTCATGTAGAGGATCACTTTGAAAAAATCTGTTTAACCTTTGTACTTTATAATACAAGTTTAACTTACGTTGTGCTCACAAATGACCATAAACTCAAAACGCCTGAGGCCAGGAAGTGTAATTCCACTTTAGAGTGCAGAGCAATAAATTGATCTTGCCAAGTAATTCTTAAAATGGTTTTGCACAATGTTTAAAAATGAAATTTTTCACTTTAACTTGGGTAATTACAGTTCAGAACCACCGATTTCTTCTCTTAGCTTCCATAATTGATGTATTTTTCAGACACAGGTATTATATCAACATGGCAGCATGTGCTAATGGAGTTCATTCCCAAAACAGGCTCCAAGAAAAACTAATCCTGATACTGTCAGACTGATACAAACTCTGATGACAGAGAGGCGTTTCACTGGATCAATTTGAACAATTTTCTAAATTAAAGATGTCCCCTCTTTTGTTTGTTAGCTTTAGTTAATTATTTTACTGCTAAAATAGATCTTATTTAAATGATTCCTTTTGCTTTTGTAGTTTCAAAAGTAGATGATGATAAATCAGGTTTGGTGTGAAATAGGGCTTGGCAATATGGGCTTAAAAATATTATTTCAGACTAATTTTGCTGCATACGTCTGCTGTGTGTGTGTTTTGTGCTAAACTTTAACTCCTCTGACATACATGGCTGTTGTCTGCTGTTTGCTGCTGAGCAGCAGCTGGAAGTCGAGCCTGACTCAAGGACAGCTCTCCCTTTTCCATCCAGTCAGAGGATTGGAACAGAAAGACGGCTTTACAACCCTGCTACTCCAACCTTCACATGATTTAACCTTTGACCCCTAAACTCTTGTGAATCACGGTGTAGAAAGTACTTTTGCTAACTTTTCCTTATTTTGTGTTTACACCAAATATATCCTGCACAAACCAGATCATAATAGCTTATTTGATCTTCCGGGTCAGTTCACACAAAAGTATACCTATTTTTAGACGAGTGGTTGATCTATACTTAAAAAATATATTTTTCTTGTATTCTGACGTGTCCTAGATTGACTCTGCTTTAGCCTTGAAATTTCTTCAGTCCGGTAACAACATCTTTTCAAAGTATTCGCTGTATAATCTCAGGAGACACGAATTTGAAAGATGTTTTTGTCCTTGAAGCCAGCACTGTTTCCCCCACAATGAAAGACTTATCTGAATTAATGGCTTCATTTAGAAAACAATACATATTAATAGCTTTACAGGAGCTGAGGATGAAATTCAAATCTTGTCTTCTTTATGGGAACATTAATACAAGACATATTTTCCCTGCATTTCCTACTTCCTCCTGTTTTACATTTTCTTGGACAAAACATACAAATTAGATGACCCTCAATTTTCTTCTTGTTCTCTTTCCCACTGAATCCTCTTTATCTTCTGTTCTAGCCACCTCCAGCAGACATGTTTATTTATAACAACGCCTCTTGTGCAAACAAGCTATTGGCGAGTTGAACACTGAGTAGTTGAGAAGCGGGAGACATCAGGCACAGCAAGGCTTTAAAAAGGTTTTGTTTGTGGTAGCTCTTTAGATCCCACCCAACCACTGGAAGGCTTGGGTAATAAAGAACTGCCCAGCGGAGGCCTCTGGGGAGGGGCCGTTGCCTGTGTGACTCATCCTCCGAGGCTGATCTCTTCCTGGATCTTTCCATTAATAACCATCTGAGCCCATCTGAACTCTAGTTTCTAATAGCTTCACACCCTCTACTTGGCCCAGAAAAGAAAAGGATCCATCTTAAATGCTGTAGCCCAGAGGCATGAGAATGAAGCATCCCTCACTTTACAGTTTTATGCTAATTTTAAGACAGTTTAGTATAAATATACCATGTGTTACTAGCTACAGAACGTGCTTCTAATTTTTAGCTGAAGTTATGAAAAAAGACAGATGTGCTGCATCTGCAGTAATTAAAAACCATAAAGTGCACAGAAAGGTTACTGAGGGCAGATATACTATAGCAGCAAACAGTTTAAACAAATGCACATAAGATGCTTATGTCATAAATACACAGTCAACATTTATACACAGCATGCAGAAAGGCCAGAGAAGTGTACCCGCCCAAAATATGATTCACAAAATAAAACATGATTCATAAAGAACATTCTGTTCTGAAAAAAAAAAAAAACCCAGCAGAGTGAAGCCCACTTGTTTACATGGTAAAGTGTAAACAAAAACCCTCATTCAAGGTGCTGTAACATTTTTTTTTTCCTGTATATTGTCCTGCTGCCAATGTGAAACCGGAGAAGAAGAGGAAAGGAGGATTCCCACATAAGATGATGATGCTCATGCTGTCTATTTATGTCTCTATGTGGGCAAATTTGTTGTTTCCTTGTGTGGGCAAATTTGTTTATGCTTTGATGAAATATTACCAGTGTTACAGTTTTCAATCCCATCGGGCGCACTAATATAATCTCTAGATGTTTAATTATACTGAATGAAGAGCACACAGAGCTTTTGGGAGGTCTGATATTAAAAAAAAACTTGCTCAAAGATGTCTGCACATTCTGAGTGACGTGACCTCTCAAAGAAAAATCTAATACCTTTTATTATTATCATTATGATGATGATGATTATTATTGAATATGGCTTTGAAAACCTTGATTTTCTTCCTTGTTTTGTAACTTTGATGACAAATGACCCATTGATAGTGAATGACTTGGTTAGGTTTGGAAAATATCATGGTTTTGGTTAAATAGGTGTGTTAATTATGCAAGTTGAGATTCATGCATAAGTTTGCTCTCCAAGCTACTTCACGTGACCTCCTGCCTCGCCTCCGTCATAATTCCTTTACAAGAGTTTTTTCTCTTTTTTTATTAATCTGCACCTTTCTAGCAGGTAATACTCCAGGCACTACTTTCACAGTGCACTGACCGCAGTGAAACATGGACACCGTCTAGTTTTCAGGCTTTGTGGGGGTGACTTTTTCACTGTGCCAGCACTGCCTCATATTTATTCATTTATTATTTGATATAGAATTATTACGCAAGTCTGTTGACTCATTTTGACTTTATTTGGAATATGATATAAGCAAAAGAAATCTACTTTCAAATACAACTTATGTAAATCTACATGGTGTCATTTTCTATAAAGTCTGCCTGTCAGTTGTTTTTCAGCTCAATAAGCGTAGATAATATTTGACTGGAATTTTTCCTATGTGCATGCAAAATTTTAATCTTATTGGAGAAGTTGACCACTATCAATCATGAACCTGTACATTAAATTTACATTAAGTCATTCATCGCAGTGGTTTCACATTATTTTGTAACAAAGACAAATTTCAACAAATAGTGAGTATAATATTGATACATTTACCAATAAAACATTGATAATCATGTTGGCATTCAACATAGACATCTAAATTAGGCGTCGGTGCACTAACAGACTCATTATCTGAGCGGAGTGGAAGAAGAAGAAGTTATAACGGTGAACCAGGAAGTTTAACTCTCCCAGCTATTGCTTTTATATGATGCAAGATTACAAAGATCAAGGAAAAAGAAGTTCTGCTTGAGGCACAGCCGTGAAAATTTACATGAAAGTTACACAATGCTTGATATCAGTCTTTTTTAGAAAAAAAATCACAGCAGGTGGTGAATACGTTTTTTTTCTTCCAGTGCATCTTCATATTAATGCTGATAAATGGGAACAAAAAGTGTGCTTTAATCATTGTACAAAGGCTTACACTGAAACAGTACATCATTATAAAAACAAGGATAGACTGAGACAATATGGGGGCCATGAAGGACGTTTACATTACTCTTCAGCAGCCACACCCCAATACAGTAAGCTCACATATACATCCAAATATTACACCACAACATGAATGATATTCTCAAAGTGTAAGGAAGTCACTTTGGTACCGGCATCCACTGAATATTTATAGAAAAACATTTCTCCCAAGTCCTGATTTTCAAAGGAGCTGCCCATGCTGAGAGGGAGAAGGATGCCCAGAAGACCACTGATGCAATTTATTTCCTTGAGGTGGCCTTGATTTGATATATATTTTGCTTTAATTTCTTAGATAAAAACTTGGTGTCAGTGAGACTTTTCCATGTATTAGACATTAAGTTTTTTTTTTTATCTGGCATACTGACACTGTTGTATTGTATCCCATGAATAGATAGATAAATATTGCAGAAGTAGTGGAGAGAATGTATGTTTTCTTCATGACATTGTTTCACTGAATGATCCAGCCTCACAGTTCCGGGAAACCCGTGCAAACTGGGTTTTGCAGCTTTAGAAGCACCATCCCAGTTTGTAACCCTGAAGAAGCCACTTGCTCCACCGGCATTTAATTAATAATGCCTTCTCCTGCTACATGGCCATGTGAAGTTACATTTCAGTCTTCACATGCATGGACCAGCCTCCTCGAGGTCACTCCTGAGGTGTGTACACTACAAGTGAATAGCTTAAGGTGAATATACTGAGCATTCACCACATTTGCCTCAATGCACTATACAGTCTTTGACCGATACCATAGGCTGTATGAAGAATGGGGTACGTGTCTGCACTTCCTGCCGCTGTACCCTATGTTACCTTGAATTCTTGAAAAAAAAAAAAAAAAAATGTTTCCTGTGTACAGGTCTAGATGATGAGTGCACCTGCATAAGCGTGAGCTGGTTGTATCAGAAGTACTGAGCATATGACTGAATGACTAATCAATAATATGACTAATCAAACTGGGATTATGCTGCAGGAGTTGTGTGAGAGTTTGTAAACCCCCATTTATTTCTATGCATCAGTGATTTATTGTGTACAGTTTTCTTTAGGAATTAAAAGCAACATGGGTTGAGTAACTGATAAACAAATGGTAATTTAAAGGGTGAAATATTACCTCAAAATGGGCAGTTTAATGTTTTTTGTAACCGTAGTATGTGAATATTGGTGGCGGTTTGGAAAATCCTGATCTGGTGAAGGCAGTGTGTCTTCTTTTATGTCCACACTGGAGTGTATTTACACTGTCACTCTGCTCCTGCTGTGCTTCTAGTGTTACTTCAGGGCAGGTATAAAAAGATTCTCCAGCTCTCTGTCAGGGAATCCCAGCAGGACTGCGAAAGGAGATAAAATCCACTACTGGAAAAAACAGTAGCTCCAGTAGCTCGGTGATAACTCCAGAGCATAGCCCTGATGAGGCTGTGGCTCTGCTTCACTCAGAAAACCTTTGCAAACTATTTTAGTTTCTTCCTCCACTTGCCTGATCTGCTGGCTTGGAGTGACTAATAACGCTAACAACTTTAGATTTTCTCAAAGTCCCGACGGAGACAACAAGAACTCCTCCAGGTTGACAGGAAGTGAGACGCACTTTGCAAATGCAAAGTCTACTTAGATCCCTTTCACTTCTCTAATATTTCTGTCAATACTGACCAGGTGAGAGAGGTGACAGTGCCTCTAATTGCTATTGATCCTCAGTGAGCGCAGCCTTGTACAAATAATTCCTATAGGCATGTCTGAGTTGTTCTCCATCGAACGTGCTGGTACTGATTAAAGCCGCCTCTTGTGTTGCTCTCCCAGGAAGAGCGGCGATTTTTCCTCGGAGTTCATATGCAGCTCACTTCAACTTTTAATCTAATTTATTAGCATTAATTCAAAAGTCAATAAGTTACACGGATAGTTGCACATTACTCTCCATTATCTCACCTGGCTGATGGACACAGGGAAATATAGTGTTTGTCACTCTAATATCATTCTCGTTACCTTCAGGGATCACAATTACGGGATTGAAGTGTCAGGAGGAATAACAGGGGAGATGTATCAAAGAGACATGAAAATCAGCATTAGTGAGGAGCACACCACTGGTCTCACTAATGAATCCCGTTCTCTGCTCAAAGATTCGTTTAATAGACACGCGTGTATGTGTAAGGCTGTGCGGATGTGTGTGTGAAAGCGTGTGTGGGTGTTTGTCGTGGATGGACTTTCAGCTGTCGTGGTGTTTTCTCTTTGATGCCGAATAGTAAATGAGCTGCAGCAGATGATGCTGCCACGAGTCAGCACAGCAGGTCGTCCAGCACGGAGAATGTCCAGCAGAGGCCACGGCCTTGACACTTGAATTAATGCAGACAAGAAATACAGTAACTCAGGGAGAGTGTATGTTTCTGCTCAGGATTTTTGCAGAATAAATTAAAAGCTGTAATTCATTTGGAAATTAATTAATTCTCTGGCAGGCTCCAATTTGCGTCATGACTATACCTAGATAGCTTCACATCTCTGAGAGTAAGCTTGTGTCTTTTTTTTTTTTTTTTTTGATTTATGGGTAGAATGGAAGCAGGAGATGCGGTACGCTTTCATCAAAGTTCCTCATTGACTGCGTCTGTCTAAAAACAGGAATTATCGCAGCCAAAAATAGATCTACTAGCGCTGATGCTTTCCTCCACTCCCCCTGAATCCTCATTATCTAATACATACACATCTGTAGCTCAGGGGATCCAGACTTCCTTGGTTACCCCAGAAGTCGTTTGTAGTTGGCAAAGCTCCGGTGCAAAAAAAAAAATAAAAAATCTGAATTTCACATGAAGACGCTTGCATCGCTTGACACAAATCCAAGTGAGATTCTTTGATTTCCGCAAGAGATGACTTGCAGATAAAGATGGGGGTTTCTGGCAAATCTTTTGAGGAAATCTTTTTGCATTTTGCAGTGTCCTCCATCCGCTCTCCCCGCCACATGGGAGAAAATTGCAATGCCTCGCTTGAGCTGTATGGATTTGCATACATACCAGTCTTTTCTGGAGCAATTGTAAAAAGAATAGACCTGTTTCCATCTCCCTTTGGTTTGTTTGCTGTTTTATCTCTTGTTGCAGAAACACTCGCTATCCTGTTCTATATGTGATGGTTAAATGAGTCATAAACATGTCCCTCCAACCAGCTGTCATAATGTTGTCATGTATCCTTTCTTGATGTAGATGGCATTCAAATGATATTCATGTCCAGCAGTGGAAGACTTCCGAGAGTCGTCTTTATATAGGAAACCCTAAGAGCAGCACGGTAGGTTGCACGAGTATCTGCAGGTGAAATTTAAATAGCTTGAGGGTTTGTTTTGGTATCAAAACACATATACCACTGCCCAACAGTTTGGCAGAAAAACTAACTTTGGTTCTAATTGGGCAACATGAACCAGTCTGTCACCTCAGGCAGCAGATTTGATTAACAACTCAGCTTAGGCGTCTGGCTGTTAGAAACACCATGGCTCATAATTATGATTTTCATGCATACTACCTTGAAGGAAACTTAACACTTCATATTTATCTCCCAGAGCCAAAAGGTCAAACTTGTTTGAATAACTAATAAAAAGTACTAGTCATTAGCCCCAGGCATTCATTTACTGCAGCCACACAAACACAACTTTAGGAACTACACCACCCATTGCTTGACCCTTACCAAAGCATGTGGGAAATTATTAAGGATGTTATTTCAGTCTTATATCACAAACCCTATATCAGTAAGTGACTCCTATACACTTACATGGCTCATATACTGTCCAAAGCAAGTTGCACTGCGCATGCTTGTCACTCGGCCCCCACATCCTGCCGAACCAGTATAAATAGGTTTTCTACTGCCTGTCATCTCCCTCCCATACACCTTTTACACCACAGTATTAGTTTTAGAAAAAGGCAATTAAATGACCCTGTCAAAGACTGTCACAAAGGGAAAGTTAACTCAAAGACAACATATATGAAAACAAGTTTCGCACAAGGAAGGAAAACATGGGAGACAAAAAAAACACAGAGTAATGAGCAGCTATTAGCTTGTGGAGCACCTCAGTGCTCCGTTGTCTGAAGATATTGGTTATGTCCACTATTATATGATATTACATAATCCCAACTCTGAGACGAAATGGCATTAAATGATAGGACTGATTCGGTTACCGCCTTTCTCTTTCACTAAAAATGGGAAAGGCATAAACTCAATTTCAGCTGCCATAGAATTGTTTTTATATTATTACCACAGACAAATGCCCGGTATCAAGCTGGGGGAGAATGTCGGCCAAAACTGAGGCGAAATCTAATTATGGTGGAGTGATTGACCATTCAAAATAATGCTAGTCTAGGTATGGGAAATCTGGAAGGCTAAATGCGTAGATTTGACAGGAGATCCATATTACATCTTGCATCTGCGTAATGAAAATGTGATATTGGAGACATAAAGCACATGTAATTGGCAGTTCTGTTTAATGAAACCACAAGAAACTTTGCTACAGGAACAAAGAGATCACACAGCTCAGAGATTAAACAAAACATTTTTACAATGTAATATTTAGGTCAGGGTAATATTGAGATTTCATTATCTTTCACACCTGCTCACCACTGGAACTTGCGAAACATTGACATTCATTAGTACTGAATGCTGCAGGAATTCATTAGCTGCCAGCTGACGAGACAGAAGCTGCACTTGTGGAGTACATGTTCGATTGAATCAAAACTACTTTCAACACATGATGCACACTAGCTGCTGACAAAGTCTTTTTGATTTCTGCCTCTGGATGATTCATCGATCCATCGCGGCGCATTACATCACTTTATAATCACAAGAGATCAGATCAGAACAGATTGGAAGTATTCATGAATGTAGGAGCTCCCATCATGACTTCTTAAATAAATGTATGCATGGTGAGTCAGATAATACATTTTCCCAATGTGTAACAAACAAAAATCCATATGGATGCTGATCAGCCTCATAAATGCGTCAGTCTGAGTAGTTGAAACCTGTCATACTATGTCTCACTACAGATAAACTGTTAACCTGGTGATGACTAAATATATGCAGTTATTTAACTCTTAACATCCTCAGCATGTATTGTCATTGGCATCATGTCATCATGTATTATAAAGATTGGTCAGTTAATCAATTAATATGTTAATTAGAAATGAGACATTATTACCCCTTTTCGACCAAGGCAGTTCCAGGGTCGGTTTAGAGTCTGTGCCTAATCTTCACTTCGACTACCAAAGAACTGGCTCTCAGCCAGGAAAACTGGTTCCAGAGCAGCACCAACTCTTTGTTTGTTTCGAACCATGAACCACTTATGTCAGGAACTGGGGGCAGGATTATTGTGACCAACAAGACCTACCAGAACATGTATCATCAATTTTATTTAATTTGTTTAACTGCAACGTGATCGATACAAGCTAGCAATAGCGGGCTAGAGTTAGAGGGCTAGAGTTAGTGGGCCAGTGTTAGCGGGCCAGTGTACAACAAAGCCCAACATTACCTTTTACGTTCAGTGTTAAGAACGTTATCAAAGCAATGAACACAAGCAGCACAAATGTGTCATACCAGTCATGTCTGGATGCTAGTGTAGGCTAGCAAAGCCATGAGCAACATCTGAAAAGAGACGATGTCCGCCATTGTTTTTATTACGCTTGTGAAGAGTGAAGGCTTATACTGACGTATACTGTGACATGAATTTAAAAAAAAGAAAAGCATCAAATTTCAAATTTAGAGTTGACCTTGACGAACCCCATGGAAAAATCCATGGTGTGATTCTGTATCAAAACCATTTTGTATTTTTAAGATCTTGGCTGTTTTTTGATGGTGAGCATTTTCACTCTGTAAGCTGCTGAGGGGACAGTCTCATTGTCAATATACCGAGCAAAGCAAAGTTATTAACAGCAGGTCACTTTTGTACAGTGGGGTCAAGTTAAAAAAAGGTCTCACATGTGGACTAACATCATCACACTTCATTAAAATTAGTCTCACTGACTAACAAAAAGATTCCTTTGGCTTTCTCTATTTTCATATGATACCAGTATCTTAGCATTAAAATGCGAATAATTAATATTATCAATTTGAAAAACATATTCCAACGAATAGTAATACCGCTAATGAAGTCGATTAAATGATCAACAACCATTCCTAATCCTAGTGTTCCAGTGCTCTAAAGATAATAAGTCCCAGTTTGATGTTTTCTACACAAAGCAAAAGAAAATCTTCGATGAGACCCGCAGCTGCTTGTTAGTGTTGCTTGTCAAGACTAAGTAAGCTGCGGAGGGGAAAATGGACAGAATACGAAGCTGCACTAATGAGCTTCATTATCAGTCAATGATTTTAAGAGGCTTTGTGAAGAGATCCACAAGGGAAATGAATTAGCAAAATTTAGATCAGAACACACCAGTGATTCATATCAAATACCCTTTGATGCATCGAATTATTGCAGAAGAAATACAAAAATGGGGAGAGTGGGAGTGCAATGAACAAGTGACTACGTGCTAAATTCACTTTCCTCTGGGCCATTCATGGATTATCAATTATTATCAACCTCCACAACACAAATGTGTACGTCAAAGCTTTTCTGATGGACATAAAGCAACACGAGATATAGAATGCTAATTTTTCAGCAACTTTTTATATCTGGAAAGTGGCTGTGTTGATCTGTGAGTCATACTCCTGTTCTTGCAGTCCTCCCTCCTCTACCGCCTTCTCAGATCCGTTGCCCCTCCCTTCCAGACACCCTCTCCCCCTCCGTTTCTCACCGCGGCAGTAGGTAGGGAGCATTGGATCCCTGCTGCATTACCGGAGGCTTCTGATCTAATTGTTTTGTAATGCAGGGATTTTGCTTAGGATGACTCATAACTTGGAGAAGGGAAAAAAAGTGCAGATGTCACCAAAAATTGAATGAGTGCAAAATAACAAGCAAACTCAAAGCAAATTAGCATCCCCCCTACATAGCTGTCTCATCAAACTGATTGTGCTCCCCTCAAATTTTCCTCTTTCCTTCAGTTCTGTTTCCTTTTTTTCCTTCAGTACAATTCCTCCAGATTTCATCATTTTCTTTTTTTCTCTGCTGAGAGAAGCTAACTCACTAAAATGCTACTCAGCAAAATTGTCATTGTTAATTTTAAGTGTGTAAAACAGCCCTGTTGCTGCAGTTAAAGTCCATCCAGTTTAACATCTGAATCAACATTCAGTACAGCTCAGGAAACAAACACTGGTCAGCACATATAACTATCGCTGGAAAAAAATGCTCAGAACAATTTATGGTCCATTTATTACCACAGAAACCACACAGAAGTGATATTGGTTTTGTAAGGCATTTAATGGCTCTTAACTCAATTGAGAATAACTTATCTTTCCTGTTGCAGCATAACAGCATTAGGCTGTGCGATGTCCAGAAACTGCTCTCGTTTAAAGCTGTACTGAGTCAACACATTGCCAAAATTGTCTGTAACAGATACAAACCTCAACCATCACATCTATAATTGTCTTAAAGCCTTTCAGTATACAATTGTTTACTGATGTACTTAAGGCAATAGTCATTCATAATTTCTCAGCAGTAATCTAGTAGCTATTTTCAGATGCTACTGTAAGATAAAAAAAATACCCTGAGAACATGGTGCACTACATGAAGGTTGAAAGAAAAAACTTGAAACACTTTTAGTTGTAAATGTTTGGTTGGTCACCTGCTGAATTCACAATTGAAATGTTCAAAATGTTGATGGGCCACTAAGTTATGATAGCTCCTATTTTCATATCATCCAATCATGGTTCCTCGTGATCGCCAATAGTCCAATCCAATCACCTGTTTGAAAGGCAAGTTAAACTGAACATGTAACACAAACTAGCTACGCTGGCTTGGCTGTCTTGCTTCTTGCTTGGCTTACATGCACCAGTGAGCATTATTTTCTCATTTCTTGTTACCAATCCTTCTGTGTTACTGATGGCTATTCTGCTCTACTATTCTCTCTCAACCTGGTGGTCAGACTGAGAGCTCTGAAGTGTTCCTCAAATGAGCCTTTGATCAATCAACCCATTAATGCCAAGTGACGCGTAGCAGTTGGGATACTATGTAAACCACTAGAGAAGCACTCTGAGAGAGCAGACCCCCGCCAAGGCAATAGGGTCAGTTACACAATACCAATTTGCAAACTTGAAGGATTATATTGAAAGCATGTATTTTGGGAGCACATTGGCCCTGATATATTTCATCCACTAGATGGCGGCAGTTAGTGAAGGCAATATGGTCACTGATGCAACAATATAAATTCACAATATAAATTCCAGATGGTGTTCCGGATCACAGATCACCACCAAAATCTAATCACCTGTTCCTTTTCCCAATACACCCATTTCATCCAAATCCGTGCAGTACTTTTAGAGTTATTTTGTACACAGACAAACAGACAAACTCCTGCATAAACATAACCTCCTTGGCGTAGGTAATAAATAAAAACAATGTGTTAAATTCAGAATTAGAGTATATATTTACAAAAACAAGTTTCCTAGTTGGAACATTACATATATTAGATGCTGTACTGGATTCAATTGAATGTGGGTCGCAAAGGATTTCCCAACTTTGGTGTTGGTGTTGTATGGTAGATTGGAAAAAAATTGTTGATCAATTATTCAGTTGTCAAAAAATACAATTTCGATGTCCTCTATCATGCATGAATAAATGAACTGATTTAGATTTACTTACATAGGCTTACAATTATGTGGATTATATACAAATTATACTTGTGCATTACTTTTCATAGGTATAAGCATGGACAGGGGATGAAAACAGCATGAAGTAACCACTAGTTGTTGTCCAAATTATCATTAAAATACAGTGAATAATTAATGGTTCAATCCAAGATGAATTGGTTTATTATAAGATAAATTTAAGTATCCAGGACTGTAAGAAACGTGATACATGAAGGCTGATTAGACACATTACATTCCACAACAGCGATGATGTGTGAAATTACATTAAAAATTAAAAATAACTCTCACTAATGCTCACAGCCTTTATTCCCTCCCCCTCAATATGATGACACACAAGATGATGCGATCTAAAACAACGAACCCACCGTCCCAGCACTTCTCTCCCCTGGACATCTAATTATGCTAAATGGCTCTCTGAGTGTGTGAGTGGTCCTTTCACAGGCTCCTCAGCTAATCAGGATGTGGGCTGCTGGCTACTTGTTAGCTGACCTGCTCATTATTCTTTGGCGTTAACTTGTCTCATGTTGAGATGTGCCTAATTGTTTGAAGCTAGCCGGGGACTTGCCCACCATGCAGACTCAGGTTAACATATCCCTTAATGGAGTGTTTGCCTGTCAGGCTTTTCAGCAATATTGCACACAAAAAAGCTCTCATTAGGGAATATTACACTTTCAATACCTGCACTGCACAGGTTTTTATATGAAAGCAGATGTGTCAAAAACTGGATTTTCTTGTCATATTGCCAGCAAAAGTCAATTGATCGAGGACGGCAGAGCTCGCCAATTCAATAGAGAACACTTAACCCTACCTGTTGATCAGTTAAGCTCTTCAAGCGAGAGATAGGAAATTGAACCTTTTTTGCCCTATCTCTGCAATCCAGCGCTCTAGATGGTGTATGTGCCTTTCGTGTGATTGTTTAATACTGCTTCTTCTCCTTCTATCACATGACAAATGCCACAGTAGTCACCTGCATCCCAAACTAGAGATTAATCTTGCTTAGAACATTCCACCGCATGACAGGCTAGATTGAGAAAAATGTGTGTTAGCAAGAAAGCACGTGCGACCGCAGCTCGGCTACATGTCTAACCCCCACCTCTCCATCGTCCTTTCTCAACCCCCCACCCCCATCCTCAATTGCCCTGTAGGCTTTTCTGCTCATCCTCAAGACCAGTTGTTAAGGAAGACCATGATTTATAGGCCCACACTGGGCTGTGAGGCATGTGGGTATTTGTGAGCATAATTGAGCTGTGGACTTTTATTGGGGATTGTGTGTGCAGACAGTGGAGGGGAGCTGTGTGTCAGTGTGTGTGTGTCAGTGTGTGTGTGTATATAAAGGCTTAAAGATTGAAATATGCTTGCTGTCTTTGCGTCATTGCTGCTGCGTCCTTTTAAATAACTAGTCTGAGCCTCATTAGGCTTTGGACTGCATAGGTCCCAGGTCATATAGCTGCTTCGAGAGAGTGAACATCAACAAAGATACTGGAAGAGAAATGATTTCTTTTTTTGCAGCAATATCTCATAATCCTATTTTTGCACCATTCGTCTGGCATGTAAACAAACAAACAAACCAAAAAACTCAGATCATTGGCAAACATAGTCATAAGTAATAACGAAAAGAATAAGGATGTTCACATAGAGCAGCGTACTCATCATGTTTTTGACAGACAGAACTACAAATAATTGCAGACACATTACAGATTTATAGTCACTCTAATTTGCTCAGATGTTTACTAACTGTCTGAATTTCAAAGCCCCACAGATCTTTTATTCAGATTTATCAGCTCCAAGTCACCAGCCATGCATGCCTACTGATGGCTAATTACACAACATATGAAAGGGAGCAGAGATGCTCTTTGACATCCACACACCACACAGCGACCAGCAGGAAGCTGAAGCCTGTTAGTGAGGATGCGGTTTGCTCAGGTCTCAGTGTGCATCGCAGCCTACCTCTCTAAGCTGCTCTCATGTGTGAAATCCCTCAGATATCGGCTGTGCTCTTACTGTGTCCTCAGGTTTGTGAGGATGCAAAAGTAGCATCTGTCAGCAGCACTTCTCCTGGTAACATGATCGAGCTAAAATAGTTTGGAAGACAGACATTTATACAGTACAGCTACGTCTGTGTGCGTGTGTAGGTATATATATTCTCGCCCACAAGCTTCAAGGTCTTTCATCAGCTTAAGTTAAACTTCAGTAAGTCGGAGATCAAGTAGAGTCGTACACGGTTGCAGTCGCCTCTATGTCTTTTAGTTTCCCTTGAAGTCTCTGATAGTGAAGACACAGGTGCCATAATAGTTTCAGATTGTCATCAAAGAGACCTGTGTGATCTCAACCTGTTCAGTTATTCTGACGGTCTGGCTGCTGTAATGAATATTTTAGTTCATTTCTTCACACTTGACATGTGAAGAAAGATCCAGTGTTATTGCTGTGAAGTGCTTACCACTGTGAGCTTCGATATGTCGAATCCAATTATACCATAGGAGTTTACCTTGTTAGGTGTGCAACTTTTCTTTTTATAGACTGTATTTTTGCACATTCGTGATTGCTGGAGGGAGAGTGAAGGTAGTCCTAACGTTTCATGTAGTCCCACCATCAGGTTGAAACACACACTTGTCCGCCAGGCATGTTTTTCTCCCCACAAATTTTTACTCACTCCTATACAGCTCTTCAAAAAAAATAACAACTTAAGTCAATTGCCATAATCTTTATCTAAATAAATGAATGAATGGAAGCTAGAAGGCTCAATGCATGGCTACTTACATCATCGGCTCAGGAATATACAGTGTCTCACGGTTTCTGACTTTAAATCTTGCTAGCATAACATTAGCTATCTTGCTAAAAGCTGCGCCAAAGTCATATCTAAGGAAATGCTTTACAAGTTCTCAGAGCCCAAAGTGACACCTTCACAATGCTTGTTTTTGTCCAACCAGCACTGAAATAATCAAAAGGAAAAACAGCAAATCCTCACATTTAAGAAGCTGGAACCATGAGGTATTTTTCTTTGAAAAATTACTTAAATGATATTCTAAATAGTTGCAGATCATTTTTGTCAATCGACTAATTGCTTCAGGTGTACTTGTATATACTTTGGTGTTTTTATTCATAATAAAACATCACATTTTATAAGCTCTTTATATGCTTTGTGTGCATACATCTGAATTTGTAAAGTAACTAAAGCTGTAAAACAATTGCAGTGGACTAAAATGTACATTATCTTTTGCAGAATTGTAGTGGAGCAGAAGTATAAAGTGGCAGTTCTTGTACTGGAGTACAACACTTGTGTATCCACCACACTTGTTTCCTCTTTCTTTTCCTCACCGTGCTAAAATGGGAAAACCCTACACAAGCACTTTAAAATAAATAAAAAATGATATCATTCCTAATTGGTGAGGTCATGCTTCACTCCTGTTTGCTCCGGTATTGTTTGGCTGCAGTGGTATGCAGCCACTGCTGCGTTCTGGACCACAGTCGGTCATCCAGTGCCAGGTGGGACTGGCTTGGATGTAGTGCCAGTGACGGGGACAAGGTCAGCCAGAACACTATGTAACCGTTGCCAAATTCAGGCCAAAACTAAGTCCACAAGCTTAATTAAGCATAATTAAAAAATGATATTCACTGCAATCATATGAGCTCATGGTTATAAAGTGTAAAAGTAATCAGAGGCTCAGAGTCTAATGCTTTGTAGTGATTAATTGGGAAGCATAATTAGATTTGGAGATCTGGAACAGAACTCTGCAGAACATATCTAATAAGAATTTGAAAGTGACAAATGCTTTGTTAATATGAATATCTGAGTTGGATGAATACATTAGCAAGCCATTGATGGAGTATTTTTGTAGGTATGATTCAGATCTTTGTTCGCTCTGAAACACTTGAAGAACTCAGACAGACAGACGGCCGGTAAACAGATACCAACAGCGCATAATAACATCCTTCACATTCAGGCTCTCTCTCTGCTGGGCCCCCGACATTTCTCTTTCTTCTGTTTTAAACAGACAGACTTGTCCAGGCACAGATACAGGCATACATGTACATCAGTGACACGTCCTTAGACCCTGAAATGGAAAAAAACATGGAAAAAGAAAACATCCTTCAAAAACTGAATCTTAAAACCACAAGTCCAGAGAAAACGGAAGGTGAGCTTGGCCAGTTTGTTTTCAGCGACTGGATCCACAGTAAAATACAGACAAATAAAAAAGAAAATAATACCAATAAAAATATAATAGTCACATCTTGGCTTTGGTGAAGTCCCTCAGGCACAAATTCAATTGTGTGCAAGGTTAGCTGAAATTGGGCGTAGGATTTTTCAAAAGACCCACAGATATGAGAGTGTAAACAATTCCACAATTGTGTCGAGGATAAAAGGGAGATTTTATAACTGTATGAAACATCCCATATGTTTTATTCAGGATATAGATGGAACTCCCTGTACAACGGTGTCTTCCATGTACAGTATGTTTTGGTGTGCAAACTAAATATATCCATGTATGTAACCCTTCATCTACCTGATACTTGGTCATTATGTATTAGTTTCATGTTAATGTTACATTTGGATGAATGTGCTCCAAGATGTATAAAAAAAAACATTTCAGTGTTTGGTCTCTTTGATCCATCCTGACTGAATCAGTATGGATCACACTCTTCTGACCTTTCCATGTCTGATCCCAGCAACAGAGCCGAGATGGTGGGGCTGGTTTTGTGTTTTTTGCAGAACCTTCATGATATGGGGGTCATGGTCTGGTGCTCGCAGCCAGAATTCACAGCATGTGGTATGATCCCATGGAGCCAAAGTTCACAAGTGCGAGTTCTGTCTGAAAACTTTTAGCTGTACGCACTTGTGACATTTGTTGACTTTGGCACAAGTGGACTAGTGTGCAAGGTAGTAACACTATGATAAGTGCAAATGAAATACCAGAGTTGGAGGAACCGTCGACAAGTTCTCGGTCAGCAACGGAGACAGTTGTGTATAAGATGAGGACGGTGTGTCGGTGTTGCTCCAACAGTATGGCAGGGAAATACTGTGAATAGAAATAAGTGCCCAGGAAAAAGCTACCTGTATTTTCAATTTCCTAGCATAAGAGATGCTTTTGAGTGTTAAAGCCTGTTGTGACCTGGTGCCATTGGTAAAGTGTGTCACACAGAAGTGTTGTGAAGTGTTTTTTATAATGAATATAGTCAACCAAAGTAGTTGGTGGGCAAAATGTTTCCTCAGATTTCGTCTGTCTTTGACACTCGCAGTACTGTCACTTCAAACATAAATGAAAAGAAACATCCTCATGCATCTGTTTGTTGTTGTTGTTTTCATCCTGATCTGAACTCGCACTGAACCATGACTCTTTAACTGGGGTGTGAACCCAACTGTATCTTCTGCGTACGTTACACCCCCAGAAGATATCATCTAACTGTCGTCTCCCAGGCGCGTTAGGTTATCCTGTGTGACACACGCTGCGACTGATCTCTGAGGTAAACCTGTGTGTGGCTCAGCGTGAAGTATGCACGTACACACACAGTACAGCCATGAAATTGATGTGCCGTATTGGTGGCTATCCCTTTCACTGCCAAAGATTTCTCCCCTGTAGTCATCATCTCAGTGATTGTTGTCAGCCTCAGCTCACTGACCTGTTTGATGTCGAGGTTTCCAGCAAATATGCTGAGCATGGAGCTGATGACCTTCAGCTTGGTTCAATGAAGACTGCAGAGACGACCGTGTACCTTCACAATAGATAGAGATACTTTATACTGGTGTATCAGACAGCCAACATCTCTTCCGGTTGCTAGGCTGCCATATATGCATCACTAACTTGAGAGACTAAGTGACAACTGTTTGTCTTTTTTAAGCAAGAAAAACACACATTTTATTTTTAGGAAAATGTGGCTTAACTACTTTCATCTAATGTAAGTATTTTACTTCAGATGTTACCTGATTAAAGTGATGTGAGCATTTCACGTCACTGGTGTTCCAGAACCTTCTTTTCTCTGTGTTTGGTTATTTTCGGCTTTTCTGAATCTTTGCCTCATGTTGATATGGAGCCAACTTTAAGTTTTGTTGCATTATCTATATATGTATTATATACAGTTATTAAGTATATATTAATAAGTATATTTAAATGCATTACAGTATGAATCCTATAAACAAATAACAACATTGACTTTAGGTTTCGCACTTTAGTTTGATCCTTCCATATCCCGCCCCACCCTCTCTTACCGGACTTTGACGTTCTTTATACTCAGTATTTTTCGGTTCCCCATTTGCTTCTTTCTGTCGCTAACTACAAAGGTAAATATGGGTCTTGAAAAGTGACACAAATAGTTGTGTAAAGAATGAAAAAGCTGGGGAAAGAAGTTCAAACCCATTCTTTTTCCAAACTTGACCAATTACTGCTTGAAGTGGGTGTGAGTGTTGGATTGTTGCTTTCAGAAAGTTAGAGAAGCTGTCGGATGCAGCCCTGGCTTGACCCTAGCTTTTTAGGAGGAGGGGGTTTCCGAAGCAGTTAGAGCAGCTGACAGACAGTTCTAACAGAGTATACTGGGGCTCAGTGTCTTATATTCAACAATTAAAAGCTGCAGTGTGCTGTAGCAGCAGAGAATATTAATGTTGTAGCATGAATAACCTCAATGAATGCTAAATGTCTTAAATTATACTAAATAAATCTTAAAAACAACAACAGATTTAGCATTCAATACACAGTTAACTCGTTGGAGTTACCACACATAAATAATATTCTTGCTTATGGCATTGTGGAATACAAGTTATACAAACGTGTATTACCTCCTCTTTTTCACTAAGCAAATGAGTAAAGTAATGAGGAAGCCCATTAATTAGCTAATGGAAACATGCCCTTTGTCATGTTTACTCTGGCATTAGTGCTGAATTATCATGTTCATTTGATTAGTGTAGCTGATGAGCTTGGTGGATTAGATTGGAGATGGCACTCTGCACGTGCAAAATCTCAAGATGAAGAACAGATTCCAAGATGGACAGATGCACATCCTCTTCTGTCCTGGGGACTCGGACCGACCTGTGTGCCAACATGGCTGACGAGTTGGCTGCGGGCGCAGCTATGAGTCACTCTCCCACTACTGCAGTGCACAATCACACACCTTTGCAGCAAACAGGACTGTGACTTCAGCTTGTAGCAGCCCACTGTCACATCAAGCAGTGGTGTAAAAAGGTATGTGGGAAGCAGGTAGATAACTGACTTGAAAATCTTTCATTTTCTCACTTCTCACAACAGAATATGTGAGAATTTTATTGTTTGTTGGAAATGTTGGGAATGTGTCAGAATGATCTAAAGAGCAAAGCACAGCAACAGGCACATATATCGCCATATTCCTCACATTTTCAACAACTAACATTCGAATCAGGACATTATTTCTTTTTTACTCTCGAGGGTGTTGTGACACACAGCCTAAGGCACTGAATACAGACTAAACACATATATAACGCCCTCCCATGACAATTTCCTACTCCAAAATGATAAATTCGACATCATAACTTCAACATACAGCTGAAAACTGATATACAGGGAATTCAGCACGGCTCCCACAAAACAAAAGAACTCTTGGAGGACAAAATGAGCCGCCTTCATCAACAGGTTTTATTTTTTTGCTTTTTTTTCAGCTGCTATACCCAGTAAAAATGAGTGATAACATAAAGAAGGAGATGTACCACATTCCTGTCAATTGTAATTAATTCTGCTCTGTGGTGGAGTCACCTGAAGTCCATATATATTATTTATTTTTGTGCAGCTGCTCTACTGCTCCAGAACTCAGTGTACATGCATAATTAGGGCTGCAGTTACAGCTATTTTTGATGAATCTGCTGATTATTTTCTCAATTAATTAATCAGTTTGTCTGTTGTTGTAGTTTATGTAGTCTGATCAATCCTCCAAAACCCAAATATTTTTCATTTTCTGTTGTATGTATGGTAAGACAGTTATAATTTGAGAAGCTGGAATCAGACAATATAAGGAGAAAAAGTGATGAATCCGTTTTTCAAAATAATTTCCAATTATAACAAGATGTGAAACGACGTAACTGATTCACGCATGTTTTTAAATTTGGAAACAGATACAAGTCTAGTTAAAATTAGCTCTATGGTAATGTATCTTCATGCAAAGTTTTGAATGATATCTTGTAAAATATAGCAACTCCCCAAATGTCATGAAATAAAATAACAAAAGGTACTTTTTGTGATGCAAAATGCATCAATGCAGGACATAATTTGCACAAACAGCACACTGCATTTTAATTGTTTGATTTATATTACTAACATATTTAATATACAGTCCAAGGACCACACATCTGATCAAGTCTTACACCCTCTGGCAATAAAAACAGAAGCTGTGGCTGATGGGAAATGGGAAAAGCCCTCCATCATGTCACCAACACAGTTAGAGGGAACCCACAGCCCCCAGTCATGATTCTACTGGCCCTGAGACCTCCAACAAGACTTCCCTTTTATCAGCTCGTCCCAGGAGGGAAGCAACCACCATAACCTTTATCCTGCACGAGTCCAGCTCTGCCCACCCAGACACAATCACAGCTTGACACAACTTTTAAATGAAGACAGATCTGCCTCGCTGTCTCACTGTACACTCACAAAATTGTCTTATGTGTTTGTCTGTTGGTCTCCGCTCTCCTCCCGCCTTATGTTTCAATATTGCCATCCTCTCAAAACGGGTTAGCCTGGTGTCAAAGAGTATACGCTCGGATTGCCTGCGGGCCATTTGTTGAAATTTACCAGGAGAGATATAGTGGTGAGAGAGTGCTGTGTGTTATTGTTCTTCTAAGGGTGCCCTTCATCAATTTTATAAAGCAGGTGGATGTCTCCCCTCAATTTGACCCCCTGTTCGCATCTGAATAACAATAGCTGGCTGTATCACATGCTGATATTATCCTGGGTTCTCACTGTGCAGCTTTGCATTAACAATCTTTGGGCATTTAAAAGTGTTACATTTATATTATGTTGTGACACAGGAACTTATCGCAGCATTTACAGTTTGACTAGCATTATTTTAGCACCCAGGCTCATAAAATGCTAATAAAATGTCAGTGTGCCGGCTTCAGGACTGCAAATCATTTTCACTTTAATAGTGCCGTATGTACAGTGACTTATGGCTCCATACAATAAATGGGTGCAATGGTTTCACAGAGTGGTGATCAATGTCAGCGACTCAACAAGTGTTTACTGGTTGTAATGAGGTTTTTTGTTGTTGCTTTGGGTGTTGTTTTCCAGAATGTAGTATTGTGTATGTAAAAGGACATAATCAGACTGAATTGCATTGATTTTTCTCAACATTTACAACAATAACATTTTTACATTCATGTCATTTCATTGATCGATTGTCGCTGGCGGTAACACTCCAAGAAAGGCGGAGAAGATGAATTCCTAACCGGAGCAAACCAAGAAGACTGCTACCTAGTAAACAATGCAATACTACAAATATTGACATTCAAATAGTCTTGCAAATATTTTATGAGAAAGGAAATGCCCTTCATACATTTTCTTGAGAAACACATAATGTAAACATAACTTCTTAGTCAATAGTTGTTTAAAAGAAAATCCAAAGGATATATTACCCACAATACAACTCTGAGGTAAACAGAGGTCTGGTAAGCTCACTTCTTTCTTACTCATGCAGTTAAATTAGAATTTGGAATAGACATACTCTTACATGTTTATTCTCCTCACAGACAGTATTTATCATATTAGTAGGCCATCTGGGTGATTGGGGGATTTGTGTCCAATGTTAAGAATTGACAAATGGCCTATTGCAAATTGGTATGGCAATTTCCTCATGCGTGTGTTAATTTTCCTGGCCATTTTCTGTAGCTTTTTTCTGGTATAGTAAGATATTATCCCAACTCTTATTCCCCCCTACAAAGCTCTGATTTCCTTGATTGTTTTCCAGCTTGTGAATCAGTTGTCAGTGAGAGCAACAGATTTGTTTGAATTGCTAAAATGTGGACAGCGACTCGGTTGAAAGCAGACTAATTAGCACAGAAATTCTTGTGACTAACTTTGAGGTGGATACCTGGGGAAAACTAACAAGGTCATTAAAATTTAACAGTGCAGGTTACTCTATCATTGATTGGCATTGACCAAAAATAGCCATAATGCCAACTAATTAACTGTCATTTTGCATCCCATTCACTTGGTATTTACCTTTATGGTAGCCTTTAAGAAACACCAAGGGAAAAAATAGAACATTTTCTCCCTCGGTGATGCATATTCTTGGTGTTTTCTCTATACAGTACATTATATAAGCTCGGCTACACAAGTTGGAGGTGGAATGTGTGTATTAATATTTTAATATGTGACGGGCAGAGAGGTGGAAACATCTCACTGGTGGAAAACGTCTGACATCCATTGATTAGTCACTGTGTGAAGGGATGGGCTGCTCAGAGGAGGTGCTTTGTCCATGTCAGTGTGACTCATGGGAAGGGAAGTAGTAGTGCACATGACCTTTCAGCGTGTCATTGCTGTTACTCCTTTTAGATTAAATCTCACCTTTTTTTTTAACATGTGAAGCCCCTCCTGATGTTTCACTCACACTTGGGAAATTTCTCCCGGCAAAATGCTTTTGTTATATTTTTTTACACCACTTTTCTGTAGCTGCTCCTGGCATCCAGTAAAATGCTGAGCTCCATTGGCTACCTTGTCAATATGCCGTAAAGGAGTGCACTCAAACATCGAAGTGGGGTCATTAACACACAAGTTGGCAGAGCGTGCTAGCATTAACAATTCAAATACGGCGTCATCCTCACATCTTGCTCCATATGCCTCTGCCTTAACCCGTCTGGAAGAACCAGATGGTAAAAGAGCTGAATAACACTCGAGTCCTCATGTGTCCCTTGGTCTCACTCAGTGCTTTGTAGCAGGGATTTCTCTCCACTTTGTACTCCACCCGACAAAAGGATTCGCTTCTTAATATGAAGTGCAATCATTTTCTCTCTACTTACAGCGTGTAGCAACTGACCTCAGAATATCAAGATTATGAAACTTCATCATATTTTACACCTTTGCTATCTTTACAAACAAAGCAAATGCAAATGAAGTGTTTGCTGTCAAGACCTCAGCATCTCCAAACTGTCACATGCTGTTTCCCTGAGATGGAGAAGTCGTAAAAAACAAGGGCTTTTTTCCTGCCCTTTCTCAGAGAGGTCATCTGTTACAAGTCTCTTATGTATTTTTCATCACCACCACCATTCCTTGATTCATCTTGCTATAACCCTTGCATCAAACGAATGACATTATCACGGTCCTGAGGGTGCCAGGGACATTACAAATTCTTGTGCCCTATTGACTTTGGTCGCTACATCTGAACAACCACCTGCAGACACAGAGCACTTCACAAACAAGTTCGCAAACTCAACTACTGTAATGAGATGGTGAGAAGCTAAAAATTTTGGAACTTTAGTCGGCACAACGAGGACGATGATAACAATAATGGTGGTGATGTCGAAAGTCATGGGAAATAATAAGCACCTTCATTACCTGCAGCACAAATATGGGGACTTACCTCTTGAGCGGTAACGGTGAACACCCACAAATGCCAAGAGATACATTTGTGTGAGTTGGTTGATAATTACAAGTAGGTGTTGGTAAATGTGTATGTGACTGAATGCTTGTGTTAAAGTGTGTGCATGAGATCATTTGGCAACTCTGTCCGCTCGCAAATATATTTAGAAAGTGCAAATTTCTTTTGCCATTGACATTTTGCAGGAAACCCTGTCTTTCCTTGATTACATCATACTTTGTAACCTTGGGGGAAGAAGCTGAAATTTCCCCCTAAAATTTGATCATCTGGGATCTGTCTAATGTTCACATAGGCTGTAAATACACTAATACCAAATCACAGACGGAGTCCTAAGGTTACACCGGTAATCTGGTCCATCAGCAACTTAGTTTTGTTGTTGTTGTTTTTTGGGAAACAAAATGCTACCTTCTTGTACTACATGAACACTGAAGGAATCCTAAACAAATATATATCGCACGTTTAAATTGGCTAAATAAAATGACAGAAATCAGCCAATCAGCCAATCTCCGAAAGCCAAGTAAATTCCTTCCATGGCCCAACCCAACTGCAGCATTCGACTGTTAAAGTCAGGGCTGTGGTGTGTACTTGCTTTAGTTCATGGTTATTCACATTTATCACGCTGTCGGTACAGCCCTGCACAGTCACACTCAAGACAGAAGCAAATTTTCCATGTAATCAATGGAACATGGGAATTAATTTATAGAAAAAAAACATAGTCGACCGTCTCTTCTGCTGATTAAAATGCCAGAGTGTCTCCAGCTAGAGCCATCTGATAGACATAACCTTTAAGTGGGCCATTAGGAATATATTAAAAAAGACTCATTTCCTGGGGACATGTCACTGATGAATTATTAAAACATCTAAAACTGGGCAAACCATTCCTCTCCTTCTACCCCCAAAAAAGATCACCGTTGATGAGGAGTTAACCCATTAAACGATGAGCACATGAAAAGAAATTGAAATTCCCACCTGTATATCACAGACGCAGCCCGGAACCAGCCAGCAAATCACTCAGCAGGGCCTTTGATATCATTTTCTTATTGATTGAGGGTCTGGCCCTGCTGACTTTGCCAGACTGAACCTCTGCTCCGGCCAATCAGTATGCATTTAAAATCAATGTGTCAAGCAAACACACAAGGGTAAAGCAGGATCTTTAATTGCGCAACTGCAAAGGAGCTGTGGTTGAGGAGGATTGAGAATGTTGCTATCAGCAATCAGCATCTTTAAAGAAATAATTTGGTGATGGCAACTTGGGACTGAATTACAAAGTGAAATAAAATGTAAATATGGAATGAGTGATAAGTCGTGACAGTCAACAGGCGGGAGGTCCCAAGTGACAGGAAACATTATGCAGATGAAATGCAGTGTCACGGTCAGGTTTGAGGATTCATAGTGGCTCCTTAATCTGCCTTATCTGGCTCTAGCACTCCAGTAAGGCCTACCAAATTGGTAACTAATCGTTTAAGCCAAGCCCTAAAATTTTCTGTTAACTAGAGCTGAACCAAGTACTCTGGTGAAATGAGTAGGGCCCGGCCGATATGGGATTTTGGAGATGAATACCAATTTCAAAGGGGGAAAAATCACCATATGGCAGCCAGTTCAGTGAGTTTTTAACTTGAATGAAAAAGACCTTCCCTATGAGGATTGTGTACCAATTTTGCATGGATATGCCTTTGCAAACTAAGATATACTGGGAAGGCTGCTTACCAGAAAAAAATCACATCAAGCATTGTTTTCTGCATTATATGTTCTGCAAAAAAAGTTTTCACATCTCTGCATATTGGAAAACATGTAAGATACCAATCTTGCTTTAGAAACGAGTAGCCAGTACAGATTTTTTTAGCTATACCATCCAAATATTATGTGTCACTATGCAGACTTGTGACAAAAGTTTACATTTACTGGATTATTGTACACGACTCCAAATGAATGCTAACGTTGCTCAATGTCTGATGATGAATGAACATAACATTTTATGGAAAGCATACCAACGAACAATGTTTTTTTTTTTTAACAATGGTTAAATACAGTTGCAGCATAGTTTTTAAAGTTGCTGGTCCAGGCTTATTTTTAGCCCTTAATGAGCACACAACCTTATGCAATGCCACAGTATGTTCACATTATAGCGTGATAGCTGCACTGCTCAAAAAAGCTTCCTTCCTTTCCCATTCACCAGCCTGTAGCAGAAGCCTATATTTTCAGCACACCCTGTGCTTTTTCCTTCGTTTTCCATTTCACACTGTCATTCACATGCTCTGAGGTGCACAGAATTAGACGGGTGCGTGTTGTCCTCCAAATGTTTGCGCTGCAGGGACTGGGTTCGCGTGGGTTTGCTATGGAGTTAACTGATGTCTGTCCATAGCCGGGTTTCCAGGCTCAGGCATGAAGGAAGTCAGGCAAACAAAACCGAGAGGTAGAAGCTAAGGAGAGAGCTGGCCGGCTGAGCCGTTAGGGGAAGGATTATGACTGGAGCATCGTGCCTGAGCAGCTTGGGCTGAAGGAGCGTGAGAGAGGCCAGCAGCAGGCCCATGGGGCCCACAGATGGAGCCTCTGGATGGGGAGTGGAGGAGCCTGGCCAGGCATTTCAGATGGACTTGTGGATGACTCACAAGCCCTCAGCATCCCATAGATACACCTACTCACAGTCATGTGGCAGGCCATTCCTGTCCTTGTGATGCAGTGTGCAGGTCATATTTACAGATGCAGGACAACAGGAAATGAAAGTCGTAACGTCCTTCGACCTTCTAGAACACTTTGTCATTATCCACTTAGTTATATCATAAAAACCTGATTGAATGGACTTTATCAGTCATTGTCAGCCTTACACATATGGTTTACAAGGGGCTTGCTCCAACTTCTAGTATCAGCCCATGAAATGGGATGCTATATTAACATTTATTGTTAGGCGCCCATCTCTAGTGGCTGTAGTAATGATGATAAAAGCAAAGGAGGAAGTGTTATAGTGTAGAGGCAACAATGGCCACAACAAAGGAAACTGGGTGGCAGATGACTCTCCAAATAGATGACTTTATTTAATTATTGGAATGTGAACACATTCAGTAAGTGTTTCATCCCAACAATGACTGATATTTTTAGCTAAAGTTAACCATGTCGTTTCTTTTTTTCTTTCTTTTTTCCAAACCTAACCATGTAGTTTTTGGTGCCTAAGCCAAAGAACAAAATAAAACTCAAATCAAATGGTGGGAAAAACTAAAGTATGGCAGTGATTCTCAAGTGGAGGAGTGTTGTACTCTATAAAAAGGATCTATCCATTTAAATGATGCATTTTTTATCTTTCTTTCCTTTTTTTTTTTATAACAAAACGCTTCATAGTTCAATAAATGGTATTGTAATTTCCACATCTATGATATTTCATAGACTTTGTTCTAATCAAGCAAATCTATGACTCGTCTGCATACATGTTTAATTCATCTGTAATATCTTTCCAATACACTTCTCTTTTGTTGTTCTCCCACATAACAAAGACTATAAAAGTGTGAAAGAAAAGGCTTCCTAATTCCAAGGGACCTACTTGGGGGAGTCCCTGGCATATTCTCTATCTTGTAAGGGGTCCTTGGCTGAAAAAAGATTGAGAATCTCTGGATTATAGAGTGAATATGTATGAAAAATAGGATAAATAACTAATAATTCTTTTCCAGCACTCATGGAGTGACTGTCCCATGTGACAAAATCACTAGGAATATTAATACATACTGTAGGTGGGTGTGAGTTAACTGCACACAGCAAGCAGTTATTATTGCTGAGGAAGTGAGAAAAGCTTTACAGTGAAGTGGGAATCTGGGAGAAATTGATTTTTAGCATCACAAGTGGTGATAAGTGGACATTGCTGTGGTGTTTTTGCACCACATTTGCAACAGATTACTTTCTATATCATTGTGACGTGTGCTGTAAAACCTTTGGCCCAAGGGTAGGCCAGAGTCAGTTCAGTTTTGTCAGATTATCTATAAACACATTAAGGTCCCCTTTTGAGTAAATACTCGATATTGCTCCACATGCTAACTAGCCATATTCATACCAATCATTCGCTGTTGTTTTTATTGCTGCTTTAAGTTTAGTCTGCATGACCTCCTTTCACACGGATATTTCTCATGTTTTACACATTATTGGCTAAGAAAATAATCACTGATGAAATGCTCTTCATAAAAGGCAGGAACTCATAAATGGGATGGCAAATTCTCACACGGTTTAAGAAAATAAGATCAAAGCTTTTCTTCACATGAAACAACTTTTATAGGCTGCCTTTATGTCCTACATTTATTTTTTACAACATCATGATGATATGACCCTTTAAAAAAAGCCACAATGGGATTGTATTCCAAACTAAATGAAATATTGTTATTTTCTCACCTAGATGGAAGATGAGGTAGCAACACATCCCCAGGGAGAGCACATTTTGAGGGAAATAAATGTCATTACACCACCAGGGAACAGCAGCTGCAGAAAACATGAAAGCTTTCTTAAACTGGGTATGGGATGTATAAACTGTGTGTTTTACCAATCTGTTATCGAGAGTAGGGCTGTAAAGAATAGCGTGAAGCTTTAAGGCTTCATTCATAGAGTTGACATTCAAATTTCAAACCAGCATTCAATGTTGTGATCAGGTTTTGGCGATCTGATGAATATATTGGGTAACTATATCAGGTAGTATATGGGCGAATGTGTAAATACATCACTAGTTGTTTTCTTTCTGGGAAATTTTTGTCATTATATTTTACTAATTTAATAGTCTACACCTAAAGAAATAGACTGACAGTGACTAGTTGCATCTGTAAGAGCAAATAAAACATGAGTTTACATATTACTGCATACTTTTACGGGTTTATTTCAACAAAAATTGAGTTGGTGATTGTTGGAATAGTGGAAAGATTAACCAAGACTGTTTTGGCTATTTTTTTTCTTTTGTTTCTGTTGATTTTAAATTAAGTGTGTTGTACAATGACTTGTACCATGGTCCGAGTGTTGGGCAATTCTGATTGGCTGAAGGGTGTAACGAGGGTGTCCATTAACTTTTTTTATATATATATATGGACAAAAAAAGTCTTAATTCAACTGAGAGAAATTTTACATTCAAATTTTCTTCTTAAAAATCACAATAGAAGCTTTAAATTTAAAAGATTATGTCCCTAACACAGGGTAACAAAATATAAATCTGTTTTCAAAATTCACATATTGTTGTCTAGACTTAAGTGAGGACAATATAAAAAATGAAAAGAAGTCCATCTTCAAAGGTCTAAAGGATGCATTAACAAGAAAGCTATTATCTTATGATAATGTTATACTCTTTATCTCCTCTTCTTTGGCGAAAAATAGAAAATATGGAAATGTTTCACAAGGTGCCTGAGACAAGTGGAACATTGGGCTCTGCTATTCCTTGATATAATTTGGCATGCCACTGCATTAAGAGACCCACATTTCTGAATATACTGTAATCTCCACAGATAATCTTCCCACTCTGTGCTGAACCTCCAAGTATAACACATCAGTGCCGCCCAGCTGGTTCAGTTCAGGTTTCCTTGTGCATTTCAACTTTTAGAATATTACAGACGTCTGCAGCGCCGGCTCCGTCAGCACACGGTGCTCCGAGCGGGTCACGCAAGCCACGACGCTTCCTCCAGAAATAAACCTCGACCCTGACACACAGACCTCACTCTTGTCTTGTACTATTTGTGTTTTCTTGCCCATTGTGACCTGCTGTCACATGATTCTTCCACTCAAACGGAGGCAAGGAGACATCAAATCCTTTATAGACACATCATGCATATTTGAAGACAGCATTTGGCCCATAAATAGCACTGGGGCTAAATAATTAAAGCGTTTGCTGCAAATATATGAATAAGGCTGTGCATTCAGCATCGTGGCCAGATGTCTCCTGTGTGGGATCTACTGCGTGTGCTGTATTTCAACGTGAAACACAAGCATGCAGATGTTTGTTTCCACGTCTCCATCGTCATTCATCTCACACTGCTTTCATACACACAGCAGGTCTAAGATTAAAATTCGACTGAGGCAAACAATATGCTAATTTCAAATTTCTTTGCAATGATTTGATGCTCCTAGAAACAGGAGATATGGATAAAATGGATACCAGTATTGGAAATGTTTCCAATACAGCCTTTAGTTCTGGCACAGGTGTTAGCGAGTGCATATGTATAGCACTGATCCGGTATCACGTTGTCAAATCTTTTATCACCTCATTTACACTTCACAGATACAACAACAACATGTGTCAGTCGCTACCAGATCCATTCATCCTGTCTGATCTGAACTGCACATGTGCAGTGAAATAAGTGCAATGGCCCCCTCCTCCGCTACTTCAATCATCGGTTCTGGAGAAAAAACAATGGCTACATTCAAAATTGATTCATTTAAATCTAGATTCACCACAATTCAATCTTTTACCTAAATGTATGGAATCTGAGCACCAAAGTATAATGTTAATCAGATTTACTGTCATGGTCAGGAGGAGAAATGAAGTGGTGACTCCCCACCTTTGAAGCGGTCATAAGGTCGAAATATGTTTCAATTCCTGACTCTAGTCATCACAAGAATCATAGCATTTTTTCATAAAAAAATGAATCCAAATCGTGAATATTGTCATGTGAAGTCCATTACTCACCATCTACGGTAAATACTTGGTATTGTACAACAGCAGTCACGCTGAAATGTCATGGCAGCACATAACATTGGTTTAGACCTTCAATTCATTTTGCTTATTAATCAATTTAATTGCTGAGGACTGTGAATGCATGACTTCTTGTAATTGAGTGTTTTTACATTATGCCATTGCTATGTTTCTCAAGTGGAGATTGTGAATAGTTCTTCCATCACTGCCTCGATCACCAGGCAGCATTATGCAGAGGCAGCTACTCTTAAGTGCGAAACAACTTTTTCAAGGGCGCGATAGAGCTCAGAAAGGAAGAAAAGCATAACACTTTCCCTGCCCAAACTTTCCAAACCGGTTCAGGAAATCAAACTGCCAACCTTTCGGTAAGATACTTTCTTCTCTAATCTCTCAGCAGCTGCCAGCTCAGCGTGCTGTGTCCTGTTTTATATCTCCACTTCTTTCAGTTGTTTGAAATCCTGGGAAAGATGCATGTTCACGGTGAAAAGGGGAGTGCTGTAATAGAAGGCGTGATTTTATAGCGCCGTGGTTCAGCACACAGGGGCCAGATGAGGTCCAGGTCTGCTTGTCATACATGGTGAGAAATAAGTCCAACAGTAGAATGAGTTTTTTACTGCAAATGCACGGCCAAGAGTGGAAATGAAACCCCAGTGTGCACCTTTCAATTCCTCGCTTTCTTTTTCCAACACACACATACATTGCATCTGCTCGCACACACATAAAAAAGTATACATGCAAGTGTAGATCACACATACACACATGCACATATGGATTCAGCTGATGGTACTGAATAATTGAAGGTTGCAATAAAACGAATGGTGCACATTAGAGTGAGAGATGGTTGTGGAAACTGAGAGAAAGCTCAGGGATCGCCTGCAGGTGAGAGTTAACATGTGAATCATCATGTATGGATGTCAGGAGGAGAACACACTACACATTAGCGGTCTCCTGTGACAGCTGGATTCATTATTGTCTCTGTTCTCTCTCTCTCTCTCTTTCCTGGCTGTCTTTTGAGCGCACACACGCACTCAGCAGAGTTCAGCACACAGCGAGCAAGTCAAGTGAACTGGAACAAATTTAACTTGAGGGCCTTTTTCACTGCATCCGAGCTTACGATGTTATAAAATATGAATATACAAATATTGAATTAATATGTAACAAAAAATGACTCAGGGAATTTAGTTTGCTGATTTGCACAATATGTCTTGGTGGGAAGTAGACGGGATTATGCAATGGAGAAAATGAGACCAAACGCTGTTTACCACGGGGCAGGTTCCTGGCCCTGTGTGAACGCAAACAGGAAACAGGTCAATATATTCCACATGTGTGCTTAATCACATTACATTAACCACTGCTTGTTGGCTTCACTCACAGTAAATACTCGAGCAAGAACTCATGACAAGCTGTGGTAGTTTTCAGCACATTCTCGATCCCAACTCGTCGCCTCTGGTCAGTGCCCCTCGCCGTTACAAGGTACCCTTCCGTGTCAATGTTGGACGTGTCAGGGACACTGTGTTCACACTTGTTTCATGCATTGTGGCTTTTTCAAAATAGACATCAGAGGCAACAAACCCACTTGGTTAAGGGTAGGCGAAAAAATAACATAATTGAGGTTAAAAACAACTACTACAACAAGCCTTTATCACTTCTGATAGACATTGTATATATACAGACATATACACACATACATACATACACACACATACAAATATATACACCTATCACACATCATTGTACATACATGTATGGTTAGTGGTTAAAAAATGGGCTGCAGTTTTCGTGAATTTAGGTTACAAAACCACTGATCTAGGTTTGGGGCAGAAAACTTCCTGGTAAGGCGTTTTAGTTTACACAGTAAGTAAGTAAATGTACGCAAATGCCGGAAGTGGAGTAGTTACAAAGGCAACATATCTAATAATGGCATAGTTACGTAAAGTGATGCACAAAACGTGAGGCGTTAATGTTGTTTAAATCACATCATTTAATGTTGTTTTCACATGAGACGTGAACCCCATTTCTCCTGGGTGAAGTCTGACGTTTGCGCGACACATCCACCTGAATGCAACTTCCATCTTATTTGCCGTCATTCATTACTGCTACGGCCACTAGAGGGCGTGGAGGACAGTCTAAAATGTAAAAAAAAGGTCGTATTTTGCTGCCTGTGCAAACGATCTATAGGCTCGTTTTGAGTGGAGACCAGACTGTTTTTGCTGCACACCATTTAATCAGATTTTGTATCCTAAAAAAGCAATTGACTTGCAATGCGAGAAGTAAGTGCATAGTGCTTCAGGCTCCGATTAAGTGTTGGGAGCTTGCTTTTTTTTTTTTTTCTTTTTTGCTCCATCCCTTTGACCACAGAGGTCGAAGTACAAACTGATGATAGTGCTTCAAACAGCCTCCTCATTCATTTCAATGAGACCTCTTGGCACTTGGCATCAGCTCAGCAGGGGTCACAAAGTTCAGGATGTTGGAAACTTTTGTAACAATGAGACAAACTTAACCCTCTGAACCCCCAAACCTGGAGGCGGGTTTAAAAAAGAAGTTTTGATTAGAACATTGCCAAAATGACAACATTTAGAAGGAAACTGTAATAACAAGCAATATTGCTGGATTTTAAAATTTTGAAATGTCCCATGAACACACCATCAGAAAAAGTAATCAAATATTGATTTATCATTATTTATATTCTTTATTGTACATGTCTGGTAATAAATGTCAATATCCATCCCAAGTCAAAGCTACACCCTTGTTTTTAATAAAGCTTGAAAGGAGAGCGGCTCAGAAATCGAGGACCAGCATTAAATCTTACTAATGACAACTGGAGCAGCCAGAGGCAGCTCAGATTTGGGTTGTGAGGAAAAAGAAGAAAAAGATGGAGCTGTGCAGAAGTGAAATGTATCAGAAAACATTACGTTTGGTCAGTTTATCTCTAAATGCATCCAGCATGCACTGCGTTGGCCAGTCTAATAGCGAGCGCGCTCCCGGTAGATTCGCTCATAACATGAATTCCCTTGTTTACCTTTGGGCTCGTCCAGCCATGGATGTCTCATAGTATTCTAAACTGCTGTGAAGTGTTGTGGTGTCTGATCTGTCTTTGTACTACAGTTCCTCTTTTAGCTGGTGCCGATGGCAACATCTCCAAACCGCTGCAGCCCCTTTTTAACACAGTGTTGTTCTCTGTCTGAACACGGCCTAAATATTAACACGCTGTTGTTGGTCGGGGATTACTCTCAGCCTGTGTGTAGCAGTTTATTGGCCAACTTTATTTTCTCTCAGCCTCAGAGTGATACTCAAATGTAGAGCAGCATTATACTCCACGTCATAACTGTTATATGGTTATTATACCTCTGGTACACCGGAGTGACCTGCTTCATAACCAAGATTGTATATACTGAGATGAATGAATATAACCGCCATGTGTTGGAATTATATTCGGAGAGCCGTGCGAGACTAAAAGAGGCCCCAAAGTAATCTGGAGGTTGATTTTTACTCTACTTATTTCCCCATTGAGGCGTTTCAGCTGAGAGGGAAGTGCAAGGCTCCATAACCAACCCCCTCTTCATCTTATTTATGCAAATAAATAAACAAACATCTTTATATAGAGGAAGTAAACAAGAGCAACACAAATGAACAAGGTTACTATATAAAAAAAACTATCCTAAATGGAAATGGATATCTAAATTTCAAAAGCTTTAATTTGATTATCCTTACCCTATCTAGTAGAAATAACACTCACTCTCAGGTTGCATATCTATATACAGTAACACAGCTGTGAAGCGGGAATCTCAGTGGGAATGGAAGATCCTTTTATTTAACTTTACTTGCTCTCTTTCTTTCGTAGCTGCCATGGCGATGGGGTGCCAGGTTGTGATGTGCTGCTATTTATAAGCAACCATATGTGAAAAAGTAATTGGACCAGAAAAGGACTGCAGTATAGGCCATCTATGTGTTATCAGGGCCGTTATAAGGCTGAATTTAACACCTGAGTTTTGAGTCCCAATAACCGCTTTTAACTTCACATTCAAGAACCAGAAATCACGCTGATTCAATAATGATGCATTTGGTAGACCTGTCTACGACTACAGTGGCTCAGGAGAGATGTATGGTGGCTTTGGAGGGACAATTTCACTGCAGGCTCCATTTGTACTCAATTCATCACGTTCCTCAAGTTTCCAATTAAACTCTGCTGTAGGTGATTCAGTCAAGGTAGCTCTGTGAAATGTGGATCTGTGACACTTGGGCTGACCTTTGAGTAAATGTCGTTCACAGCACATTCGTCTCATGCATTACAAATGTCTGGTGTTATTCAAAAAGGGTGACTGGTTTTTCATGTGCTCTGCGCTCCTTCTGATCATTAGCATGACATCAAACACTTTGTGGGGATGTTTGAGAGAGGCAGGGGTGAGAGGTGGGTTCTTACAAAAAGACGGATCGGACTAAGAAAACTGTTCATTATTGGCCCAAACAAAGCATACCTGGGTATTAGAAAGGTCATTTCTGTTTATGACATAAACGTTCTGACAGTTTTATTTTGGCAATTTTCTCTTCTATTCAGACAGCCTTGAGAAAGCACGCTGAAGTCTTTTTCTGATGAACTCCAGACACTGTTTGGTCTGGACGTTGACCGGAGTTGCCCTTTCACACATGTAGGACACAACAGGAGATTGTTCATGTTGGACAGGTTCGTTCTGTGTGTGTTACTTTCTGAAAATACTGTTGGATGAAGGCTGGCACCTTGGTAGAGTATGCAGGAGGCAAAAAAGTTTTAAAAGGATGCCTCAGAAATTGCGGTCACAGAGCTTGTGAGCTGGCAGTGTAAAGTCCAACTAATTCAGGTATATGCGTAAGGAGATACAGCTCCTTTAGGGTAATGTCTAAGTCCAGGTCAACTTTTTTTGTGATCAGGGTCGTACACAGTGGTGGGATGTAACTAAGTACATTTATTCAAGTTCAGTACTTAAGTACAATTTTGAGATACTTGCACTTTATACTTCCACTACATTTTGAGGCAAATATTGTACTTTTTACTCCACTACATTTAGCTGCTAACTTTGGTTACTTTTCAGGTCAAGATTTATCATAAAAGAAACATGATCAATTTAAATGTATTGTGCTTTCTTTTATTTATTAAAGCACTATTAAGAAGTTATACAGTAAAAAAGCTTACATAAATGCATCAGTAATAATAATCCATTAATATATTTGTAATTTTCTGCATAACAAGTACTTTTACTTTTAATACTTTAAGTACATTTTGGTGTTGATACTTTTGTACTTTTACTGAAATAAGCTTTTGCATGCAGGACTTTAACTTGTAGTGGAGCAGTTTCGCAGTAAGGGATTTGAATACTTCTTCCACCATTGGTTATACATATATAATATATAATATATATGTAAATGAAAGTTTAATGTGACCACTTTAATGAATGCATTGTCAAAATGTTCTTCCAAATAATAATCTAAAATTATGAGTTGTGAGGATATGATTATGAACCCATTTGACTAATTAAAACTGATAATTGCACGCAGCATGAACACATTGTTTTAATCATTACAGATGGTCTGGTTTCACTAAACTGCACTGTGGATCTTTTAATAATTCAGCTGCTACACTTGAAATCCAATGCTCAGCCACTGATTCCTATTAGAGCACAAATGAATACATTTAAACGTCTCTGTCTGCTGTGACAGAGCTGCAGGTCAGGTGTTACAGCTGTACAGGGCTAAGACTCCTTTCTGTCTCTGTCGCTGATACAAGAGTGACTAATAGACCGTCTCAGTGATGCCACAGTTAAGTGAGTTCAGTTCGCTCCTGGCGTTTTAAAGAGTATCTCTCACCTATTTCACAGTCTTGCCTCTGTGAAAGTGTGATTAGCGGCAAGTTGTGTCATCACATCCTGAAGCACTGAGCCTGGCAGGGGCGTCCGTCAGGGGAAATGTCACTCCTGTTTGTCAAGAGCAGCGGCATTATACCTGAGGAATGATGAAACACTTTAATTAGAGCTTGGATCGATTTTTTTTGTGCTTGGAGTCTTGAGAAAAGCTTTAGGTTGCTAGTTAGGAACATGTGATGGGCCTGAGCTGTGATGTGTAACGTGTGTACCGGTAATTATAAAAAAAAGGACAATTTGATGAAATGTCTAAATAATGTGTTTTTGATTATGGGAAGATTAAAAGTTAAATTATTCCTTCATGGATTTTACATGCTACTATTATTTATTTGCGGTCCCAGATTCATGAAAATATGCAACGCTACAAACACGGTGCATGATGCATGTGGACTGTGAAGCAGTATGTGAATTACATTTCCATTTATTCATTCACTTTTGTCCAAAGCGATGCACCATTGACGTATTTTCCAACCCATAGCGGATCAGCGAGAAGCCTTGGTTACAAGGTTACAGGTGCATAAAGTAACACATCAGTGCATCGTGTTTTTTATTTTTTATTTTTTTTAAAGTGAGAGAGAGAAGGAGAGAGATAAATTACCAAGGTGTTAAAGTTGATACTCTTTTTTCATTTCAGTGTGCAGAGGAGTTTGTTGAAAGATTAGATGCCCAAGGAATACTCCTGCACCACATTATTGCTTTAATATATTGCTTTAAATGAGATCAATAGTCTGAAAATGCAGGTGATGTTACTGAAGTATTAGCAAATCATAAAAATCAATACCATGAATGAATTTTTGGTATTATATCCACTATTTCTAGCTAATTTATACATGGCTCTTTTTAATAACGGAACCTTCCGACCTGCTAAATGCTCTGTTATGGTTTTTCTTCAACCTTTTTGTCCTCATTATGAGGAGATCCATTATGAAAAGTCTTTCTTCCTGAATAGGGATGTCAGTGGTGCACCGTGCCTGCCTCTGGCGCTGCTACACACATCCTGCAGATCACTCTGGGTGTGTGCATTGGCACAGAGGTGGAGAACACTGTGCCAACACACAAAACACGCGTGCAACTGCAACACACACTTTCCCTCTATGTCTCTTTGTCCCCTTTTCTCCTTGTCTCTGAATGGGAGAAGCTACTGGGACTTTGGCAAGGCTTATATTTAGCTGCTGCAGTCTTTTTTTTTCTGTTTGGTGACGTCTCTCACGGTCTCCCCCAGCTGTTTTTATCAAGTCACTCTGTCAGGCAGGCAGGCAACCCCGCACTGCTGCATTATTCATACTCTGCTATTGAGACAGGGGAATCGGAAGTCCCGACCACCACTTTGATGACATGCAAAGAAGGGGGGAAAGACTCTCTGCTCCGCTTTACATCTGCTGTCACCTGTGCTTCCCCAGCTGCTGTGATCTTCAAGTTGAACACAGGAATCATAAATGAGACTGTGCGAGTGTGTGGCGGGGGCGGCTTCGTGGGGGCGGTGAGATTTGTGTGGGTAAATGGGCGCTTACATGTGTGTGGATGGGGTGTTTTCTGTGCATAAAATCATGCACGTATGTTTGTGCGTGCTAAAGAAGATCAGATTTAGCTTAATGATATTTTCACCCACTTTTCCCTCTGGTATTGCATTTATGCAATGTGTTCATTAAAGCCATTCATCATCTTCATAGCTGTGGGTTTCCCTTGTACAGCCGACAAAAAACACAGCTCCCCTCTGTACTATAAATATCTTTCATGGTGAAACACCCTCCTAAGGCTTTGTCAGAGACGAATCTCACCACCAGCTTGGATAAAATATGTCTACGTACGTTATTGGGTAATTACATAATCTGAACATTCTGACAAGGCAACGGATGTGATGGAAAAATGAAAAAGGTGTGTCCCTCATACATCATATTTCTCAAGTGTGTGCGTTGCTTAGGTTTGATAGAGACTGTTGCTGTAAGGAATGTGGCTGATCCTCCATCATAGAGATGTTTTTGTCAGTCTAACGTCATAATAGAAATACAGCAAAGACCGATGGAATCACGCAAACTCTCTCTCACACACACACACACAACAAAGGTAATGCTCCAGGAGTGAAAGCATGCATGAAACCCTGATGTAAAAGTAGGCAAGTAACGGTGTGACGCCGGTGTTTGTCGATTTGCGCGTGTTTGCATAAATGTGCGAGCCTGATTGACAGTGCGAGTTCCTGTGTTGACTCAGTGTGATTGAGTTGGAGATGTGAGTGCACTCGGCTGGCAGCGTTCTCCATTTGTCACCATCTTGAGCCGTGAGATGGGACGGCAGGCTGCCCGCCGGACCCCGAGAGCTCCTGTCTGCCTCTACCGTAATCCCATTCTTAGCATGTACAGGCACGTCTGTGGCCCACAAGAACACCCATCTCATGGAAACTAATCCATTGATCCCTCTCCGTGTGTCAGTCACAAAAGCAGTTAGAGCTATGAGCTACAGAGATATGCTATGTCAAGTGTGGCCCTCAAAGCTCAGGAATCGATCATGTGAAAGTAATTTGGGATGCAAATGGTCAAATGATGGCTCTGTGTGTGTGTGGCGCACTGAGGAAGAGAAAACGATGCTTTTGTAATTATGAGTGAACCGTTTTCATCACATTATAAATGACATGTATGATTAAGACACATTTTAATTAACATTGTTTGTCTGAGCAGGAGAGCCGCCATCATTTATCATTCTGTTTTTCTAAAGTCTAAGGACAGTTTTTTTTTCTATGTATATATCACGTCTAGGAATAAAACCCAAATATAAAGTGATATAAAATGATTTATGAAAGAGGCTCATCGGAGAGTAGGGCAATGAAAATGCCATCCGCCTGAAAATCTAATAAGCATCCTCTCTGAATCGGCGAATGAGGCGGTGGCATGTACAGGAAGCCTTTCACAGGGTGATCATGTATTAAACAGACTTCCCCTCGTCAAATATTCATGGGCAGAGATTTACTCATTAATCTTTCATTATCTTCTATCTCTCGATTTTGCATACATCAGGAGCTCGGAGCTGTTATTGGTTACAATCACCTTCATTTCACATTTTCCTGCGTGAGGACACTTTGCAGTTTTTGGGGCTATGTGCGGCACATAATAAGTCATCTCAATATTTGAGTTTCTTGTGTTGTTGTCACTTTTTCTGTCAGTGTCAATCAACATTCACAAGTCAGGCAGTCAGTAAGTTCTCTGGGTTTTTAGCTCAAAGGCTTAAAGTGGGAGAGGAGTTTGAGTGACCACACATGGGCAGACTCACTGAGGCTTAACAGGATCTCTACATCAGCACAGACTCTGTCCCACACAGAGGACACGCTGCCACGTGTCAATATGGCTGCAGGTGTGCCAACAAGCATGAACAAACAGGCTACCTGCTTTAAGTACAGAAGTCTTATCAGTACTTTAATGATACCATATATGACATTATTGGGATCATTCTGATGCATCAACAAATTGTCGGCAGTATAACTGTTTTATATAAAGTTATGTAGTTTAGCCCAGTGGTTCCCAACATGAGGGTCAGGTAATTGATTGAGATAGTTAATGGGGGTGTGTTGGAGGTAACATGCTACATGCGTTTAAGGACTCAGATGACTTTTTGTTGCAACAAGTAGCATTTGTTTTGCAATTTTGGGAATTAGTTATTTAGTTACATTTTCCAAAACTCTGTTACTTTATTTCCTTTTTTTGCTACAAAAAAAAAGGAAATCTCCAGCGCATTTAAACGGTTTCTGTTTCCTTCCAGCTCCATGGAGGGTAATGCTAGCTGCTTAATAGTGGAAGGTATCCATCCCACTGTTGTGTCAGCGCTCACATGTATCTGGAGGACAGCATTTACGTCATGAATGTAAGTAACTGAGCGACCTTGTTAACTGGTTGCATTTCAACGAGATCTCCAACCTAAAGTGCAGAATAGGTCGTAAGTCAGTACCACCCAAAAAAATGTAAGTTACGCTCAAAAACGTGAGTCACCTAAGTTACGTAAATAACATAAGTTACATTAAAATATAGGTCATATTTTGCTGTCTGTACATATGACCAGTCTGTGCATTTAGAAACATGATGTATATTTTTTCATAGAAACAGCTGAGCCTAATATGCCTCTGCACAGTTCATTGTCAAATCATGGCTGCACAGGTGCCTCCAGGTAACACTGAACTTTGTACTTCCAATGATTCAACTTTTTTCACTGCAGTAAAAGAAATATCATGTCGTATGAATGAGCTCCAGGAGCCCTCATCACAATATGTTTACTTGTAAACAAACATAATCGGTCTGTAAAGCGGTTGTTGCATCTGTTATCAGTCGGCAGTTGTGTAACAGATGATGGACTGTAGACGAGCCTCTGCAATGATGGTAGTCAATACATTCAGAGGTAGGAAGATAGGAATTTGGTTACGATAGGCAAGTGTTAATTGTTTTTCATGACAGAAATTATCGGCAATGTTTCAGAGGGAGGAAGATAAATGAATGAAATTATTCTATATTTGGGGAAATATTATCAGGAAAGATGCAGAAACAGCAGAAAAGGCTATAATCAGTGAAGTGAGTTCAATTTTGTTTCATCAGAAACTTTATAATCCTATTTAGTGCATCAGCTCTTTCTTACAAGACAAATTATACATTTATTATTAGTAGTTGTTTTTAATATAAATCTGACTTTAAAAAATGTAAATACTTACTTCAGCTGTAGAATAAAAAGGGAAATTAATGCATTGTTGTGGAATGGAAGTATAAATTGCACAATAGGATTATACTGATACTGATTATACTGTCCTTAAGTATTTATATGTTTTCCAGTTCTGCAAACAGGCACATTGTAGAAGTAAAATCTTTACTTTCTGTTTGACCGTCAGGAGGTATATAAAGCATGGGATTTCTGTTGAAAAAGCAAACATAAATGCTGTTTGCTTTCAAGTTGCCCTCGTATGATCCGCATTCATATCGGCAACCGGTTCTTTGAAATTCTGTGACGTGAACGATGTGGTTTAAATTAGACTTTTAGGGGAGAAAAAGTACAAACTGTTGCTCCGAGATGAAAGAAGCTGGTAGTCCGCAGAGGTCAGTGGTTGACTGACTGCGTACTTGGCTTCCCAGAACCGCCTCCAGTATGATTAAGGATGTGCTGTGATGTGATCCCAGTGATTACCATAGATGACTATAGGAGTGCAAAGCTGGGAGATACTGTGTAGGACTTCAGGGGGACACTGGTGGGCAGGAGCTTTATCGACCTGTTCTCCTGGATTCCTGTTAATAATATACAGGGACTTAACACACCTACACATGTGGACAATGTGCAAACGGAAAGACATGACAAAAGTACACAGCAAGATGGAAGAGACATAAGAACAAACAGGGCTATAAATATATCATACATGCACAAGAGAAAGGACACATGGACTCGATAACACCACAAATCACGGAAAAACTGTTTGAAAATTGGCACAATCTAAATGTTGCTGCTGATAATGACTTTTCTCGCTGCTTCCTTCCCCTGCATCATCATCACCACCACCATGGCTCTCCGTGCAGCAGACCTTGTTATCATGTCCATGAGCTTTCTTCATGGTCTGACCCTCTGATAACAATGCAATTAATAATAAAAAGCTCCTGGTAGAGCTACTTTCTGGCTAAACAGAAATTCTTCAGCTAAAAAAGTTCTTACCTTAACCCCGACATGAACAAACAGCTTTTGGATCGTGTGTTTCCTATTCCAGGGAACAATATGCCTTTCTTTTGCATTCTGATAAACTGTGAGCTCTGACAGCGCACACACAACACTGTAATCTGCTCCAGTTATTTGTTATTTATTTCATGAAAGGGAAAAAAAACAATATTTCGAGCCTTCCTGCTATTCTTTGAGTCCCCTCACATGACTAATGTAATAGTGAATCAGTGTTGTGCAGAGCCCAGTCAGGCTCATGCTGTTCCCACTGGTCATTCGGCTTTTAGGAGGTATGCATGTCTGCCATCTGTTGTTATTTGGACACCCGCTGGCTCCATACAATGATACGTTGATTCATAACTATTGACAGGCGTTGAGATTTTTTTTCAGCCTCACCCCATGTAAAAAGATACAGTAAAACCAAACAAGAGTGGAGATTTGTTTGAACACCTAGTGTACTGACAATCTGAAAGGTGAATGGTTGAAAATGACAGAACTTGACTGTTTCAGACAGTATTTATCATGGATAAATCAGTATGCAGCTTGGTTGATATTTACAAAAACAAACTAAGTAACTGCAGTATAGATATGTTTGAGTTCATCGTGTTGTGTTTTACAGAAGCTACTCTTTCAGCTTATGCAAGGTGGATCTCTTGTGGAGCTTAAAAAATCAGTCAGGGTCTAATTAAGACCAGGTTAAGAATGTAATATACAATAACAAAGGAAGCCTAGAGTGTGGCATGTTTATAAAATGCATGGCTGGATGTAGGGAGGGGCTTTATGCCATTCATTCATTCATTCTCATTAACAGCTTATCCAAACTGGGGTCTCGGGGGTCTAGCAGCTGATCCCAGCTGACACTGGGCGAGAGGCGGGGTACACCCTGGACAGGACGCCAGTCCATCACAGGGCTGACACATATAGACAGACAACCATTCACACTCTCATTCACTCCTACGGGCAATTTAGAGTCACCAATTAAACCTAAACTGCATGTTTTTGGACTGTGGGAGGAATCCGGAGTACCCGGGGAGAACTCCACACAGAAGAGACGCAGGCCGGAGTCGAACTGGCGACGGGTACTCGGCTTTATGCCATGTAAAACATTAAATGAAGTAATAAAACATGGGCCTTTGACCCATCTGAGTTCAATTCCCAGTGGCCCTGGACACCAAAATTGCCCCGTGTGTTGTCCATCTTGATCATAACTGACACCCCCCCTATTGTGCCGCTCCTCCCACTTCAGCAGAGTTCACAGTGAAGCAGCAAAAAAAAAACCTTTGTGTGATGAAAATGGCAATTCACTGCCACAGAGGGCCATGCACCACACACCGTAACGAACCTAGAGCCCAACTTGTCTCCGTGTTCGACCATGTGTATCCTCAACGACCTGTTTGAAGTGTTATAGATTTGAAGTACGCTTCAAAGGGAAAACGACAGAGGACACAGTAAAGATCCCAGAAGTTTACTTGCCAGCGCTGGATGCATTGCGGCAATCACGATGCGGCTGACGAGAACTAATGGCAAGTCCCAGGATTCATAGAGAGAACAATGAATCAGATTCAAACAGCACAATAAAGCGCTGTCAGTCGCACGGTGCCAGCTGAAACAGATGGGCAGATGAAACAGCTGTGTGTCTAAATTAATAGGGTGTGCAGCACCAAGCTGACAGCCCATCTCAGTGGACATTGTGTTAGTTACTGATTAAATCTGTAATCAGATTACCAACACCTTTGAAAAAGGTAAATGTCTTTTTAAATTAGTGAAACACAGTTGGAATGAGTAGTCATTTAGAGTGCGATGTCACAGAGTTATTTAGTCTTTTCCAGGCTGTGTAACAGACTTCCCAGTGAGGCGTTTCACTGCAGCCTGTGCTGTCTGTACATGTCAAATTAGGCATGATTTTTGTCTCTATGTTGGAGAGTTACACTTAGAAACATCAATCAACAGAGCATTATTAGCATATATTAGGAGTCTTGTTTCCGACCACATTTGCTCAGTTTTGGTCTCCACCATGTCCTTAGGGAGATATCTGGCTTTGTCAATGCTAAATGCTCCACTATGTTCACCAGACTGGTAGTTTGTTGTTGTCTGTTGTTTGGTGCTGAGCAGGTAGTGTAGAAAGGGTTTATCAAAGCTTTGTCACTGAAGACAGCTGCCTGCTGTGTCTGGAGACAGGGCCTGTGCAGTAGTGCTCAAAGTTTTGAAGACAGAATAACATTTGAGGGAGCTGAAAGAAAAATGCTGCCGCAAGTTGTCCAAAAATACCATCCTAACGGCACTAGCACTGATGACTGATTTGCCAATGAGCACTCGACAAGTAGTCATTCTTAACTTGATAGATGTTAAGTGGGCTGAGTTTAATGCAGTAGTCCGGCAGTTAAAGGTAGATGAAAGCATTTAAACCGACAACAGGAGATTACAATAAGTGCACTGATTTCATGTCAAATTCATGCAACCTTTGGGTCGTTAGAGGGAGAAATAAGAGTAAAGTTGCAGCTTGTAAAAAAATAAATTAGAAGTCCAGTGGTGGATTTCATATTACACACAGTTACTTGTTATTTATATTCTTCATATAAACATATGTGCAACATATGTGCATAAATGCACGTTTATTCTCTTTGGCAGCACCAGATGGCAATAAATGTTGGCGTTTTCAGTCTCACGTTGACTTGTTTTTGAAGTTTCATTGTCCCTCACTGTTTTCTTTGTTTGTTCTACCAAAGTCACCTTTTACTGACAATGTCAGCAGAGAAAAAACAGTATGCAGCTTCACATACAAGTGAGGTGAAGATGGAGTCTGTTGCATTAGGTCATCAAACACTGCTGGGTATGACCTGAGGTCAGGCCGAGTACTGTAAATACACCAGCCAGGATTCATAGGCTCGGTCACCAATGTATCACCCCATTTGGCAAAAGATAGTGACTTTTTATTTATTTAGATGGAAATCTTCAAGATTATTACTTACTTATGGGACTTACCCAAACTAATGACACTGTCCCTGATTAATGGTCAGCTTTAGTGTTACAGTTGTATATCCTGTTTGTTCACTGCTTTCCATTTGGCCATTGTGGCTCCTTTTCTCCTAACTTGCTTGTTTACCTGATGTTTCTGAACACTCAGTTTATTTCTGTCCTTAGTGGCAGCAGTCTTTCTTGTTTTTGTATTCAACTTATGCTGAGTCTGAGGCAAAGAGGAGGAGGCTTATTAGGCTTATGATGTTTTTTTTTTCTGAGGTTTTTTTTTATTATCCCGAAATCTCTGGATAAACAAAAAGACAAATTTAACAACTTTGCTAAAATGAGCAGAGCAAAACAGAGAGATGGAGAAAGGCAGCCTTCCCCAGCAAACACAACAGTTTTTTAAGGAAGAACGTCAATTTATATTTGCGCTCTGCAGACAATTAGTGTAAAAGAAACTCCTCAGGCATTGTTACAGCTCAGAGAGAGAGAAACAGCGAGGTTAGATGGAGCATGCTACAGTCTGACTGGAGACTGTGCCCAACACTTTCACAGCAGTAGTACAAACTTCTCACATGATAATGAGCACTGGCTCTTAATGAGAAGCTTCTCACACGAAAGCAACTGTAAGAATAACTTTAATATGATTTTTTATGTTTAATTGGTATTTGACTAAATTGGTCTTTAGTCAAATACTGCTCTGGTAAAATGGACCATAACCTATTCATCAGCAAATTCAATATTTCCTTAAGAGCATTGTGGCCACCCAGACCCATACAGTATGTATGACCCTCCCATGCTGATATTCCCTTATGTGCGACTGTATTTACATACTATACTTACTCCTCTGTCAGTCAGTATTAGCTCAGGCTGCTTTGTAGCAGCAGCCATGAGACGCCTGCAGCACTGTGACCTTCCTGCCTCTGCATCTTGCTGGGTATTTTTTTTATTAGATTGCTCTTTATTATGGGGCTGGAGACACTGCGAGACACCCTGTGAGTTTCACGAAAAAGTGCATCATATTTGAACATCCCTTTTTTGAAGTTTACTCCCTGGCTTCTAAAAGTGAGATTTATAAGCAGAATCCTGGGCTTGAAAAGAGAGATTTTGTCCTCTATTTACAAAGCGCCTCTCTGCTGTTTTATCTGTAGGACATGTTTTATTCCAAAGTTTCAGCGCGGTTTGAAACTCTGCCTCATGGATTACTGGTCCATGAAAAGGGTGGATGGGGACTGGATGTGTCACCAGGTCGATGACGTGCTGCTACTGGGAAACGTCTCTGAAGACACAAACATCTGACATGTGGTTTTGATACTGTCTAATGGTTTCTGATGAGAATGAAATCATCCTGAGACAAAACATTTCACATCTATTCTTAGGAGAGGAAATAAAAACAAATCTAATCTCTCAAGCTTCAGCTTTGCAAACAAGCAAATATGACTTCTTTTTTATTTCATCTCAGTATAAATAAGTGTGATTTAGAGACTTTGATTAGATTTTTTTATTTTTAATTTGTAAGATATTTTATCATTTGAAAATAACACTAGAAATCGTATATCCTGATCTTTGCTCCCATGTGCCAGGATCACATTGTAGAGCATCCAGATGACATAAAATATTGCTGTAATGCTATTTAGCCGCTGAATTTCTTTGCTATAAAACTAATACAGAAAATTATTTATGATTGACATTTTTATATAGTTTTGTTGATTTATATCTTCATTGCTTCAGCCATGAATAACACCTTCATGACCCATGGCCATGAAAAGTTACTCTGTGGCCAGCAAATAAGTTTTTATTTCTTCCTTTTGGGGAGTAGTTGTTCTACAGTTTGAGCATGATGTTTTTAGAAGGCCCGGTTTAGCAAAGTGGATTCTGAATTTTTTTTAACAGCTTAGTTGTTTAAGAGAAAAAGATGGAAACTGATTGGTATCAGTATTAGCAGATATTAAGGTTACCGTATCAGTATTGTGCCCTCGCAAGTTTTTACCAGTTTTTTTTTTAGATTGAGACCGCTTGTCCCAATGTGAAAACCTGTCTAAACACTTATTTGAAGGAACGTAACTTTGGTGCATCTTGTTTATGCCTCTAGTGTAAAGACATCACTTTCAGTAGTTACAGACCCTTTATTTAACTTTTTTAACTCTATCTTTTAAGGCCTGAACATGGCCTTTTTTGCCCTCACTGTCGGAAGAAGCTTTGTTTAATCATTTATACAAAACTGCAAGCATTTCACAACATTAATGACGTGTTAAAAAGCAACCATTAGTATTCGGTATGAGAATGTGATGAGGGCGATAATTTCCTCCTGTGGGATGTATTTGAAGGTAGGGAATAACAACATATGTGCTCATATGGTTTGGAGGACGTGTTGGAAAAGCAACTACCCAATCCATAGGAACTCAGAAACAAGGAATGCACAGAATTGAATGAGTCAGTGCTGCACCCTAACATATATCTGCTACCCCACACATAGACAAGTAATGCTATTCAAAGTGACACTGAAGGAAACTGTTCCCATTCTCTTCCCTTTTCTAAAACCACCTTCCACATCTCTAGATAATATACTGCACAGTTTAGTGACTAAGCCTATTAAACTGACCCTGCTGTCTAAAAGTCTATAGTGTGAAGCTTTAGCCTATCCAAAGTGTTTTTCCTCTGTACAAAGGCAAAAGTACAACATTAACTGTCTCAGCTGTGAAAGCATTGCATGTCAGTGCAGGATGGACCATGTTGGTCAGACATTACATGTCCTAAAGGTCTTTATTGCTGAACATAAGGCTGTTATTTGCAATGACAGTATGGATTTGGATGCCACGATAGTCAGGCAAATCACGTAAATCTGTGGCGCATCTACAAGATCACGCTGGGGATTGGGACAGATTGACCCTTCCCCTAGAGTGAGCAATAGACTTTTGGAGAGAGGTTTTCTGGCTAATGAGGAGCTTAACCTTTTTTGTTTTGTTTCGGATACAATGCAAATAAATCTCCGGTTATATATCTGGCATAAATGCTGCTTAACGCATTGTTTTCTTAACTCAAGGCACACTCCCGCTTGAACCTGTCTCTGGGGACGTTCACTCTGTCTCTCCCTCACTTTCATTGAAGTAATCTCTCGTTTCACTGCGAGCTCCAGCCGCTCCAATTTTCACTTTTTTGTGCCTTCTCCGCATGTGGTTATTGCACTGACTGTCTGTGTGTGTGTGTGTGTTTATGTCGAAACGCCGTAAGTGTGTGCGTGCAGACATGCATTTGCATATGCAACTACTCGTGCGTTCACGTATACCTCTCCCTCCTCGCAAAATGATTCATCTGTCTGCTGTTGTTAGAGGAAATAAAAAGAGAACAGAGGGTTGAGGAATACCATGTTATGTTTATTATTAGATGAAAGAGAAAATAACACATCAACTGTGGCTTTTTGAAAAATCAGCATCAACACCAACAATCAGCGGGTATATTTTTCCTCTAGGTTTGTCTGTCTTCTGTTTGGATCTATTTATGAACTCACCAGGGAAATGTTATATCAGCTCTGATCTGTCCCACTAACTGAGGGAACCGGCTGCAGCACTGCAGCATCACACAAGGCTTAACTGTTCCTGCACCAGTGCTGGCAAAATCAACAAATCTGCTCTCTGATAGAAACTCTGGTGCAAAACAGTCAACATCTGGAGACCGCTGCGCCTGCCAATATCATGGCATTCAGACTCTAGCTCTCTCGTGTTTTTGCTTTATATCACTTCAACTCTCACGGCAGGAATACTGAGCCAGAACAGGACTGCTGATACGTGACCAGACCCTCAAATATAAGAGTTAAAACGGATAAGTCACGGCTCTGAAAGTCATTGCACATATATGGACGAGGTTTGCTGTGAATAAAGGGGAAAGTTGCACAATGCAAGTATTAAAGCTTGTATTCATATTTTTTCAGTCAATAATTTGTGCGTTGTGAAGTATTGACAGTCACAATGCTATTCACCCACTTACAAGGTTCAATATTCTCTATACTGTTGCTGTTGAATAAAAAAAAAACATTTTAAAGCTCTATCTTGTTGGCAATTTTATTATAAAGCAAGAGATTTTCACTTTTGCTAAACTGCAGCCACAAGTGGTGCTTGCAAGATAATAGCACAATAAATCTCTCTTAATTTTCCAAGGTTCTCTTGAGTCAGTTGCTTTAAAGACATCAATGTTACTAAACCTGAATAGATCAAATGGAAGAACAGCATGAATGCGTTAAGTCATCCTTATATGATGCAACAACAACAAAAAACGCCCTGTAGCCTAAAAAGCATTTTTCACATAAACCAGCAATTTAAAAGAGGCATCTGTTGACAGGCAGGGCTAAGTGCAAAGAAGATGAATTATTTACCTTCACCAAGAGGTTAGCTTCGATCTGGTGTGTCTGTCGGCAGCATTACTACTACTACTAATACTACTGGCCCAATTCTTCACGAAGCTTGGTGGAAGCCTGTAGCATGGCAGATCCCATTGGAGTGTATAAAAATAACAGGGTGAATACACAATATTTTTCACTCATGGTAACATTGCAAGATAGGGCTGTGCTCTCCAGGAGCCGTTCTTGTTAAGCAGTAATATTTTAAAATAATGAATGAATGCCAATGGGAAGTCCGTGAATCAGCGGAGCCTTCTAAAAATAGCACACACGTACATTTGTAGTTGTAAAATGCACGCAATTCACCTGCCCCGGAAGTCACGTAAAAACCGTAAGTTACTTTAAATGTCAGTATGTGTGCTGTAGCTGCAAGACCCAGTGTAACCTGATGGGGAACCAGTGGGTGAACGTAAAGAGTGGTTGTAGGACACACAGGGACCCGCATGCAGTAGCATACATGCACAGCCAGACCGTCTACCACAACAATTTGTTGATTTGGAATGTGACTGATTTTGTGTTCAGGACACCATTACTCCACTATATCTTTACTAGTCGGCAACCTCCCGGTCTGAGGATTCAGCTGTTTAATCTTTCTGGTGAATGTAACTTACATTTTGTTTTAGTGATAACAGATTATTTTTGGATACACCTTTCCTTGTGCCTCCCCAGTCCAAATATGGTCTCTTCTGCTTTCAAAAAACAAAGATGGCGGCACCCATAATCCCAAACTTGATGCTTCTAACAGACAGACCACAAACCAATAGGTAACGACACAGTGACTACGTCAATTATTTATATACAGTCTATGATCTACATAGTAAATGGTTGTAACTGCTTGTTGTTGCTTACAGCCCATCTAAGCCGCGAAGCATCACATTTTGCATTGAGCTGATGAATTTCCCCTTTTTTCTTAGTGAAGGCAAAGGCTTAATAAAATAATACAGCACACCATGGAGCATTAAACTACTACACCCCCATTTTTGCTGAAGACCTTTCAGCACTGTAGGGATCAACAGAGTGTGGGAAGTTGCAAATTTCACCTTTTTAGGAAGACTGAATTTGGTTTTACATTCCAGACCACAGACCACAACCATAATCACAAGACGCTGCATGCAGAGGACAAAGACAATGGTGCCAGTTGCCTACGAACCACCATCACCTTAGGTGTGAATTTGCCAACACAGATTAGATATCTCTGTCTGCGTTGTCATTCCTTTAATACCAGTGTGGCTGTTCGTCAGACATTGTCAATCATTTGTATTCACCGCTTTATACACACACAACCACAGCCTGTCCAGAGCTCAGTGCCAAGTCTATATCCAACTCTGAGGGCAATCAAATATTTACCAACGAAAATAAGTCGGAGAAATCAGACATCTTGCCATCTGAATAACAAAAGACTTCACCCTGCTTTTAATAAACCTCAGATTCCCAAATCAATCTGAATTAAAGTATTTGATTACCAGTTTCCTAGCAACCCAAGACCATGGCCATCTGTTGCTTCTGCAGACAGACGAGTCGGCCTGTGCTGTAGCCAGCAGGGAGGAATTCCATCACGCTTTCCATCTCTCCGGCTCATGCAGAGGTCTTTCTTTTCACACTGAAAGAAGATAAAGAACAGGACCCATAAGGATAAGATTTTCGATACCTACGAAGCCCCTCACAAAGACTGTTTTCCAGAGTGCATTCTGTTCAATAATTTACCATTGGACTGAAGGAAAAAATGTAATATTCATACAGACAAATGTCCCACTCTATTCCATTCAGGTCCTTGAGGACAGAGAGGAAGCCACATACTTCCTGTGAACTACCAGACACAAGAGTACACTAGGACAGGGTATCAGTTGGAGTTCAGCCGGTGACAACACCTGCCAGGGGGACAAGGTAAACCCACACCAAGCATTTTGGGAGCGGTCCTCTTGAACTCTGAATAGTGAATATTTCCTTTTTAAATGACAGTCCAAAGGGAAGCCAACAGTACAAGACCACAGTTAGCTTAGAGCCTAATGTTTGCCTAAAAATAGGTGTTTCTTAAGTAAAATAAATATTAACTTTTTATCTTTAGGTTTTCTATCAAAGATTTACAAACAAAAGATGCATTTAGACCATTTTTCCTGACTCCAGGCTTTGTTTTTGGGCAAATGCATGAATCAAGGGATGAATGCACCTGGATAGAATAAAATAACAACAAAGAGGACGACCATACAGTTGCATGTAATGTTGAGGTTATTGTGCAGTTTTCTCTGTTGTTTAGATCTCACCCCTGTCTTTATTATCCTTAAGATGTTACCCTTCAAGCCAATTGTACTGCAAAGATGCTAACGACTGTCCACTTGGGAAATATAGCATGCTTATGTAATGCATTTTAAATGCTCTGAATGTTGTTAAACGGTAATATAATCAATGATTTTATTTGTAATAGCACTTTTCAAGGACATAGCATAAAGTGCTTTCCTCTGCAGGGTGATAGAAACATCATAAAAAAAGGCAATACCCTGAATACAGCAAGACCAAGAGGGGGGAAAATCTGACATAAACCAAAAACATGAATATAAAAAGGAACATAAAATCCGGTGGTTGCATGACAGATCTGTATTGACATAACCAGGGTTATTTTCTTGGCAAAGGACTTTTAGAACCACAGAAGATATTATGCAACTGTTTTGACAGGCTGACAAGGAGACTAAACCTTATTTATAAAATCAGTTGACTTCCCTGTCAAGACATCATTTATAATAGTATACTTAACATGCAGACGTTTCCAAAGCTGAAGAGCCAGAAAAGCAAAAACCTTCATCAACCCTTGACTCCAACCTGGACTCCGAACAGCTGGCTGAGCAAAAGCCCTCACCCAGCAGATCTAAGGACCTTTTAGGAGACTCGGGAGGAAGATAATCACTGATCTACTCTTGCAGCTGGACATGCAAATCCTTGTACATTGGGTTGGGAAATATGACGATGTATGCTGTGCAACGGTTGCACATTCAAATTTGTCCACCTGTAGAAATTTGGCAAGACCGTTTCCACTGCAGTAGCTATTCTCACATGATGTCCCAATTTTTGCGCTGGTTTGTAATCCACCTGATCCGGACGTTATCACACTATTGCATGGAATTTTATAAGCGTTTATCATCCCATAAGTACGGAAAAGCAGGGGCCTCTTCAGCAGGTTATCAGCCCACTTAATGTCCAGCTTGCAGTTTCCTTACATTTCACTTTCAATTTCAAGGATTATGCAATGAAAAGGGAAGCAGTTTTATTTGGTTAGGCTACAGAACTACTTGTCTAAGGTCAGGGCAAAAAGCTCCTGGTTTGGTGTTATAAAAGATATTTAAAAAACGAAATACATTCAAACAAGGCAGTTATAAGGAAATACCAGAATAGCTACATTGGTTGTGTAAAAATGTGACGCACTGAAATTAAGTAACATTGTTTACCTTTGGTTTACACTAGACACCGGCCTCCTTTGTGAAAGGAGGTTTATGGCCATTAGAAGGTTGCACTAACAATGAACATTAAGATAGCAGCTTCTTGAATGAGCTGATAACAACCTGCTGAACCTACTAGAAGGTGGAGTAGGACCCTACTTGTCCATATGTGAATGTTTCCTTATCGATAGTAATTTAATTTGGCTATAATCGTGAAACTTAAATGTTACCATAAACAGTGTTGCTGTTTTATTATTTCTAATGGTCGAAATGCATTCTGAGTTCCAGCTCATTGGGCCTTTTTGGCGAAGCTGTAGGCAAAGTATTGCAGTATTTCCTATTTTTCCTTAATGATCCTATAACCTTAAATCTTATCCAAAGCAATGTTAAACTCCCTCCTAAAGGCACAATCTGTGGTCCACAAAGGTATCACTAATATTAAAATTAAAGCACAATGTTGGACAAGACAGATCTTTTAAACCAAAATAGTATGTATGCTTTAATAAAGAGAGATTGGTTGGAAATAATGTGTTACAATATTTATTGTGATACCAAGAGAGAGAGAGAGGTCCAATAAGGCCCTTGAAGATGGAGATACAGTATCTCCTCTGTGTCTAGACGCTGGTAGTTTTGCAGCGAGTAGGTTGAAAAAGGAAACCATCTGATCTATGGGAATGCTCTGAAGATCGTGTTGGCGACTGGAAAGTGTTGGGTTGCACAATAATAATTCTGAAATAGGATGACAGGATCTCGATGATATTCAAGCGTCCAACAGCCACTTGGCTCAGGGAAGCATCTTCACTGGGACGCTGTGATACACACGAATAAAGCTGTCTTTTTTAGAATGTAAACAAATATGAGGATTATCTAACAAGCATATCACATAACAACCAATGTCTGGCTTAAATCCAGACCATTTTAGCCTCCTTCCTGAAATACCCTACAAGGGGCCGGTATACTCCGTCTAAAGTGCCTCTTGTATCCCACCACCTCTTTCTGGTGTCAGATCAGGAAGGACTGTGTCCAAAAGTCCAGCCTGATTGGCCCGCTGTGTGGGGTGAGACAGGAGACTTTGAACCTCTCTTTCTGGCTCTCTTTTGTTTTTCTCTTCAAATATACTATTTCTTTCCTTTTTACCGTAAACACCTGAGTGCAACACTGTCTGACTGTCTACAAGTGTGCACTGTTATCCTCGTACTACCTTGATATCACATCTACCCCATTGTATGATGACTAGCTTTTCAGTCGGGGAGGGAAAAAATCCATTTAATGAAGTCAAAAAGATCTTTTTATGTCAAATTTTTTAATGCCTAAATCAATGTAATTTAAATTCAGTTGCACCATTTTAGTCTATGTGGAGTTGGAAGGAAGTTATCACTTTTTGTTGTAATAATCTATAATTAACATGACATTATATTATGGACGTCCAAGGATACAGACCTTCACGTATCACCCTGTAGCAACTCGGATTCAGAGAGTGCAAACCTCGGGAAACTGATTCTAAACAAAAAAAAACACAAACTTTGATCTTATACTTTAACACAACTAACACACAAATTGCTGATTTCTATCATTCAAACTCTTTAATTGTATTTTTATACGGAGTGAATGTACTCTCAACCATCTCTTTACAGGTCCGAAAAAGAGAAAATATCCAGTGAGCAGCAGTTCTCTGGGCCTTGATGCCTTGTTGAGGTCAGAGGAGAATGAACAGACTGGTTCAAGATGATAGCAAGGCAACAGTAACTTAAATAACCACTCGTTACAACCAGTGTATGCAGAAGAACATCTCTGATCACACAACTCATCCAACCTTGAAGCAGAAGACCACACCACCACTTTATTAGGTACATCTTGTTGCTAATGAAGTGGCTTCTGAGTGGAAATTGTATTTCACCTGAATTACAGATAATAAGTTTAGTTGTCACTTTCTTCACTTATCTGTCGAAAACTGAACTGTTTTGTAAATTTGTGATGTCTGCTTACAACACAGTTTGCCCTCATTTTGACAAAATGTCATGCAGCTGTTTGCAGCTTTTTCGTATTGAACTTCATTGCTGCCTGCCGGAGACGCCAGCATGCAAAGTTACTCCGTGCAGCTTTCATCTGTTTCTTTTGCCCTCTTCTGAGACAGTTTATGTGTCTTTAATTTTGGCTTGCGTTGTCAATTGTTACAGGAATCATGAAAATAGCTTTTGTCCAACTGAGAGTTGGTAGCAGTCGATTTGGCAGTGGGACACCTAAGCTGTTTAAAAGCTCTCCCTCCTCCTCTCTATCTCTCTATTCCCCTCCTCCTGCTCCTTCTCTTCCTCCTCTCCTTGCCTCTCAGACAAAGTGACTTGACTCCAGGCTGTGTTTGCTATACACTGCAGCATCACTGAGACATTCAATAATGCTTCTCTATAATTAGAAGCTGTAGTAGCACACTCATTTCCCCTCTTTATTACTTTCTGGTTGTTGTTGGCTGGTGTCCCTGCTTTGATGATATGAGCTATATTTTCCCACCATATGGCAACCTGACATATAAGTAAACTATACGTATCCACGGTTTTATTACTGCACATTCATTTCCCTCATGATTCTGGAGGAAGGGTGTTTCTGCAATTACTTGCTTAAATCTTGCTGATAACTTTGTTAGAGTTTTGGTTGACTGCCACGGTCAACATACAACAAACACTTCATGAATTCAAAAGGAAGCACTTAAACATCCATGGAGAAAATCTTTGTTTGGATTAGCTGTTGTGTTTTCGCTCGTCCGATCCTCCCTTTTCCCTCCCTCGGCCACCACTTGCATCATTACACCATTCAGCCCTGGTGCGGGTGTAAAGGGGGGGTAAAGCAGCCCCTTTGGAATCCTTCAATGGCCATTATTAGTATTCTGCGGGGAAATAAAAGGACCCATCTGTGGAGGTAGTGATGAGGGGGTGACAGGAGGACAGGGGGAGGAGAGGGGAGCGTCCCTCAAGAGACAGAGGGATTAACCACTGACACATGGAGCCTGCTAATAAGGCGGTTTGGAGAACCCAATCTATAGGATCGGTACATGCACGTGTCACACACACCAAACATGCACACACACTTGCACAAACCGTCATATAGTTTTATATAAGCAAACTAGATTAGCACACACTCAAGGAGAGTCTCAAAGTCTGTCACACACACAGGCAAACACACACACACACACATTTTCAGCTTGGCATCTTTATTAAATTTGTAGTAGGGCCACATCTGGTCACACGCACCCAGAGAACAAAGAGGAGAGGTAGACGGGGGGAGAACAGCCCAGTGTCAGATATGGAGATTTCATTCCCTGGTGCAGAGTATTAATGTGCGTGTGCACGCGCCAAGCATCTGTCACATATAATTGGAGGGTGTCAGGTGCGGACATGGGGCCAGATTCAGTCCACCCACAACATGAATTGTCTGCTCTGGTGACTGGTAGAATCTGTGTGTCAACATCTATATTTATTATGGGGCTGACCCAGAGGTTTGGAGCGATGACTGCCTGATGGGGGATGAATGACTCTCAAGATTGCCATGAATCACGCCGCGTCACCCATGCGGACCGTGAGCGTCCTAATTTGCGGCGGCCTCCACGTTTGCTGTTGTCAATTTAATCAGAAGTCATTGATTGTCCCGAGCTTTCCTCCAGAGAGGGATTTTGGTTAAGTTAAAACAACCCCCTCAGTGGTTGTGGAGGGAGTTAATAGAGCATCTCTGTTAAGTTGTTTGTTTGGCTGTTCA
>CAFUXE010001222.1:265913-278281 GCA_903364295.1 Serranus cabrilla | reverse complement strand
GCGGTGTTTGTGTTGTAGGTGAATAAACACACACACACACAACTGAAGGAAAGGCAGAAATGTTAATCATACAAGCAATAAATCAGTATTACACATGCATACACACTGCTGGCTTCACACGCTCATCAGACACATGGCGACAAAGAGAGCCGGGCGTGGCTGTGGTGCCTGGGGGGGGCAGTGTGGGTATCCCCACTGGAAAAGCCCTGAACACAACCTCCCCTTCCCCCTCTAATACCTTACACATGATTAAGACATGTCTAGAGGCATTGCAGGGCAGAGGCACGATTATTAAAAGCTGTGCATGTTTCCAAACTCTGCACAGTGTGACCAGGCTGTTTTTACAGCTTCTGATTTTTTTTGGAGATCTTCCCATTTTTTTTCTTCCAAGAACTCCGCCAGTAAAACAAGCCAGGGACGCAGCTCTCTTGAAAAATTAAGATCAATTGTAAAACAGCTTGAAGACACTAATGGAGAGATAAGCAGTGGAGTGATGCATGCCATAACGGAGCGATAATCTGGGACTACTAGGGAGGAGGAGCCATTTTTATTGATTCAGGCATTAATGTACATTATGTACAAGTTGGCTCAGGGTGGCCTCCCATGTGATGCCTACTGCATCAAATGCAAACAAATTGGAGCATTTGTCTCAATATCCACTTGTGGGCGTTTCAGGGCGCGAATATCAAAGCCAGTTAATCTATGAATACTTTTTTTTGGTTCATTTCACCTGACTCGCTTGGTCTGATGGTGTTTTGTAAAGATTTTTGTAAAGAATGCTACAGGAGAAAAATCTCTGCTTGTCAAGAGGACTAAGGCTGCTTTTTTTCTTGACAGCTGAAGAGGAGAAGGGGGGGGGGGTGAATAAAGAATGGAGACGTCCTATATATCACACAGGTAGCTCAAACCCTGACAATCGACAAGCTGTCAGCCTTTTCAGCAACAGGGCAACTCCCATGAATCAACGTCCGCGGGGAAGAAACAAAAGATGCGTGTCACAGAGTGTGTGTGGCGGTTTCTTGTGGCTAATTCGTTTTTGTTGAATTTCATTAATCATATTTACAACCTGTGCTCAACTGTGCCAGGGACTGTTGCTGTTATTACAGTATCCGTTAGAGACGTACAGTGTGTTTCTGCGTTTCCTCTCTTCTGCAGGATGTGTGTGTCTGTGTGTGTGTGTGTGTGCACAAAAGCTGTAATGTAGAACCCCATGCGAGCGCAGAGTCTGCTCAAGGTCTGCTTTTGTTCAACACACGAAAAGCGAAATACACACATAGACATGCTCACATTCACACATAATCTCTCACTCCCTTTCCACACATACAAACACACTTGACACATGCGTATACATAACCGTGTCCCTTTGTGGACCGTTGCCATGCAACATATCTCTGATTGGGTTAGTTGAGCTCTGGTGCATGTGCACACACACACACACACTCACTCACTCCTGCTGGCTGACGAGGATCAGATCATACACACACTGCTTTGCCACACCCATCCTCCTCTCCCGCGGGACACAGCTGCACTTCCAAGGCCACGGATGGAGTGAGGGGAGAGACGCGCTGCTGTAGCTGCAGGAGGAAGCTCTGTGAGCTCTGCTGCTCTGTGCAGGGTCGTAGCTTATCTCGGCGAGCTCCTTGGAGATGTTGGATGGTTCTCCGGTTTGAATTACAGGTGCATTTCACTGAGATGTATTCAGGCTTTTTCTCCGTTTTATAAACTGCAAGTTGAAATTCTAAAACCACCTGGAAATATCTGTGAAGATCAATAAAACACCTCATTTTTGCTCATAATTCACTGTTTTCGTTTCACTTGCTGATCGACCAATTCTGTACAATGCACCAAGTTTTTTTTTCATACTTTCAGTTTTATTTCTCTTCATCTGGCTTGGGAAAGATATATTTAACTTGATAGGATTTTAGGTCAACATAACCCACTAGAGATCAGCTGTAGCTGGAGGATGTTTTACTTTATTTTCTGCAATGTGACTTTAAATGTGTGTTTCTTTTATGATAATACCTCTGCTCAGCCAAAATGTGAGCCTTGGTGATCATGTCAGCTGAACTTTTAGGGTGGGTTTAGGCTTTATTGTGATGTAAGACTGTAGTCAAGATATCTAACAAACTCTACCGTTGCTGTACTTTCTTTGCTTCACAAAACACCTTCAAAACGACGTATTTCAAAGATTAGACATTCATTAGAAAATGTTGTTGTTTACAAAAATTTATTCATACAAATCTTACAACACTTTCATAACATTGAGAAACGTAAAACCCCATATAAGGACTCCTGTGTGTATAACGATGTCACTTGTACTAAGGTTCACTTTTAAAACACATTGTTTTCAGATAGATAAGAGATTAAACATTGAAGTAAGGCGTTTGGCGCTTTCAGAAATATCAACAACAGGCATTTTCTATGATCTCAACAACATCTCTGTCATGTTCTGAAACCCTTTGAATCTAAATAGTGATGCACATAGTTGTAAATAAGATGTCGGGGCTATTTTCTGATTAATAAATTACTGACCAATATCAAAATAATCAACAACACCTCATAATCAACAGGAACAAACACTGGTCATTGTTCACAACTCTCACAGACACTGAACACCCCAAACTCATGCACACACACACAAACACACACACATTGCCTGCTCCATCAACATATACAATCTTTTCTTTTTTTTGTTATACTTATACTCATAAATCATTGGCCATGCTTTAAAAGAAAGCCTAATTCTACTACTCTTGGGGCAGACTAAGCTGAGCGATTAAAACAGGGTAAAAGGAACTTTCAATGTAAGCTAATGGACTGCAGCATTGTAGGGCCACTAAAATTGCCATCTGTCACTTGTGGCGAATTTTTTTATTTCATTTTTTTTTCTCACGTCGAAGCAAGGCACCAAAGCCAAAAGCTGTTTCCACCTCCACATGCGCGTTCAGTCACTCGTTCACACAAACAAACATGAAATGCACTCACACAGAAACACCAATGCGCACCAGATATGCAAACATCTACATCCGCACACACATTCGCACAAAAGCCTGTAGGATAAAGCCAGATTGAAGGAGAGTATTGATAGTTTCTACGGGGGAACACAGGCCACTGATTGGATTGCAGGGGTGCATAAAGCTGCTTTTGCATAATATTGAATAAATACATCTCTCTAATGAAAGTCAGTGGGAACATCCCTCTCTGCTGGAGGGCTGAATTTCATTCAGGGAATCTCGGAGTGGCCGCGTCCAGCTTCACTCACATCCTTCTGCTGAGACCAAAGTGAAGGGAATTCAACATCTGATGTTTTCCATCAGACTCATTGACCCTGATGTCACTTTGGAGGGTGAAGAGAGGCGGCGGCGCTCTCTCTCTCTCTCTCTCTCTCTCTCTCGCCTCTTGTTTCCAGGTGCGACAATCTCTCTCAGGCATGTGTCGCTGCAACCTTATGTAACTTTGTTTTCTCTCTCTCTCACACACACACACATTATCTCTTTGTCTCCTGCTCTATCCTCCTCTCCATGCACACCTCTCTCTCAGCTAACACTCTCCTCGTGTCGCTATCACATCCTCACTGCACAAACCTCAGTAGACATCTAACACGGATCTTCTTAACAACGAACCACAGCACTGTCAAATCAACTATTTAGCACGGCTATCTAGAAGCAAAAGAATCTTCTTTTTTTTTTCAATCAGCAAAAAAGGGGGTCCAGTGTCTTGTCTTATGATATCCACAATGACAGCAGCAGGGGAGGTAAAAATTCAACAAGTCAGTGCAGTACCAGTTTCCACCACCTCTAGCCCTCCTTGCTCATATTCCCAACACATCTGAAGGGGGGGAGGGCGGTGCTGAAATAGGCTTAGCACCTCCCAAATAGCACAATCCAAAAAAAAGCACGATGGCATGCAGCAAAAATTAGCAAGGTGTCCACATGCACCAATAAATAAGAAATAAGAGTTAAAATATTCCTAACTCAGCTGCTACCTTTCCTCTCTGCTTCCTTCGTTCCCTGCATCTCTACAGATCTGGGTCCTCTCCGAATGTGTCTGTCCAGATACAATCAACAGTTGAAGCACATTCTTCCAAATAATTCTGTTGACTGACAACATTGAGGTGAATATGTGCACTGTGTAATTTCTATACTGTACATAATACACACAGATGGAACATTCTTTACACAGTCCTGGCAAGCATGATTTATCTCCCCACTGTTAATGACTTTGAGGCAAGTGAGCAAGCAGTGTTTGCCGCAACAGCAACTTGAGTGCTTCCTTTATCTTTAGTAAAGGCGGTAATGCCCTTGCAAAAGCCTGCAATTAAATTTCTGCTTAAAAGAGGGTCGGATTTTTACCACCAGTTACATGAATGGGTGTAAGTCAATCAGTTTTTCCATCAAATGGGAGGCTGTTCAACAAAAGCCATGTGAATTCCCCTGGAGGGGCAGCAAGCTCCACAAACCCACAGAGCTCCCATTAAGGGAGCGAGGAGGAGGGTGCACAAGGGCAACATCTATCATTTAGGATAAGCCGGATATGCCTCACATAGCATGCTCACTGCTTCTTTGGGCCTGTTTGGAAAACAAACAACACTAAAAAAATAGAACGTTGGTTACAAAAATAAGTATAACATTCAATACTTTGATTGTCTTTTTAAAATCTATTTATTTTCTGCATATGTAGATGACCTTTAGAGATTTCAAGCGCATAATGTTGAAGGTGCACAATTATCTTTTTTTTTCTAATTTCTTCTTCTTTTTCAACATCTTAACATGAAAATAAAATATTGGTCCACAAAGTATAACTGTGCGTTATCAAGTGCTTTTGTACAAAAAGAAAAAAAAACGATATTATTATTAAAATATTCATTTTAATGGCTTTACTTCATACATAAATACATGTTGAAAGAACACAGGCGCAATCCACTGGTTGGTCAGATATATCTGAATGATTTAACGACTGGATGTATATACACAGGAGGGCAGTTTGGGCGCTTTAACAACGCTACAAATAGGCAAGTCGGCGTCCTTTGTTCCTAACTCTCTGTCTGTACCTTCTTAGAACCGCTGCCAGGTATTTCTGCACGGCCATCTGCTTTCTATAGCGACTGTAGCTGTCGGTGAAGATCCCATCTGAATGTCTTTTGGATAAGGGCTCTGACTCTTCCTCCATGCTGTTGTCATCACTGGAAAGAAAACAAAAAAATAACATGAGTTAAAGCTGCAGCACCATTTCTCAACATTTTTCCTTTATTTTTATTTAACATCTTTAATAATCTGCCATGATGCAAAGTTGCCAACAATCATTAATATTTCATTTCTGGGCCTTTTTTCTGTCTTTTTTCTTTTTCGTTTGAAAATGAGCAACACAGTGTAAACGAAACAGTGATTTTAAGCGTTTTAGAAAAGTTATACATTATTAATGTGCAACCCATTGCATATTCTGACGCATGTTTTTTTTTTCATTAAAGCTTGAGAGAGAAAAAATCAATTTATGGGTTAATCACATAAATCGATGTTTTTTTTTTTTTTTGCTCAGACCCTGATTCTTAAGGACACTATATGAACGCCACGCCACAACAAAAACACACGAAATGAAAATGTCTAGACGTTTTTTTTATATTTAGAGAGAGAGATAAAAATAAATGGAATGAAAACACGCACATGAAATGATAGACAGGGATGCAGCAGCCAGCGGAGGAACATAACGAAATGATGACTGCAGGTTATAAGAAATGCCCTTACCCTGCACGAATTGTCATCAGAGAATGCAGATAATGTCTCGCTGTTAACTGACCCAGGATCTCCCTCAAGGCTCTATCTAATTCTTCCTCAGCATGCCTTTCTGATCTGAGATGATAAAACGCCAAAACACATAGATCATCAAAAAAGCGCAGACAAAATGATCAAAAGTAGCCTAAAATGTCCCCACACCCATCCGTAGCTCCAATATCACATCAGGTGCAATTCTTTTGCACACAGTAATCCTTCCGTTTTTATTATTAACAGTATTTGGAACCAACATTTTAGGCTACTCGGTATGAAAATAACACTGAACAAATAACATGAGAAACTCTGGGAAAAAACAAAGCAAGCAAACATTATCGCAAATAAGTCATTAAAATGGACTCCAGCTCGAGGCTTTTTAAAGCTGCGATCTAAAGGCACATTTACCTTTTCTCTGGTGGGTAGTAGAGAGTGTACGCGTCGTCGTTTAAGGATGGCGGGCTTCGTATAGCAATCTGATCGCTATCAAAACCCATGTCGGATAATGCATTCCCATCCTCATCGAAGGCGTCGTTTTCAAGTCTGCAAAAAAAATGGAGAGCATTCATCACAAATTGGATCAGTGCACAAGTGGGATGCAGCAGTGAAAGAATGCCAAAATGTCTGCATCCGTTACAAAAATCGTTATGAGATTAAATGCATTCTAGAAAAGGCAATAAAAGGAAATAAATGCAATATCTGAAGGTGTTTTTAAAAAAACACACCAGAAAACGAATTATTTAAATTAGATTTTTAAATAATAATGGATTAAAATGTGTTAAATGTGTGCAGTTTTTTCTCTTTTTTAATTAAATAATAATTATTTCATCGTGTTTTTTTTATTCCAACTCTGTGCTGCTGCTTTCAGCACAAGCTACAGGCTCATTAATTATTTAAGAATCGAAACAATGGGTGTGAAAATGATCACATTTAGTGCAGGCGTGGAGCCAAAAAAATGTTTTTATTAAAAGAATGCCGCAATTAGTATACTGAAATATTAGAATCAGCACGAACCACGCCCAAATTATGGATATGCTTTTCACAGAAAGAAAAAAAGAATAAATCTTAAATGGATAGAGCTCTCCTATTCGTTTTGCCTCGCCTCTCCTTGGTGACGCCAGTCCACCGTCATCCCAGGGGCTATCAATTGCACTGACTGCACTCTCATTTTTAATAAGGGGAGTTCTGTGAAGCGTCCCAGCGGACAGATACCTCCACGCTATTTCCATTGTCAGCTCCAACACATGCTGAAATTACTATATTTCTTTTATTCCTCACAATTCTGTGATTCTAAAATTACGCGTTAAGTTGTGCGTAATTGCGCACACTTTTTTAAATGAAAGAAATAAAAGTGCCACATCCAAATCCCAATCATTAAACACAATGCAATGCCATCATTACACAAAAAAATATGTTCAGTAGCAGTGAAATAATACTACAATGAGGTTATTAATCAGGTATACCTACCTAATCTTAGGGTAACTTAGTCCGATAGGTGTGCAGAAGACGCTGTAGTGCATTAAGATTCCGTAGACGAGCAAGATTAAAGTCGCTTTACTCGAACTGGCCATGCTGTTAGAAAATGAAAACAAAAAACAAAAAAACAGACGCAACATTAAACAGGTTAGTCAGTTGCTCCTATAGAAACAACATGCTGGCTCTTTGTTCTGTCATCACATGCTGTCTCTCATCACAAACTACAAAGCTGGATGGAATAATTAACTGGATAACCAGCCTCCGTTCCCTCAAACAAACAAACAAACCAACAAACAAAAATGATTTCTTTCTTTTATTCTCTCCATTTTAAAAAGTTAAACTGAATCCTTTGCATGCAGCGCCAAAGTGATTAAAAAAAACAAACAGCATATCTCCATGCAGAGCAGAAAAAAATATTTTCCATTACTTTATCTCCATCAATCCGAGTTTAAAGACAATCCGCACATACCTATAGCAGGGAGGCAGGGAGAGCGCTGTGCTGTAGGATGTGATCCGGGCGCGGCTGTAGTTGTGTGTGTGTGTTGGAGAGAGAGAGAGTGTGAGAGAGAGACGGTTTCTTTCTCACGGCACTTCTTTCCTGGGCTGAAGCGCCTCCGTCGCCTCCTTATGTTCCCCTCAGTGCAGCCTATCTCACTTCCCAGACACAGTTTAAACGGAGGCAACCACGGGCGAACACAAACTCGGTGGGAAAGTGCGCCGTGTGTTCGTCTGCATATCGCTACTCTAAACTTTTGTCCTGTGCTGTGATTGCCTTGGATTTTTATCCATGTATCGTAAGCCTTGCCCTCCCCCTCCTCCCTCCTCCCCCTCCCTCCAATATGTCACATTAAGGATGCTATAGACGTCATCAAGTTTGCCTCCCGGAATATAAAAGTACAGTTCCTTCCTCATCGATGCATCCGTCACCCTCACCCCCCTCCACCTCCCTCCTAAGATGGAAGTTTACTTCCAAACTTTCTTCCTTTTAAAACAAACAAAAAAAGGTGCGTGAATGTATGCATGAATACAATTCAGCCTCTCACCGCTGCGGGTTATTTCCCACGCTTCATCAATAAGTCCAATTAGCGTTTTATGATTATGACAGAGCTGGGAAATGATCATCACTGCTGGTGGTTTCATGTGACGGGATGGTTTTGATGGAGGAGAGAGAGTCAGACATCCGCCGACCAAGTTCAAGGCCCTCTGGGGACCCAGGAGCTGTCCAGTGCTGAAACCACTCGTCTCAGATTGCGGCTTTCTGTATTTACAGTCACTTTTTTCTAATCATTTCCAATAATTGTCCACTGGATATCGAAGTGGGTGGCTTTAATGGCCGCGCAATGACAGCGCTGAGGCCTCGGCCCTATCCGTTACACTGTTGAAATAAACGAGGTACGTAATCTGATTTGAAGCCGGTGACGCAGGATGCCGGTTCACAGAGACATCAGCCTACGTGGCTTTAGAAGCGATTCACTCATTTCCACCAACATTGTTCTGAAATTGTCGTTATAATGTGCTGATTGATGCGTTAAAACGAAAAAAGTGGAGAAAAGCCTCGTAGCCATGCTGTTATATATGTAGAAATTAGACAGGAAGCAGTCGGGCCTGATGGAGCCTCATTTGGCTCATTTATTGGCAACAATTCAAATCTTTTTTATGCTTCCGGCTTCTTTTTAATATCCTACTTATTATTTGCTAATAATGCAGTCAAACAGTTAAGTATAAACTTGACATTAATATTCATGGCATACATAAAACTGAGTGTGTAGGATGCAAGTTATGAGACTTTTAATTTGAAGGAATATAATGTCTGCTATATCAAATTCCTTCAAATTAAAAGTCTCATGAACGAGGCCTCGTTTTAATCACCAGCTCTGGGTCACTGCACCTTTTTGATTCAGCTCTGTGCAGCACTAAATCCCACCTATAGCTCACCAACATAACGAAGAGTTTGCCAAAGAGGAGAAAAAAGAGATTCACGTCAGCGTTTTGTTTACTCTGACGCAACGTGACGAGCAGAGACAGTCACTGCCGGAGGGGGCCGAGCCTCTCTTCTGCTTCTTCTGCTTCTGCTTCTTCTTCTTCGCGGGGCGTGAGCACAACTTAAACCCCCATATGTTTTAACTGGAGCGGGGAACTAACATTAGGCCCTGGTACAGCAGCAGGTGTAGATGTGGCTCAGTAGACTGAGCAAACGGCGCCATCATGAGGACAACAAGAGAAACACGCGCGGCTCATTAATCATCAGCGGTGAGCTCGCAGAGGGAAAACATGAGTCAGTCCTCTCAGTGTTAGAGAGGGTAAGAAACTAACTATAAACTCTGGTTTTCACAGCAAAACAGATGAATGCTCTATTTTTATCCACACTCAAATAACGATTTTATATTAAAATACCTTTAGAAATATTACAAGTTTTTTAAATTATAATTAGCACCAATATGGGATTTTTGAGAAAGATATCAATACTGATTGTAAAGAGAAAGAAAAATCACGGTTTACCTTTTCTATGCAGCAATATGACTCTGCAAAGGTACTCAAAGGGCTTTTCTTAAATATATAACTTCTTTAACGACTATTTGACATTATTATACATTTTGTAAATTAAAATGTATGAAAAAACATGAATAAAACAAAATAAGTATATTAATAAACACTGTCTGAATAAACAAAACACAATTTCTCCATCACTCCAATCATTGTTTTCTGCATTTTATGTTACGTTATAAAAAAGTTTTCATATTGATCCAGTTTTATTTATATTTCTGTGATTTTTGTCATGTTTAATTTCTAGTGTGATGAAAAAATAATCTTATCTTATCTTATCTTATCTTATCTTATCTTATCTTTCCTTATTTAATCATGTAATGTCATTGAGATGAAGATCTCATTACCATATGTGTAGAATCCACTATGTTATTATATTATATTATCCTTCAAATTAGACCAGCAAAGGCAATGAATTGGGCTTGAAATTGACTTAATTGCATTATTTAAATGTAATATAGATTCATAAAGGGCTTTGTGCTTGTAAGCCATTCAAATAAAGCAGTATTGCGATCTGCTGCTGCAGGTTGGATGTCTGAGTTGTGATTTTCCACATCTCAGAGTGAGTCATATAAGAGGCAGAGTATGTGACGCTGTAAGTATTTAGCAAGACAAAAACATTTAGTGGAGAAAGGTCAGAACAAAATGAATATAGTACTGTATAACTGAAATAGTTTTAGTTCTAATCTTGTCTGGATTATTCAAAATGCATAAATGAGTGAATGATGTGAATATTATGAATATATGGATGGTTTTATGATGCGTTCATTCAATTTACATAGTAAATGCACAGAATATATTAAGAAAACACATAACAACATGTGTTGATTGTTTCACTGTAATGTGGCTATTTTAAATCTTTTGTATGTGTGTGTGTGTGAGAGAGAGAGAGAGAGAGAGAGAGAGAGAGAGAGAGAGAGAGACCAGGGGAGACTTGCAGAGTCTGCGCACAGTGCATTCAGAGTCAGTAGGGGTCAGCAAATCACTTCAGAATCACTTCAAACTAAATCTCTATATAAGGTCTCATGCATTGTACCTGCAGTAGTGTAGTATTGTAGTTATTGCTTTCCCACACACACACACACAAACACACACTCACATGCAGTTTATTGAAATTTCAGGGCATAAAGAAGTTTTGATGCCCATTTCTGGATGGGTAAATGTACACAGGTAGAGACAAATAGTTATCTGAATACTAAATGTATTAAAGATGTAAATCTAACAATGAACAATGTTATGGCACTGACAGGAAGTTAACCAGGCCTTTATTTAACGTTAATAAAAGTGAACATGTAGTCCTCATTCATCCTTTTCAGAACCTAGAGGGCGCCAGATGGCTGCACATTGCCAATAGAGTTCAAAGGTTAAACGACTCGATACAGCGTCGCGATATATGTCTAAACTTATACAAATGAAAACTATTTTTACGTGACTTTAATGTGTTACAAAAATTAGACCGGTTTTATCTGTTTGGTACAGAGCCAGATGGAGGATTTTGTCCTCAGTCTGAGCCAGTGATGTCGGCCATATTGGACACAAGGGAAAACCATTCAATAGGAGATGATGCGACGTTCAAGTGTCGTCGAAAATAATAAAAATTTCCAGTATGGATCTGTATTACAACACAGTAAGAGAAATCATCCTGGGTTTCTTTAGACACCCAAGTTCTCTAGATGTTATTTATGAAGCGTGAAACATCGATTATAAAGTGGAGGTCCAATGTTGTTTGTTTGTTTTTACAATGCAGCTGCATTACAAGTATCCACATACAGCTGAATCAGTGATTGATATTACACAATTTTATCTTTACCAATGTGATTATTTGCAGCTTTTTTCTAATTTATGCTCTTGAAACATAAATATTTGGGGGTTTCGGGTTGTTGTTTGTACAAAATAAACGACAATGGGCTATTGTGTCAAACAAATAATCAATATTAAAAATTCTCAGACATGTTATTATTTAAGGTGATGGTCCTGTATGTCATTTGGCATATGGCTTGGTGATGACTGACTTTTTATATGAATATTGCTAATCACCTAAAAAAAATATGGATTCTGCACATCACGTTGCAACGCATTTTGTAACAACTGCAGGCTCACACACTCACTGCTGCTTCTATTTATCGCTATAAGATTTTATTTGGTAAACTACCTACTTTCACTCCTGCCTTTCATTCTTCCATACATCACAAGATCTACAAATCAGATTATTTAAATGTCCCCTGAGTGTGCTCAGAGCTTGGTGAAACTGCTTTCTCTTTTTACAGAGTAAAATATATTTAACTTCACCATCAGAAATACACTTACTGATTTAAAGTTCTTTTACACACAATCCTGACGGAAAAGTGTTTCTGTTTTACATAATCGTGTACTTTAGGATTTAGGTAGTGGATATTATTGATATTGGCTGCCTTTTTTTGTGGCTTATGCGTATTCTGTTGGTGCAATATACCCATAAGGATCATTAAAAAGATAATTAAAAATCAAATTTGGCAGGATAAATACCAGCACAAATGAACACAAAAATATGTAATTAATAAACAAATTTAATTACATTTAATTTAGTTAAAAATAATGGTTTTTTTT
>CAFUXE010001222.1:209365-265889 GCA_903364295.1 Serranus cabrilla | reverse complement strand
ACAGCATTTCTTGTAATATTGGCTTTTTTAATGAATCACAAGCTAATTTGTATATTGTTTTTAATATAACTAAATCTAAGAAATGACTTTGCATTCAATAACAACATCAATCAATGTGCAGTGAGGAAACGACAGAGACAGGATTAGAAATATCTTCAAACAAACAAACAAAAACAAGTTAACAAGGCGATAACAGGCCAAAAAGGTTTTTGAGCCTCTGCGTTTATCAGTGTTTTAGGATCAATAGAAGCGGAGGAACCCGGATTTACGAGTCAAATCTGAACACGTGAACGCAGCATTATTCCTTCTTCGGCCTCGTCGGCTCCTCGGCACTAGTCCGGCTATTGTTGTGTGTCTTTCAGGGCAACCCTGACCCATCAGCAGGCGGTGATTTCTGGATATTTTCATAGTTTTTCTCGGCTCTTACTCGGTCATATAAAGTAGACTTCGTCAGCGGGCGGCGCGTCCTCGTTTTAAAGGAATATAAAGGATCCCAGCGGAGGACTTTGGGCTGGGAAGTAGTTAATCGGTATTGAACAGAAGGAAGACTGAGATTCCACGTTAGAGACTGCTCCTGACCCGTTTCCACTTCTTTGGATTGTCGACGTGAAATAAAAACGTGGAGGGGACCAAAAAGATCACAGGACGCATGTAGCCGAAGAACAACACTGCAAAGGTCGCTTTTAAGGTAAGAGTGCTCGGCAAAAAAGTCGCATTTTGTGTTGGAAATGAGTGAGCAGGGCCTTGTAGTGCTGTGACACTTGGAGAAAGTTGGTAAAAGAATCAGGAGAGTTTCCTCGGTGTGTTACATTGTTATAAAACTCTGTCTCATTGTTAATCCTGAATCACGACTCGAGTTTGCGGATTATTTACTTGTATTATTCGGTGGGAGCAGAAAACAATGAGGGAAAGACTCCCAAACCGCCCAGGAAAATGCTAGACTGCTCTATTTGCACCGTTTTAGCCATAAAACCAACAAAATAACAAATCAAACCACCTTTTTGTAACTTGTACAACCCCCTTTTAAACGAGTTCGTTGAGTTTTCGTTCACATAACAAAGTTTAACCACCTACTCTTTTCTTGCTGCCTCACCCATTCTCTGTCTCTTTACACACAATCAGCTGCTATAGGCCTCAGCTGCTATGGGCCTTTAATCTGAGACATATTGTGTTACCAAAGATCTTTCAAAATGACAAAACTTTTGTAATTCAAGCCTTTTGCCGTAGTTTCCAAATCTGTTCTTGCATGCTTTTATTGTGGTGGCGCAACAGCACTTCCCAGATTAGCACACACCACAAAATTAATGTGTGTAAGAAGATATAAAGTACAGGAATGCTGTTGTAATGTGTGTGTGTGTGTTCGTATAGTCACTGTCCCTGATTGTGCATGTGTCTGTTGTGGGTACTTATATACTCCGGTGCCACAGTAATCCTCCTCTGTGGTAATCCCTCTGTTAGTACAGACCCAGTTGGCTGGACAGTCCTGTCTCCCTCACACACACACACACACACACACACACACACACAGCTGGAAAGGAGAGGACTGTTGGCAGAGGAGTGAGGAGCGCTAACAGGTGGTGCTGGCCGGGGTTCAGGGACTTGAGTTTAACTGGAGGCTTTAAGGGATCCTCACATACTCCTTGAGTGTCCTCACAACCCGGATGAGACTACAGTATATTTACAGTTTGCTGATTAAAAGCTTCCACTGTTTTGTGCCACAGCGGAAAAGTCAAAGTCATAAACCACCAAAGACTCGCATGTAAGCAAACTGAACAAAAGTTTATTTCTCTGGCGACAAGAAGAGATTTTACATTTCCTCAGTCAGCAACACAGAACAAGAAGAGCTCTTCTTATTTTATAGCTTGAAGATGGCCCTTTCTCTCTCCCAGCCTCGCTCTAGCCATTGACAGGCACAGCAGGTGGCCTCGGTGGCATGAATGGATTCGGAAGGAAGTTCCTCTCTCTCCCCTCACCCTCCCACTCCGCCAGCCCCCTCCACTCGCTGTGATTGGCAGAGATGGCAGGCTGCCCTGAAGATAAGACCGAGCTGAGCCTCAGAGAGTGTGCCAGGGCAATTACCGAGTTACGCTTCAGTAGCGGTTTGCAGCCCCTGGAACCTCCTCATCGCTCTGTGATTGTGGCCAGTGTTTACAGAGCAAGTCTGTCAACTTAACTTTCAAGCTTACGCGCTGAATTTATCTTTCATAGCATGAGCAGGTTCGGCTTGTGGGCGAAAACACCCCTTACATCGCTGTGATGCAGGTGCTCAGTAGTCCCCTGATGGTCTTCCTTGTAATGGAAAACAACACCGTAGTGTCTGTAAAACCATTTCATCGATTTGTCAAGCCAAAATGCCAACATTCACTGGTTTCAGCTTGTCAGATGTGAGGTCCAGCTGCCTTTCTCTGGTTCATATTGCCGTAACTGAAAACTTTTGGTTTTGTCCTAACAATGCAAAGTATACCATCTTACAACTAAACTCACTGTGGAAGCTTGAAGATGTGGCTGTATGTCTACGTGACAATGTACGCAACATCATGACTGTGCAGCTGATGCAAGTCTGCAGATGCAGAATGTGGAAAGTATGTCCCAGCTTTATCTCTCCCTGATGGGTGAACTTGGACTCAGTACTTGTCTACTAACACTTAACGGTTAAATGATCAGTTAAAGCTGTTGGTCAGAAAAAATATCGCATCCCTGTTTTGCAAAGTTTGATATCCACCCTGAAATGAACTCAATCATTAGCTTCAGTTGCTGAATATACAACCTGAAGACTTGTCCGTTTTGTCAAGTAACAGTTACACAAGGCAGTGGCTCAAAGGTTGAACAGCCTCTCCCAGAATACTCCAGAGTTGCATCTTATCTGATTAGTCAGGTGGTTAATGACAGTTCAGAGCTGCGTCATGGTCAGTCTGCTTGATGAATCCATTACACAGACTTCACGGTAGTCATATTCCATTTACACACTTCTTTGTATTAAAAACTACACTAAGAGCAGATTTTACTATTAATACTGAGGACTATTTTAGAGTATATGAAGGCTTCCTTCTCAGATATTGTATAATGTGGAATTTTGTGTCAGTTTTTTGTTTTTCTTCGATTGTTCCTCTTGGAATGCCAGGATTTAATCAATGTTTTGCTGCATTTTTCTCCAGAGGGTTGTCAATTATTTGTACAATGCAGGCCTGTGAAGCTTTTTGAGAGTGTAACTATTATAACTGGAGTCTCTTTCACACATGCAGTCCATATCCTGAAGGGTTCGGGAACATTTCCTGCTTGGGGTCATGTGTGAACAAGAGCAAGGAACAATTTTCAGTTAGTAACCTGCTCACCTCAAAACGTATATTGGCACTGGACAAAAACAACACATCTCCCACAATGTTTCTCAAAAATAATTAGAAATGTTGCCGCCTTGTTAGCGTACATCCTTCCTTGCTCCATCTTCCTGTTCTTCTGTTGTGTTTCATGGCGGTTGGCATCCATAAGTGTTGCATTAGCAGCATCTGTCTGCTCAACTGTCACCTGCCCCATCTACTCTGTCATTGCCTTGGCATGTGTGAAAAGACTCAAGTTTGAAATGTTCCTGAATTAAGTGCATTTCTGAATATTAAAAATTGCCTAGAGGTTATTCCAGTAATTTATCGGGAACTATGTGAGAAAAAGGCTTGGTTTGTTACAGTTTTGCCGGTCTGGTCCGCTCAACAAAATTAAAGTGGTTCTATTTTGTTCCAAAAGGCTGACCAGCATTTGTCATTCTGACACATTCTGGCAAATTAAAAACCAGCCTATATCAGCAAGCTGTGCCATCAAACATCCAACTTATTTACAGTGATTTCCACACATACACCACGGTATAGCATTTAGCATTTAGCTTTTAGTTGTTGGTTTTTCAACCTGGCCAGGAGAACAAACGCATCTGTGATTGATTATCCACTCACGCTCTATTGCACATGCTCAGAAGTCAACTAAGAGAGAGAGACTCTGGAATTAAAGCATGTCAAGATATGGATACAGTGCAGTATGATAACATGATTAACAGATTATGTTTGTTTATATACGGACCAAAGGATCCACTATGTCTGAGAGACTGTGCACAATGTAACACTGAGCTGAAGCCAGCACCATGAACAAGATCGGAAGAGGTGGGAGGGGGAAGATGTGCACGGAGCACGCTGTGTTTGTTTACTAGAAGGTTCGTCTGCTTTCCGGTCCGGTGCTTGTTTTCATATGAAACCAGTCTCAATCTTACGGGTTTCACAAGTAAACCTGACTCTGGTGCAGATGTGAGATGGTCCTTACACATTTTGGAAAGGACCAGGTTATACTAGAAAAGAAGTGGTTCGTACTGACAACAATGGAAATGAAATGTACTTGTTCCAATCATCCCTTTAAAGCGAACAGTTTGGCCTGGTTATGTGTTGTGCGAGGATGTTTTTCTCCTGAACGTTGCCTGCATGCCAGCTACAGCAAAAGCTGCCCCCTGCAGCTCTTCAGCATTGTTGTACACGGCCCTGTGGGAAGCAGCAGCCTGTGTCTCCTTAATCTGACACGGCATCACTGGCAGTCTGGCACACAGCCTCCAATCTCTCATGTCCTTGGATGGGGTCCGGCTCCAGCATTTGTTTGAACACATACCACTGCCTTTTGTGAGCTCTTGTACAGTATTCATGGAGGTAAAGTTATTCACAGATATGTGTGGGAGTATGTGCATATATTTCCTTTAATTTCTGCCAGACTTTGAGTTTCTAGTGTGGTGAAGTAAATGTGAGCACTTGAACTCATGCTATGCATCTGACCTCACATAATTCTGTAAATATGCAACGGACAAAACCATTTCCTACCATATCTTTCAGCTGTAATGAAAAAAACAGTTTACATTCTGTCATTAAACCCCTTTCCCACATCTCTGTATGGGCTTGTGGTGGTATTTACTGTGTTCCCTTGGAGCCACCAAAAAGAATGACACATTTCTTCCAGCTAATCTCATTGTGTATATAACAGCCTCATTCAGAAAACCATCTGAGAGAGGATACAATAATCTGCCTGTAATTTGATTTGCTGCGAGGTCGATTTGAGCTGTCATTAGTTTTGGTGAATTTGTCACACAAGAGCAAACACAGGCAGTGATCATTCTCTTCTCTATTTTCACTCTAATATCTCACTGGAATGTTTTTCATGGATGGTTTTTTCTTTCCTTGGAATCAAACGTGTCATTTGAGGACAGTTGAAACTGAATGAGATACTCTGAGAGAATAGAGCATGGCTGGGGGAGGTGGACACTCACTAAGGATTCCCAGGGAAATGTCTGCCCTCGACTTTCTGTAAGTTGGTTTGCAAAAAGTTATCCACAAATACAATAACGATTTTCTTTAGCTGCTTGCAACAATAAAACGGTCCGTTCTTAAGAGCTGTGGTTGTAAATCTAGGCTCCTTGTTTTGAATATTTAATTGGAGCACTCGGTTTGATTGATTGTTGGGCTTCTTGGCTCCACCCCTGTAAGGACAGTGTGATACCCTGATTAGCATCTGTGCTGCTCAGTGTTAGCATGTCTATGGGATTGTATAGATCAGGAGATTGTGAGTGTGCTGTGCTCTGTGGGGGGAGCACCACAAGGTACTTTCTCTCCGTACATAACAAAAGGTAGATGCCACTGACAAAAGAATAAATCGAAAGGCTTTCCCCGGAGAGGTGGCCTTTTCTGTTCTTCTTGGAGCACAATTCTCCATGGGTGGTTCCAAAGCCGGGTAGCACATTTGGCATATAAAATATTTATGGTGTAAAGGACTACTTATGCAAGAACTACAATCTAGAGGATTCAAATAGATTTTAGTGATTTTGTGATTCGGTGTGGCCTGTCTTTAGTGATCAAGAAGGCATCAATATGTTATTGGCAATGCTATTAAGGTCAGAGTTTACTATAGCTGACATTTGTGGCTGCAGACCACTTGCAATCAGATCTTACCTCCCCACTCTATATGTAAATAAATACACATAGAGTAAACACATGACTAATACAGCAGACGTTGTAATTTAAGATTACAGGGATTCCCTACCAGGCAACTGCAGCGCAAAAAGCTGTAGGGAGCCAGGAAGGCTGAGGTTGGCAGGTGGGCAGTGTGAGTTATGTGTGGAGCACCGGAACAAAAACACTGTTGGTATGACAATCACATTGAAAACACAAGATTCACTCTCTGTGGTTTCTGCGACGTGAGAAATACAGTAGCACATACAGACACCCTCGCAGCTTTCGCATGCCTTTCACCATCTCATGACCTTTAAAAATAGGCCGTTATGTGGCTTTTTATGAACACATGTCCAGTAGTTGTTTTATATGGCTCATTAAAAAAATCAAGCTTAAACTCTGATTAGCTATTTTCTTTGAAAGCAATGTATGGACTGCTATAAAAGTAATCCCCTCTGTCATTATCCACAAACCATTAGAGGTGTTTGGTGGTGTCTACATCTGTAGAGATCCTGCCCTTAGCCTGTATTTTCCTTTCCTTTTCTGTTACAGTAATCGTGGACACAATGCAAAAAATGCAAATATATCGCTGCAAGACAACAATCAGACAGAGCTTGTTTAAATCAGTGAATCTGGGGTGTACTTTTACTTTGTTGAGCCAAGGAAGAGGAGCCAGGTATGATTGTTGTTTTAAAACAATAAGCAAAAATTCCTGCATCGAATCTCTTTAAAGGATGAGCAGTTTGGTCCGTGTACTAGCAAGACAAGGTATTTATTTCATTAAAACAATACCATCTCACTTCTTTCTATTAATGGTGTCCTGAATTTCCAATATTCAGTATATACCTGTCAAATTATAGGTTATATATTTATATCCCGTGATCAATTCTGTACTTTGCTGTAGGCCATGACTTGTATGTCTTGAGCTAAAGTGAAACTTGTGGGCGTTGAACCAGTTTGACACGGCGGATCATGTGCCAACCCTGTGGGCTTGCTCAGGCTTGAGATCTATTCATGGCCATTTTAGGAGCGAATCCTCTGGGTGCATAATGGTGTAAATAGGAAAGGTTGCCAATCACTTAGGAAAGGGGAGTTTTAAATATATTATTGAGCCTATAATTACATGACAGCACATGGGAACATTAATCAAAAGTCTCCTGAAAAAGAAAGTGAAAGAGCTTTAAAGGCACCAATCCAAATCAAGTGCTTTAATTCTTATCATATCAGTTGTTGATCTGGCAAGTTGGCTTCATTTTAAAGCAGATTTCTTCAACATATTAACACACGCTCAGTTTCTTGTTGAGCCTGAATCTGTGTGTACTTACAGGCATCATGATCACTAGTAGACTTGAGTCATCAGGATTAGCCCCAGTCTGGAGTATTTGTTTCCAGGACACACAGAGGATTTGAACCATTCATACCCTCTTTAAACTCCACTGACACTGTGACTTCCTGCCATCTTTCAGGTCAGCCATTCGTTTGCTGAAGCATTAACTTTAGGGTCAGACACTCTGTGTTTTGGATATTTGGAAACATGGTGGTTGAAATGTGCGACAGGAAAAGGTCAAAGGTGGGAGTCATGTTTATGTTGGCCTCTGCTCTGATCTAAGTGGCTTCTACTGTGACGTTGGTTTAGTTTGGGCTACTTGGTGATATTGAACAATGCAGTCAGCTGCAGGAGGTTCAAAACACTTGACCCAGGCTGCAGCTAACAATTAGATTCATTATCGATTTAACAGACAAGGTTCTTCTTGACTAATTGTTGCAAAAGGCAAAACTAGTAACCATTTAATTTTCCTTAAGCCTCAATGGACTTCTTCAAAGTGCTTGTGTTGTCTGGCCAATTGTTCAAACCCCCCAAAAATATTAATTTTACCATCACATAAGACAAAGAACGGTAGAAAATCCCCACACTTGAGCAGCTGGGATGAAGGAAAGCTTGACATTTGTTGACCCAAACAGTAAATCAAGTGATTTATTTTCATTTTCTGGCAATCGACTAATAGATCTGTCAGCTTTAGTGTAGTAAATTATTGTTTTTGTGAAGCTGTATTAACAATGTCACATGATCCCCTGACCAAAACTGCGTTGTCAACATCAAAAGAAATACTGGAAAACCATATTTCTTTGAAGGTTAAAGAGTCTTCACCTGCTTCTCATCCAGGCTTTTCCTCTGCTGAACTATATTGTTACTTTGCATCAACTCCATTGCTCTTTTCAGCCGTGGAAATGTTGCTCTGCAAACATGTATCATGTTGCTGTGCATATTAACCAACATTAACAAACTGCCAGCTCACACAGCTCGCATGCTGTCGTCACCAGCTGTTAATGGTTATTCTGTCTGTGGTAATAATCCTATGGAGAGTGTCTCGTTTCCGAAGTGGACTTATTGGCTGGCCAACATACACAAGTTGGATTTACTGACTGAGTGTACTTGTTTAAAATAAATAAATGGTAAATGGATTGCACTTGCGTAGAGCTTTTCTGGTCATAGCGACCATTAAAGCACTTTTACTCTGCAGGTCAGTATTCACCATTCACACATGCATTCATTGGTAGGAAAGCCATCAGGCACAGTTTGGTTTCCAAAGAAGAATGCCTCAAGTTGTGGACTTTCGTGGCCAGAGATCAAAAAGACCTTTTTAAGTTTGGGAAATTTGAACATCCCCTTTAAAAAGGCTTAACTCCAAACACAATCTTGTTGCTCGTCTTTTATAGCTGAATAATCCGTTATCAGTTGATCCCTTAGACTGGAAATTAGCATGCAAGAAAACATCATGATCAAAATATATCAAAGTGAAAGTGACAGTTTACATTAATTTCTGTGCAAATGAGTATGAATTGAAATGTTGACAAAAGCTGTACTAACCTGGGAAAAGGCTGTCTGCTGTATCTGCTTGTCTTGCTTTTTGTTTTATGTCTTGGCTGTGTTGACTTTCCATCTGAAAGACAGCAGCACACACCTCTGTTAGTGTTGCAAACACCAATATGTGACCTGTCACTGACGGGCATGTGAAACTACAGTGTGTCATAACATTTTACAGATGCCAGGATGTGAGTCACTGACAGCTGGGTCACTCCTGGACTGGAGTGTCCATCTGTTGTTTTATTGTGTACAGCGGGAATGACACACACACAGAAGCACTTGACCAAAAAGGCCAAAGGTGACAGAAAAACAAATAATGTGGTCAACTCATGACAACACACACATACTCTTATGCACACATATACACACATAGTGCATTTTTCTGTCACCACGGTATATTATTCTTGTGAGGACATTATGGGAAAATCATAAACATCCATATTTGGCTGATATCGAGATCCAAAAAAGACCAAACAGGAACATAAATCTGAGACAGAATGCAGCACAGTAATCATTTTATAATCATTGGAAGCCAAATCATGAAAAAATGTATAAAATGCTGAGCCCTAGAAGACATACAAATCATTTAACTTCTCTTTATAATCAATAAATAATCTCATTAACACAATCTTTTCAATTAAAGACAAACTTACTGAGCCAAACTTCTTATTTTTCTGTGTATTTGAAGTGATTCGGCCATACAGACACACTTATATAAATATATATACTGGGTATACTCTTACATCAGTGAACTCAGGAGGAGGGCGCAGTGACTCTGAACACCAAAGGGCTTTTTTCCCTCACAGATCTGTGTCAGTGACAGTGTGATCAGAGGGGAGAGTTGAAATGTCCACAGGCTGTAACAGGATCCAGTTTCGAGCTCTGCTAGCTTGACAGGCTTTTGTTGGGACTTGTGAAGTCATGTGAGGTCATTCATTGGCATGCAGTCTTTGTTTTCCCGATGGGAGAGGTATTCCAAGTCCACCCAAAAAAATAGTTTTGGATACCTGTTCTATTTCAAAGGTTTATGATTTTTTTTGGACGCTTATAGTGAATCTGGAATGGTCTGATTCAAGATGTGCCAGGTGGCCTCGGTATTCTGGAGATAAAATGATCCATGTGTGGTGTTGGTGGTTTTGTAATTATTATTATGATTTAAGGTTATTTGAAACATTTTAGATTAAAAATTGGAATCAGGACATAGCAGTGGTTCCTGGTAATCTTAGGCCTGGGAATACTTTTCAAGGAATTAGAAGGAAGGTTCCTTCAGTCCTCTGTTAATCACTGCACCAGCATTTTTAAAGTTTGTAGTTTGTGTCTTTAATGTGTATCTAATCAGAAATCGTGTTTCCAAACACCAAAATTCGGTAAAACTTTCGAAAATGTGCATAAAGGTTTTTTGAGGTAGTTTTTATCTTCTCTCAAAGATAGTTAATGCGCCCTAACAACTTCTGAATAACTTCTGACTTATCTACATTTATCTTACACGAGCAGCTGTTTCCGCTGACATAAAAGAAAGATTAAAAGTTGGCAAATTCCTGAAGACTTCTCTCCATTTTTTCCATGGGTGGCCAAATTTGTCAGATTTCAGGTTCTTTGCTCTAAACCAGTTGATGGCAATATCCCTAATTTGCATTTTCTCTAATGGAACATTTCAGGATTTCACTTAAAATTTCACTTAGATTTGAATGGAAACAGGGCCCCTTCATCACAGTTCATAACCCAGGACTGGTGTCACACTGAAGCAAGAATCTAAGATGTGTGGCAGTCGACATTTCAAATGTCTGAATCAATATGCAGCCAAACTCAAACTGTATTTCAAACTCCAGTTAATCGAACCTTCCTTTTCCTTCTCCTGCAGGCTTGACGATGGGTTGCGTCAGGAGTAAAGAGGACAAGGGCCCGGCGCTGAAGTACCGACCAGACAACTCAAATGCCACGCCGATCAACGCCCACCTTGGCCACTACGGGCCTGACCCCACCCTGATGGGTCATTCACCAGCTATGAAGACACACAACAACAGCTACAACAGTCATGCTGCCGCCCTCACGCCCTTTGGCGGGGCGTCTTCGATCATGACGCCCTTTGGCGGGGCCTCCACCTCCTTCACCTCAGTGGCTGTGAGCAGTCCCTTCCCCAGTGTCATCACAGGTCAGTGTGCCGAGAAGATTTAAGGTGTCAGAGGGGGACACGGGGGATCAGGAACAATCTGCATACTTTAGAAGTTTGAAAGTTTTCAAAATGAATGAAATGTCCTTTATCATTCAAATATATTCACATGACTTTGGGTCCCAAAGACCCTTCAAAGAAGGAGAAAAAAATGAGAAGGGTTTGAGTAAAACCCCAAATGAAGAATAAGAATGTACTCGACTATTTTGCAATCCTAATACTGAAACATTTTTAACTTTTACTCTGTTGTCATCATGTGTAAATCAGTGTACAAGTTTACAATAAACTCTACTGAACATTTGTTGTGCGCAGGAGGTTATGAGCAGCAGATGTTATGCAAATTAGACATTTAAAATGAGTCGGCCAAAACATCAAGGACAAAGAGAAACCCAAAATAAGTCTGTAATATGGAAAGCAATGCAGCGGGCATGGCCTCTCCGGAGCCAAAGAAAACAATCACATGCACTGAACTCATGGATGTAGTCATGCACAAGTTTTTTATAACAATAGTTTGCTTAGAAGGACTTTATGATTAAAGGGACCATATGCCACCTTTTATGTGGATGTCCCATCGTGGTTGGTTAATGCAGTCGTTTGAAGCGATGCATTCCTCAGTGCGTGCAATGACTGATGAAGCTGAGTTCGCTGCTCTAAAATCAGTTTTTCCTGCATCCAAGCAAGCTACAAGGAAAGAGCTACAGACCCCTTTACCCCTTTTCAACCAAAGCAGTTCCAGGCTCGGTTCAGAGCCGGTGCATTATCTCGAACCAGTTCCTTTTCCGACAGCCAAAGAACCAGCTCTTTACTGGTCTGGCTTTAGCAAACAGGTTCTGAGACGGTTCGCAAGTTGCACTAACTGCGAACCAGCTCCACTACCAGTCCAGGAAAAGGGTAACTTGGTTCATGTTGGACAAAAAAGGGAAATACAGGAGGATATGGCCAGCAGGGCACCTCCATAACCTGCTGCTGCTCAGGCGCAATGCATCCTGGTACATGTAGTCACTGTCTGCATGGCTTTGAAGCAAGAGAATATTTTCTCAGCTAATATAGCACACACTGAGGAATTTATTTCTTTAATTAACTACATTTACGAGAGGTGTTGAGAGTTTTTGTCTCTTGGGCGCATCTCTATTCTCTCCTGAAAGATAATGTCTGGATGTGGCGAGTCCTTCAAACAGCCTTGTACTGCAGGTTCAGACCCTGCCAAAGTAATAACTAAAGCTGAAGAGTGTTTATCGCTTTGTAAATGCAACCACACATGCATATACTTTACATCCAAGAGAATGCTGAATTGAAGCATATAGTTAAAGTGCTGAAGCCCGGCTACAGTGTGTGCACCATGTCCTAACAGCTGGATCTCAGCTCACATGACTGGCGCCTGCTCTGGTCTAAAGCTAGATCATGTACAGAAAATTAAACATTCTGATGCACCAACATGCACTTATTGTTGTTGCTTTATTCACATTGTAGCCCACTAAATACGTATCAAATCCTACAGTGAGGTGTCAGGAGATTTACAGCCCTCACAGTGACCATCATCACTGATTGGACGTGCACATAAAAGGTGGCAAATTTCCCTTTAAGGATCTGTTGGTAATGAAATGGCTCTTGGTGACGTGAAGAGTTATTTCAGACGGTTCATACATCAGGTAAACTATGCAGTAGATGTACATAATAAAGAATGATGTTTCCTTCCAAGGCTCACACACATACATGCACACACTCGTGCACACACACACATCCTTCAGTCCCTGTCTCGCTCTCTCAAGGAGGATAATCTGGCCTGAGGGGCTGCTGGAGATCTAATCCTGCCCGTTCAATTTCCTCCTCCAGATAAACGTATCAGAGGCCTGTTGTCTCTCTGCACTCTGTCACTTCAGACCTCAAACAAATCAACTCTTTTCATTACATACAAGAGATTAAGTGACATCAGTTTGATTCACTGACATGAAATGATGCCACTGAGTTTGAGAGGAATATCCTGTTTTCCCTCGTGGGTTCTTCAAGTAAATCAAAGTTAAAAGAGCTGGCTGTGTTTTTGGGCTTCAGAAAGTGGGATATTTCTAACTATAATACAGGATATTTTAAATAAAAAATAGTTGTTTTTGGTGTTGAATTGTAGGAACATAAATGTTATATAAACCAGTTTGTTTGAGACCTTGACTGTAGTATATAAATATAACAAAATAAGAATTTAAAATCTTTATTTCAGGCTCGTTACAAAGTCTGAAGTGTTTCATTTAACCGTCATGTTCTCAAGGTTAGAAATATGCTTAAATTTGAATAAAACTCCATGAAAAATACTTAATTACTGCTACACAGTCACTCATGTAAACCAAAAAAACATTCAAACAAGCTTGTAAAATAACCAAAATGGCAATAAGCATGGACCGCTGTGGGAATAAAGGAACTTAATTTAGATGTGATAATGAAAACAGGAGTCTGTTTTTTTGGTTTAAGCCCCTTCAAAGTGCTTCATTATGTGCTTAAAAGCTATCCGAGCCCTGTTATTTAAAGGTCAGATTCATTTGTTTTAATATAAAAGACTTGATTAAAGGAATCCAGCAGCTTTCTGACTCTCTGTGGGATTAACTAGCTGTGGTATGTTTGCTCTAACGCTCCGTTTCTGCTCTTTCAGGTGGTGTCACGTTTTTCGTAGCGCTGTACGACTATGAAGCGAGGACGTCGGATGATCTGTCATTCAAAAAAGGAGATCGCTTCCAGATTATCAACAACACGTGAGTACATTTGCTTTTTACTTGGACTCCAGCTGTGTGTGTGTGTGTGTGTGNNNNGTGTGTGTGTGTGTGTGTGTGTGTGTGTGTAATCCCTCATTGTATTCAGGTCTGATATTAAAGCAGAAATCTGTCTGGGTTAATGGGTGCCACTAATGGGCCATCTGTTTAGTCCCCATCGCTTTTTCTCCTACCGTAGATCATTCCTGCACTTTAGGGTTTTACATTTGGGTTACAGTGTAAAATATTTGCTCCTCTCTCATTTAGTAAAGTAAAAGCAAAGCACATAATAAAATGAATGAATGTAGAGCAGCATTTGTATTCAAACACAGATGTGGTGCACTCAGAATATGCCTGAAGGTCGGACTCATTAGATCGTTATGCAATCGTTTAGTTCTTTTACATCATTGTTTTATGTTTTTTATTCATTTTCCCTCTTGAAGAGAAAAACGTTGCAAAAAGCACATCGTTCAGTTATCACAAAACTACTTTCTTTTGGGCACTTTGTGTGTGTTACTAATCATTTTGTGTGATGACTGTATCCACAGTACAATAAGCACTCTAGAACTGAACTGAGACATTAACTGATACTGAACAGTGATATTTTTACGGCCTACTGGCACAGCAGTATCCGTTTCCCAGGTGTGCACAGGTGTGAAAACAGGCAGAGCTCCAAGCGCTCCACAAATTCAGTTCCCCTCATTCATCACACACGTCTCCCTCCGCTGGTTATGAACACGTTGCGCTCGCAGTGATGAAGATGCCATCTGCTTTCAGAGCCGAGGTGGGAGGAGGACGGATCCGTTCAGTTTTACAAAAATGCCAGCAGACAGATTTTCCCGACACCTCTGTTCCTCCTCTTTGAATTTTAGCTTCTGCTGCTCAACAGACCACGTGCTGCCACCACATGTGTGGCTCATATGAAGCCAGTATTTTCTCTGATCTTCTATATGGTTTTGTTCTTTGTATGTGCACATATTGCATCATTCAAAAGTTAGTCATTTTACTCCTACTCTGTACTTAATCTATAAGCATTTACCAACATTTCTGTTTCGGTTTATTCATAATAGATAAGACTTTCTGATTAATATTTTACTTTAGCAGGCTAATAAAATGTCCATTATCGAGCCCAAAGGTAAAAAAACAAAACAAACTAATAATATTAGAGATGCATTAATCTGCATTGTGTTGTTTCAAATGTTTTTCATTATGAATCATCATTTTCAAAATAAAAAGAAAAAACTCACTTAAAAATATAAGATAAGTACTTCAGAATAGGTGTATACTTTTACAAAAAAACCTTTTCAAGTTAAACATTACATACAGCATAATGTCTTTGCACTGTATTTAATTGAATGCAGGTTGAAAAGGATTTGCATCCGGTTTCTATTATATATATTGTGTATATGTATATATATAACACCCCTCAGTCGGTGTGATGACTTACTTTCCTGACGTGGTTGAATGACGCCATAAATGACCTTGTTGCTTGTCTGTCTTTGTATATGTGTAAACCTGCAGTCTTCTTTTTTAGAGTAGGTGTCTTTTTCACTCGTGCTTTTGTGAGTTTCTGATTTTGTAACGTCTCTCTGCAGGGAAGGCGACTGGTGGGAGGCTCGCTCCATCAACACCGGACAGAAAGGTTACATACCCAGTAACTACGTGGCTCCAGCCGACTCCATACAGGCTGAAGAGTGAGAGCTCATTACTGCTTTAACACTGTGTCTCCGTCATCCTCTCTTGGTTTTTTGTTGTTGTTCTTTCACTTTTAGTTTCTCCTTCGCATGCCTTTCCTGTTTCTCACCCTGCTCAGTTCGCTCTCCTCTGATTAAGAAGACATGATGCGGCCGGGCGGTCACACATTGTGACTAACCCATCATGTACCAACACAGCAGAGCGTCTAAACAATGGAGCCCTGTACTGGTGGCATTCCCATTGCTGCTCATCCGGTGTGACAGAAACTTTTAGGGACTCTGCTGCTTTTAGACAGTTTTGGCCTGGTTTCCAGTTGGCTTCCAGCCATTCAACTCATACACAGTTTTAAGCTACTCATAAACACAACTCTCTGTAAACCTGCCAGCTAACTTTGCCTTTAGTCTAAAGTGAGTACAAGTAATCAACAGTGTTCAGGATTTTTGGTTGCTTCTCAATTTAGTCTTCGGGGAAAAAATGTGCCTGTGAGGCGAGACAATTCAACATGACTGAACTTGTAATGATGTCTTGAAATAGACTCTAACTACTCTTTAAAGAAATGTAGGAGGAAAGATTGTTTACTACCGTGAGCAGAAAGTTTAACTTATTTATTCATAATGGAAATGGTAATAGCCCTTTCTATGTAACGGAATAAGCTGAAGACGTATTTCTTGGAGCAAAGTTAATAATAAGCTGTAATTATAGCGGTAAGGTCTCAATTATTTTGACTTAAATGAGATTTTAAGCTATTTAGTAGCCTCTGTTTGCCTTTGAAGGTAACCACATTTGAACCACAGAGAGTTCCTGATGTTTCATGTTAACCCTCTGAACCCCAGGCAGTTTTAGGGTGTCTTTGCTTCTGTCACATTTTCCTTACTGTGACCTAATTTTCACTACATTATGTAAGTCCAGCACCTCAATGGAAACAGTGGGAGCATGGATAGAAGTAGGGAGAGCTTAAAAATGTTTTATGTGCAGAACAACACTGATATAGTTCCATACATTATGAAAAAGGAAGAAAAAAGTCCAATTTTTATCATCATTTATTTTACAAAAATTGGAATATAACTTTTCCAAGTGCCAAGTGTTACTAATATAGGAAAAACTGGGGGGTCACATGACGTACATATTTAAATATTTACATTTTTACAAACTCTTGTCCTCTCTTCTCTGCTCTGTGTAAACAAGCTGCAGTTCAATCCAAGTTTCAAAGACTTTCTGTCAGGTGACTTCTGGTCTCAGCTGAGTCATTCAGAGCTTCCCAGTAATAAAATAAATGATTTTCACAGGATCCAGTTAGTGCAAATGGTTTATTTTGGGCAAACTTTAAAACCAGAAATGTTGAATTAGATTTGGTTGCTTTTCCTGATTAAAAACATTCGTCTCACATGATTCATAGAAGGACCGGTGAACATTTTTACAGTTTCTGGCTGTGATTAAAAATTGGCAATTTGTTTTTCTTTCTTCTTTGTTTTTCAAACAAACATGCCTTTCAAACTGTGTTGTGAGATTCAAACTGACTAACATCAGACACATTTATTTGACTTGTTTGGCTCTTCAATGCATATGAAGCCAAAGAATTTCCCATCTTTAACATGAAAATAAGTCCAATGGTATATCCTCATTGCGTGAAAAATAAAGTCCTGCTTGTTTCCTCCTGTGTCTGACTATCTGACTCTCTCCCTCCGTGCAGATGGTACTTTGGGAAAATGGGCCGCAAAGACGCTGAGCGTCTCTTATTGCTTCCAGGGAACCAGCGGGGCACTTTCTTGGCAAGAGAGAGCGAGACGACCAAAGGTAAGAGGATTTATTTCTTGAAAGCAAAACTGTAATGGTAATGCTGCAGTTGTGATATATTAGGCAAATGATGAAAGCTGCTCCCGCCTTGTGCGAGCTGTGGGTTTTATTGCAGCCATATGTGGGAGAGAAAAATGTCTTAATGAAGGTTATAAGTTTAATGTTGTTTTTAAATTCATCTGTTTTTCTGTTGAATGAAAATGTGTGATTTGAGAGTATCTGAAGCTGTGAAGCACTATCTAACTGACCTTCTGTGGCTCCTAAAGGTGCCTACTCTCTGTCCATCCGCGACTGGGACGAGGTGAAGGGGGACAACGTCAAACACTACAAGATACGAAAGCTGGACAACGGGGGTTATTACATCACCACTCGGGCCCAGTTTGAGGCACTACAGAAGCTGGTGAAACACTACACAGGTATGCAGACCGTCCACATGACACACACACACACACACACATCTTATACTCATGTAGGAAGCATTCAGATAAATTGTTGTTTACAACTAGACAGCTGCTCTGAGCTGAAGTAAGCTGTGTTTTGCTTTCTAGACGTCAGGTTTGGACTGTGTTTTCTGGACAAACATGCCAATGTTTATTATGGTCATTTGTCCATTTTAGCCCATATTTAAACAATCTATAGCACGTGGTGTTAAATGCATGGTGCAAGTGAGTTTATAGTGTGTTTTGCTGGATAAACGGTGGCACAAAGTAAGGTGCAGGGGTCAAAAGGGTTGTATTTTAAACCAATCAGAGTATTTCCCATTCCCTTTACACCCAAGTGTGCCTGCACCTTATACAAAACTATTTAAATGCAAGTGTTTTTCTGCCTCTGATGTCCTCTAGTCCTCTATCCCATTAATAATTGCTTTTGACTACATATGAGCAAATGCACTGATAAGCTATTTGAATGAGGATGAGTGTTGTTGCATGCACCTGTGTGTGTAATATGCTGAGTGTATACATGTTGTCAACCCTCCCATCTAAGAGCGTCTCACTCTCTAACGAGGTGTTTAAATAGCAGGAGAATACTGCGCCATTGACTTTAGACCAGGTTTTTGTTGGTCAGTGGCATAATCGCTCTCTGCTGCCCGAACATAGTAATGTGCCTGCCACACCTCATTTTAAGACAAACAGGCTCATCAGCACACAGCTCGATTTAAGTACATTTTCTACCTAAACAACGTGGGTGCAGGGCGTCAAAATGACAACTGTGTTGATCTGAAACCAGCAATGGCTGTTTTCTGCAGGGTGTCAGTCAGCCGACTTTGTAGGCGTCTCTGCAGCACCAGCCTTTCAGCCGGTGAATTCAGTGCTTGCAGTGGAAAATGCATTATTCAGCTGCAGATCTGCTGCTGGGATATGTATTGAATATGTTTTACAGAGGGGCTTTTTTTTCCTATGGTGATTCTGAAGCGGTGCTTTCACTGACACGGTCGCAGCTCAGCAGTCACAACCAATTCCCCCAAAAAAGCGTAAACCATGTGAGACTTAAGCCAAAAGAGACATGAATATAAAAATGTCCAATAAAAAAAACAGCCTTAAGCCTGCTGTAATCTCCACAATATTGATAGGCAGGCAGCTGTTCCCAAGAAAAAGAAACAGCAGAGTGTCACAGGGAAGCATCTGGATGTTGTAAACACATGCAGGAAAAACTGTTTTTGGAAAACTTTACAAGAATATAGTTACTCTCCAGGAAGCAAAATCCAGAAATAGGAGGATGTTTGTCATGTGATGCTCGGTCTCGTGTTGTCGACCCTAACATGCTCACATCCACATAATTCATGTCATTCACTAACTGCAGTGCTCTTCATAATTGACTCCTTTGTGTTCCTCTAAGTGTAGCTTTTTAAACTCCAGACAGAAGTCAACAGTGACTGAGAAGTCATGCAGAAAAGGTTTCTACACTCTACCTGCTCCGTGGTTTGAATCTAACCGTCTGGTTTCTCACTGTGTCTCCTTTTCATTGTGCAGAATACCAATGTAACATTTCACAGCATTGTTACTGCTGCTGTCAGCTGCATTATGCTCCAACACCTAAAACCGCCCCTTGATCTTTCTGCTTTCTCACTGAAATTGAAATTAAATTGAGTTCAACACGGTTCATGTCATTATGGTGAAATTACCATAAGATTGGATTATTTCTGGAGCGGCGCATTGAAAAAAAGTAAATGGTTATTCTGTTAGGAGTGACTGTGGAAATGACGGGTCAGGGGTCCTGTGAGTTTGCGTCTTTGTGGTTTGATTGCAGTTTGTCGGTGTTGTCATGTGGAAATGTGATATTTTATTCATCAGATGTTTATAGTCAATTTACTGCAGCGTGGCTCCATTCTGTTTGTTGGCTGACAAGCTAACAAGCTCATTTATTTCCTGTTTTTTTCCCCCCTGTGTGTCTTTACATGTCTGTTCCTGTCCAGAACATGCGGACGGTCTGTGCTACAGGCTGACAACCGTGTGCCCCACAGTGAAGCCTCAGACTCAGGGACTAGCTAAGGACGCTTGGGAAATCCCACGAGAGTCTCTGCGACTGGAGGTCAAACTCGGCCAGGGCTGCTTCGGAGAAGTCTGGATGGGTAAGAGATCGTTGCGACTGTACTCAAAGACACATGAAGTGCTTAATGAATGAACCATATGGCAACAGAACCCACTCCGAACAAATGCTTCTATCATTAGTCTTTCATGTCTTTCATTTATATGAAACCGAGCCCACGTCCGAGTGACGAAAGCCTTGATGCAGCAGCGATGGCTGGAGACTGTGCTCATGCAGGTCCCAAGAACTGTGACAACTTCAATAGATCCAAAAATAGCTAGAAGACGACTTTGCTGCAAGCTAAAGTTTGCTTTACGCCCCCTCTCCTCCGAGCAAAGTCTCCTCGTGGCACGGAGTGACGCAGAGGGACTGTGGAGCGCACTTAATTCTTTTCATTTGTGTTCTGATAAACAGTAAGTCATCAAATTCAGTTCTCTGTTTGGTCATTTCCCGAGCTACCTTATCTTTCCATGGGAAACCGCTATCGACACTGCATCATCATTGTCATACAGACAATGGGCGTGGTTTTATCTAAAGTGAGATGGATAAACTATAAATGCTGCCCAGTTCGTGACTACGTGCCCTCACTCCCTTTACTCTCGGTGCATTAAATATCAGTATTTCCATGTAGTTACAATGTGCTGTGACAACTTTTTAAGTGTTTTTTAGCCACAACCTGGTTTTCAACCGTGTTCGACCAAAACCACTGGAAGAGATTTTGGTAGAAAATATCTGAAGTCGGTAGCCTGAGGCCAGCAGTGCATCCATGCAGGAAATGGTGAAAATATCTGTTACAGGTTTCAAAATCCACAGCTGACTTTCCAAACAGCGTCCAAAATCTGTTAGTTCAGCATCGTAGAAGACAAAGGAAAGAAGATGAATATTCACATTTCACACAAGATCAGAATATTTAAGGTTTTAGGGTATTTATTTACTTATTTCTATTGAAGGAGAAAATGAAATTCACTCGTTTCAGAGTAAAAGCTGCATGAAGAAGAAACGGGTTGAACCTATTTGTGTGAAATCTGTCAGCAAAACGTATATATGGGATATGAAAGCCTGATGTGACGTATATACTGTACAACAGCACTAAAAGGCAGAGTGGAAGCTGGATGTTTCAGGATCCGTCCTGCCAGGAAATGGTCCATACACTCCCTTTCTGTGTCAGCAACACACACACACACACACATGCATGAAGCCATTCTGTAGGATTGATGTTTGACGCAAACACTGATCATGAATTAATAAAGAATATAAACAGCTACATGGATGTATACTCACACGGCCATTAGGGCTTACATAAAGAGACAAAGCATCCGCCGTGCATTATTCATCACCAATGTAAATTTAATGTAAAACAACTCAGAAGCAATAAATGCATGCAGTTGTTTTATAGCATGATTCACTTTGGCTTCACGTCGAGTGGGATTGACCTCAGTGACGAGCTTGTCTTGCTGCCTCACTGGCCCACATACTGATGTAAATGCTGATTGCTGTTGGTTTACTCACACACACACACACACACACACACACACACACACACAGAGCTCAGTAATCACAGGTCACCTCCTACGCTTCAGTTCTCCGGCCTGCATGTGAGACGGGGGGGCCTTTCAGTGAACACGACGCTCTTCTTTCATCACTCACTCTTTCATTAAGTCTGGCCTGCAGCAAGCCTCGACCTGCGAGCCTCCGCTGTGCAATCCCAGGAATCCCTCTCGGTCTCTCCCTGCACTGTTGGCTCTGATGGCTTTTCTGCTCAGCTACAACTTCTTAGTGAAAATCCCTGCCTTGCTTCAACTTTTATCTCTTAAAGTGCGCTGTGGAGGTTATGGTTTGGGCTTGTTTGTCTGTTTGTCAATAGGATCACGGAAAAATTACAGGCCTGATTTTCATGAAGCTTTGTGTAGGCTGGGCCAGAGAAGAACTTATTACATTTTGGAGCGGATCCTAAACACGAGGCGGATAGACACATTATTTTTCACTTTTGTTAACATTGCATGAAAGAGCATTTTGCTTTGGCAGAATAAATTGCACACATCAAAAAATCCAGTAAATGTTAGTTAAGTTCAATAGTCCCAGAACAATTGTAGAAATATGATGACTCGAGATTATGATTTAGGCAAAATCACAATACTTACACGATTACTTTGAAACATTTAGCATTTATCAAACAAAATCATGTCTTCATAAGTTGTTTTTCTTAAACTTAAATAATGATATAATTCAATTGCAAAAATAAATAAAAAAATAGTTTAAAAAAAGAGATAAATAATATGTATAAACACATTCAAATAAATAATGTAAAAAAAAAAAATAAAATAAAAATAAGAATAAGATAAACTATGTTGCGCATCAACAAACCTGTAATTCAATAAATAAAATAAGTCCAGAATAACTTGGATCAAGTAGGATAAAGTGCACAGCCACGACCTCCTGTAAACCACTGAACAAATTCAATATTTAGTGAACTATATATTGAACATATTCCAGTCAGTAACTCACTGCTGCTTTCATATTTAAATACATAGAAAATGCAGCTGAGAAGATACATTTTCAGCCGGTGACGACCTTATTTTCACAGAATTCTCAAAGTGAAATATATCCAGTGACATTCGATGGTTTTCACACCACAGCAGAGTGGACCACTGGCCTCGGCCACCTCCTATTATTATTAGACATTATCATTGCCCTACTTTGTCCGTCCGCCTGTGTGTAGTTTGTTCAGTATGACTCATTCATGAAGGTCAGCTTCATGACGGAAGCAGCAGATCTCCTGCCTCAGCTCATTGTATGCAAGCAGGGCGTGAGTAAGTGGCTCTCGTTCAGGAAGTGGCTGATTATTTTAGCTGTCGTGCTCTTTCTCTCCCGAGCTGCTCCGCACACATGGGAACGCTGCCAGAGATCACTGGCATGACGGCTGGTTTTAGGATCCACGTTTCAATCACTTAAAAGGGGTCAAAAAGTCTTTAATGCACCTTTAGTGTTTCAGTATAACACTATTTGTCACTCACTGTATTGGAAATGCCTTTAGAGGTGAACAAATGCAACATTACTTATTAAAAACATGAGTGATTGTTTGGTTTTCATTGTATATGATTTTATTCAGGCACATGGAACGGCACCACTAAGGTGGCTATCAAGACCCTGAAGCCAGGCACCATGTCCCCAGAGGCCTTCCTGCAGGAGGCGCAGATCATGAAGAAACTCCGGCACGATAAACTGGTGCCTCTGTACGCCGTGGTGTCCGAGGAGCCCATCTACATAGTCACCGAGTTCATGGGCAAAGGTACGAACAGGACAAACTCACAAGATGAAGCACAAGTCTAACAGAAAGTCTAACAGTTGATGAGTAAAATGTGACTCAGAATTCACAAATGAAATCACAAATTAGGTCCAAATGTGACTTTGCTTCCAGTATATGCAACTAAAATAAGGTTATGATAAATATTTTTTCTTCCTGTCAAAACTTTTGGCCAAAAATGCATTTAATTATCCTGACTGAAGCATTCTTCACACATGATGCATTCAAGGATGGTGGGAAAGTCCAAAACCCAGCAATAAGTTCTGTTTCTGGCTATGATAAATTTGATTGTTTTGATGATTTTCTTTCTTTCTTTTTCTTCTTCAATGGAGTAGCTTTAAAATGTAACCACTCAAACATGATCAAATAGCACCCCTTTTTAAATCATCTTTTTTTTTCTTTAAGAACATAATAACAAGGAAAACTCTGAGTTCATCAACTGAGTATGGTGAACTCTGAATATGACGTATTAAAAGTAGAATACAACAAACATAAAACTAAACTTAATGAAGAATAGCATCTTATTGTCTTTGCAGTCATGTTGCCTTTGAGTGATTCTGTTTTTTTAAGTTTTTCTTTGTGCTGAGCTCTTGTCTCCACTGCTGCTTTATTTACTCTTGTGTTGTGTTCACACGGAGCCCAGACAGATTCATTGATTCTGCTTTGCGCTTCTAAACTCCGGCAGGTAGTTTACTGGACTTCCTGAAGGAGGGAGATGGCAAATATCTGAAGCTGCCCCAGCTGGTGGACATGGCTGCACAGGTAGGACCAACACACAGCACCAGCACAGAATCTCCCTTTTCCCAGCTGCTGTTTTAACTCCGTTTTACTGCTGATGTATGGAAATCCTCGTCTCAAACAAAGAGCGCTCCATGTGGGTTAACTTCCAGCTGTGTGTGTAGGTGTGTATGAGTCAAATATGCAGCCCGTGTGAACAGCGGCTTCAGTTTGTTCTCCAACAGGCTGTCATATTTATTTAATACCCTCCCTGATATCGCTACCCTTCACTGTGTGTGCCTCCCCTCGTCCTCCACCGCTTAACTGCCACTGTAGCACTTAAACACGACTCATCAGAGGCCACTTAACTACGCTGGTTGGGCCACCTACCGTGATCTGCTCTTAATTCGCCTCTCCACGCTCCGGGCTCCCTCTTCTCCTCACTCAGCAGAGTGGAAAAGTGTGTGAGAGTTTCACACTGAAGCGGGTTCAAGCCTCTGAGGAGATGTTGGATCGTTGTGTTAAAGATTTGTCTTGTTGTTGTTGTTGTCACAGCTGCATGTGATCTGTTTTTTCAGTCCTTCCTGTTTTATTATCTGGGGCATCAATACATGGGACTTTCTTCACATAAATTTGATTTGTTTTATTCCAATGTAATATTTTATCTTTTCACCTTTCCTTGACTCTTGATGCCATTCTCTCTCTCTTCGTCCCCTCCCCCCTCCCTGTCCCCCTGTCTGCCCGTCCCGTCCAATCCCGTCCCAGATTGCAGACGGCATGGCCTTCATCGAGAGGATGAACTACATCCACAGGGATCTGAGAGCTGCCAACATCCTGGTGGCTGATAACTTGGTGTGTAAGATCGCAGACTTTGGCCTGGCTCGGCTCATCGAGGACAACGAGTACACCGCCAGACAAGGTGTGTGTTCTTAGAAATGTGTGTGTGTGTGTCTGCATTTGTGGAGACTTGCATTGGCTTTAAATAAACTACAAGTTTATTCTGAACCTTTAACACCTCCGCTGGACCTTCAGTTTATCCACAGCACTCACTTTACAGAGATTACTGATCACGGTTTGCAAGCAGCATTGTCATACTTTTTATCTTAAGTGTTAGTAAACTGAAAATCTTTATGGCTGGATAGATAAAGCCATTTATAAATGATGTTGGGTAGAACTGTAACGAGTAGTCGACTGATCAATCTGTCAGTTATTGTTAATTCTATAGATCTTTTTGGTACAAAAATGTCAGAAAATGCTTTTTCAGCCTCTCAAATACAGATATTTCCTGCTTCTCTATATTATATCAAATGAAACAGAATAACTTCTTTGTTCCAGGTGCTAAGTTCCCCATCAAGTGGACGGCCCCTGAAGCTGCTCTGTACGGCCGCTTCACCATCAAATCCGACGTGTGGTCGTTTGGTATCCTACTGACGGAGCTGGTGACGAAGGGCAGAGTGCCGTACCCAGGTAACCACCAGGGCATCTGTTTCTTTTTACGTGTCTGTATAGTTTTCTAAAGTTGTGGCTTTAAAGTTCCGCATTATCTTCAGTAAGTAGCTCGTGTTTTCGAGTTCCCTTCATTGAAAACGTGAATAATTCATTTCAGCCTGAGGGGCAATCCTCACATGTTCGTCACCATCTGAAGCTTTTAATAGCATTTTCTCACACATGCAGATCAGAATACACATGCAGAATACATAACTGCCTGTGACTCAACACAGATGTCTAATGATTTATCAGTGCATGGGAAAGCACCACTTACTCCCTCATGCATGAGCCCCCCCCCTGCTGTCCTGCCCCCTGCTGGTGGAGAGCGGCGCTGCAGTGTGTCTGGTGTTGACTGTTGGACTGGCACTGATTACAGAGCGTGCCATATGGCAGACTTAACCACCATCTCTTGTAGAGGGCCATCTGGCTCCCGGGGACCTCTTGGTTTCCCGGCAAACCGTTCGGTCTAATTATTCACCAGAGAGCTGCAGATTTAGGAGGCTGAACCCCCTCTTTCCCCTCTTTAAATGTTAGAGTGACTCACTGGACGTTTGTGGCTCCTGTCCTTCTGGGGAGCTCTATTTCTATTCTCTCGTTTTGATGACGTGGACGCGCTGTGAGGCAGGTATAGACCCCAACCAAGCATCATCTCTTCTCCATTTTAGTCTCTGTGTATATATAGAAATATAGACTCGCTCAGATGTGTGACAGGCATGTTATTAGAGCCGAGGGTTTCAAATCGGAGACATAAATCACGCTAACACCTCAGCATCCGACATACCACCGCCGACATCTCCCGCTCTCAGCAGTTGCTGTGGGCCTTCCCTCTCCCTGAGTGTGAGATAATCTGATCCCCACTCTCCCACAGAGGACGGAGGGGGGGGGTTGCGACCATACCACCGACTCTGTGTCATAACCTCTTTTAGCTGCAGTCGAGCTCCCCACGGAGCAGTTTGAGCGCCGTGTCACAGGGTTCAAGATCACTGTCTTCCTGTCTTGGGAAGAAATCTGCGACTCTGTTGCTCGTATCGGGCTGGAAGAGGACGAAGCTGCACTGTTTACTTCTTAATCTTAAATGATCTCTCGAGTATTTTAGCCAGAGATCTCTGGGATTACTAACATTTTATTTCTACAACAACTAACACCGTATTTGCCGTGTATTTGTTTTAATCTTGAAATAATGATCCATGTTCCACCTACATAGACTGTTAACACGGTGGTTTGCGCGGGCGTTTTCTCCTCCTGTCAGCTGTATGATGCCAACTCTTTCTCCTGCTTCAGGCTGCAAACTGACTTGTTTCCTCATCATAACTTTCACCTTTTTTGCTTGACCAGAAAAGCACAGTCACATTGACATGATTATGTAAGAATTTAACAAAAGAAATTCAACAGTTGTGTTCAGTGTTCGGGAGCTAGTTTTTCACTGAGGTTGCATTTTGTTCCCTCTTTCAGCTCCGTGTTCCCTTAAATCTCCGTCCCTGCTCCTGTTTTCTTATTCCTTTTATTTTTATTAATTTTACTTATTTGTTTGCTGTAACTACGGCACTTTAGGTTCAGGCTCTTTTGATTTTATATTATGTATCATATCCACATTAAATTGTTTAAGACCAACTAGAACATTTTTGAATAAACCAAAAAAAGCAGATTAAGAAGGGTAAATTCATCGATAACCTGTTTGGGGGCTAATATAGTCATTTATGGAAATGGACTGAAAATAGACCCTTTTTTGTGGCTTGTGCACCGATTTTTCACCACTCTTCAAATGAACCCAGAGAGCTACTTTATCAAACATATCACAGCATTAAGTTTAATTTAGTTAGTAGTTAGTTAGTAGTAAATTACTGTTCAGTGTCAGTCAATTGCTGACTTTAAAAAGATATCACACCAAACTAGGTTTTCTGCATTATATATTGAATAAACAAACTTTTCATAACCACACACATTGTACAGCATAAACACTGATACAAATATCAGCCAACAATATCTGTATAACAATAACACATATTTCCTAAATATAGCTCTAATTTTAAATATTTAGTTGAGGGTGGGTAGATTTGGCCAAAATCTTCTATCCCAACATGTCGTTTCATATTGATTGATTGACCCCTAGTGGCAGAAACTACACATTGTGTGTTAAAAGGAAATGACAAAAGGTACAAAATAAAACCTTGTTAGGTTTAATTCCTTTGTACTGTGACCTTGAGCAAGACAGTGAACCCAAAATTGTAAATCTTAGTGGACAAATCGCTCTATAAATTCAGTCCATGAAGTCAGTCTACTCCATGCTCCTCTGTGTGTTTTCCAGGGATGGTGAACCGAGAGGTACTGGAGCAGGTGGAGCGAGGCTACCGCATGCCCTGCCCCCAGGGCTGCCCCGAGTCCCTGCACGAGATGATGAGGCACTGCTGGAAGAAGGACCCCGACGAGAGGCCGACCTTCGAATACATCCAGTCCTTTTTGGAAGACTACTTCACAGCCACAGAGCCACAGTACCAGCCGGGGGACAACCTCTAGTCTGGGGGATCTGGGGGTCGAACTGTGGCGTCAGACAGAGAGCCTTAACGAGGCTGCAGAGGAAGAGTTTTTAATGCTACAAACTAGTCCACAACCACACTGGTACATGCAGGTGCAAGATGTTTCTGGACTGGAGGGTTGTCCCCTTTGTGCCCGGGGACCAAATGTTTTTTGGGGATCCAACTGTGCAGGTTGGTGCTGGTACGTTAAGCTCTGGGAACCCTGCTAATCAGAATCACACACACGGACTGGCCACAACACTGTGATCGAACAGAGACAGATTATCCTCTAGTTTCAAATCAAAGGCTACTTTCTCATGCACCACTTTTATTTTTTACTTTTTTAAATGATACATTTCCCCTCTCTCCTCCTGTTTCCCCTGTTTTTATCTTATTTTACAACACGGTTCTTTGATATTGGAGATCTTTTGTACGTACATGAGTCTGATTTGAACATGTAGGTTTTGAGGTTTTGAATTGTCAGGTATGTCTGAAAAGCTTTTGACGTGGAAGGTGAGAGGTGAAGTTCTTTGTGGATGAGAAATCAAAGCAGATGTACATACGGTATGTGCAACAAGTTGTATTTTTAGCACGTGTGATCAGGTGGATGAATGAGAACATGAGAAGAGATTATACTTAATACGGTCACATGAACGGCAAATCACGTCGATTTTATTCCGCTTCTTCATTCTTTTTATTTAAACGGGGACTTGAAATCATAAAGAGGTATTTTGATAATATACGACAAACATTTTTCCTGTTTAACATTTTATAAATGTTTTGAAATCAGCTGTGAAATTTAAGTAAGTTTGAGTTCATTTCTGTCTAAAATTAGCTTTTGTTTGGTGCACATTTCTGATTGCTGTAAAAGACTCTTAACACATTTCTCCTGATGTTGCACTCATCCCACAGTTTAACATGACAGCTGGTCCGAGAGTCTGTTAGATCTATTAAATTCACATTGTTGTGTAAAGCAAACATGCAGCTCTTTGTGTTCTTCTCTGTAAAATCCCATCAAACTATCATTTAAAGGGATAGTTCAGATTTTTGGGGCTCTATGAGGTACTCCAGTTTGGAGAAGCAGGCAGGAGTACTGGCACGGAAACTAACAATACACTGCTGTGTACGTGATACTGTGATTTTGGTGTTTTTTAGGACTAGTTCGGATACACCAAATTCACACAATAGCACAAACTAACTAACTTATCGAGGCAGCAGCAAACCAGCAACTCCTGTGTTCTGCCGAGTACAATGACTGTTTTTGTCAATGGAGTCTGGCACAGATAACAGCTTGTGTTCCCTGTTATAAAGGGCTGTCTGGTGGCAAGTTAAAGCAATGAAAATATTCTAAATAATCTGTGCTTAAACTTATTTTTCAGGTGGCTAAAATATATTTAGCTGCTGCACTGGTTAGCCTCCATGCTAGCACTCCTGCCTGCTTCTCCAAACACCTTAAAAAATAATCCAACCTATCCATTCAACATTCCTTCAATGTCCTGAGGTCTGTGACTGCTGGAGAAGAGTTCAAAGCAAACAACACAAAAAAAAAAGTCTTTTCATTTAATCATGATGCATTGTGGTATTTTCTCCCCTTTCTGGTTTTCTTACTTCAGTCCGTCTGTAGAGATGATGGATCACTTCTGGAGTGACGTAAGTGGAACCAGACAAAACAAACACCTTGCACACCCACTGAGTCAGGTCAGGGCTTTCGTGCTTTCATAGATATTAAGAAGTCTAATAACACGTTCTTAGAGGTACTTCACTGTCTGTGCAGCGGTATGTTATGGCAAACCTGAGGAGATGTCAGGGCATCTTCTCATCGTCATTCAATAAGGAAGCTTAAAGATCGGACAAAGATGTGAACTTTTTTTTTTGTATTTCTTTCTGTGCGTCACTCATGAGAACCTAACGTGATTGTTCCTGCAGATGGGACTTGAACTAGTGGGGAGATGATAATGAAATTACTGAGAATGGTAACTAATATGATTTTGTACAGAAAAAAATAAAGGTTTTACTCAAAGATTTCCTTGAGATTTTTCTTGTTCTTACCAGGCGGCTCTGAGATGTAAGAAGTCACACTTTTTATTATTATTTTATATGTTTTTATTTATGTACACCATTTGACAATAGATGCAACTTATATTTTCTTTATACATTCAATAAATAGCAACGATCGACATGGTTCAATTGTAGTATATTTACATTTTAACAAGATTATGCCTACAGTACAGGAACACAATCTAGTTCTGTTCACAAAGAAAGTGCTGTTAGAAGTTTAGAAACGGAGACGGTGGGTTTACTCATCCTCAAACCTGCAAAGAAAGAAACAATGCAGTTATTCCAACTTTCAACAAGTTTGGACGTTGTCTAAAACAACTAAAATGAAATGCAATCATCAGCTAATCCTTTGTGACATATATTCAATTGGCAACTGTACAAAGACAAAATATGAATTAACCTTAATTATTTTTTTTACCTACAGTTCTTTTTTTTTTAATTGTTGTGTATTAATCTTAACCCAGCCCCTAAACCTTATTAAGTTTTAAGTTCTCACCTGACCAACTCCTTGTACTTGTTCAGAGCCTCCTGGGCCACATACTGGATGAAGGCCGGGTCCTGCAGATCGAGCTCCCCAGGAACAGAGAGGACGAGCGGGGGAGAGTTCAGGATGCGCACCTCCACCTTGGTCTCAGTCACAGAGTCGTTCTGATCATCGTGGCTCTTTGGCGCCACCTGGAGGGCGAAAGAAGCCATATTTACACCAAACATGACTGGATGTCACTTTCTTCAACCTATTTATTATATGTTTCTTCACATCTGGCTCATGTTAGTTTTTGTAATATATTTTAAGGATTTTTATTCGTTTGTAATGGTTTAAAGTTGTAAAGTTTTATTCATTACTCAGAATTATACAGAAAAATGTGAACATATCCTTTTATACTTAATCAAATGTAGATAATTTCACTATTACTTAACTTAAATACACTATGGAAGCCCTGAGAGGCAAACAACAACAAACAAAATAGTAAAAATTAATAATAAAAAAAATAATTTCTACCCAAAAGAAAGCCAGGATAGTTCCATGTGTTTAGTTATTGGAGAAATTAAAACATCAGCCTCTTGTGGCTGAAATGAGTATTACAACAACAAACACCACGACCAAAATTTTGTCTTTACATGTCAAAACTATTTTTCACTTGTGATATTTTAACTTTAAAACATCATCCTGTCCAAGAATTCTTTGGCATGAACACAGAAGGGTTAAACATTTAAATCAGACTTGGATGACATGTTTTTCATTCGCTCCTCCTCACCTTGGTGATGCGGAAGATGTTTTCGGGAGTGCTGCTGTTGCTCACAGCCTGAGCCACCCAGCTGAACTCAGCCGCCATGCCGCTCAGCCAGTTGACGGTTTCATCAGTGTGGCGATGGACAATCGACAGGATCTCATCATACTGCTCTTTGGACACGTCCAGCAGCTGGGACACCTCGTCCAGCTCCACGTGCAGCTCCCGCACACTGGGGCACTCTGGAGACAAGAGGAGGAGGTCAGGTGAGCTGCTGTATGCAAAGACAGCTGAGGAAAATATATAATAAGGTGTGAAGTGCTTCACCTGTGAGCAGAGCTCCCTGGCAGACTTCACACTGGTCCTGCAGCTGCCAGCACTCTGAGGTCTGTTTGCGAAGGTCTCGGCACAACTTCCTGTTCTGCAGGAAGCGAGGGAAAGTCTCCCTCCCTGCACCAAAACAGACAAATGTTTAATTAGATCACTTGCTTTAATATATATATATATAAAAAGTCACCACATCTAAACTCTGGTTTTGGTGCAATAGTCTTTTATTTTTAACTGTTTCTGGGTCATTCCACTCAATCAGCCCTTTTTCTCACCCCAGGACATTAAATTGCATAAAAGTGCATGAAAAAGTATCTGTATAATAGATTATATTACCAAGCAAATGTCCGGCAATTTGTCCTAATTGCAATTTGAAGATATAATATGTAAAACCTTACTAAAAACTACAAAGAACACTCAATACATAGCATTTTAGCCACATTAGAATCCTTTAGAAATCTTTTTTGTAATGGTGGTAGTGATAGTACTGTGTAACTTGTTGCAATACACATTTTATTCATACCACAAGTCACATGATCAACAGGAAGTAGCATCATTTCATCTCCTTGAGTTCATTGGAAGAACTAAAGTAAGTTCTCTCTCTTTGTTTTCTTTATTTCTGTTCACCACTTTTTTAAAGAATGACTGAGAATGTAAATGTCAACCTACAGTCATGTCAACTAAATTATTTTGTAAACCCCATGAAGCTGCTGAGTGGTCTCGTGCTGTTAGCATCAAAGTCATGTAGCTACATTTCATGTGTTTGCTAACGTTCAGCTAAACACTCCAGTCCAGTTACTCATGTGAACTTTATTTATATATTTAGAAAACCATAGAGACTGAATATTCCACGTCTTAAATGGTTAAACATTTGTGAATTTGAGACACGGCTGAAAAAAAGATGAAAAATAAGTTTTATTTTGAAAAGTTACAACACGCAAATGGCACTGATTCAGGACCTTTTCAAAATAAAGTTACTTTAATTCATGCTAACACAGGATGGTACGTTGACACAGTTCAGGTTATTGGACTGATTAAAGAAGTTATGCAAAACAAAGTGTAAAATGAGAGGTAATAACGTAATAAATTCACGTTAATTTGAAACAAAGTTTGCACCTGTCTTACCTTTCTTCTTCTCCTCCTCCACAGCCTCGTGGATGTCATCAAACACCTGCGTCACCACAGCTCCAAACTCCTCCACCACACTTTTCCCGAAGTCAAAGAAGGACTCCAGCACCTCCTCCAGCCCCACGCCCTGCAGGAAGCCCGAGTCCCGGCTGGGGTTGTAGGGGTCGGCGGTGGGCTCCTCCGTCAGCCCGTCGCTGCCGTTGAGGAAGGCCCGCTGCAGGGCTCTGTCCAGCCGGCTGCTCATGCTGTTCACCAGGGCCACGCTGCGGCTCACCAGCAGGCCCACCCGGCCGCTCAGCCGGCTGAAGGAGTCCTCGATGCGGTCCACCTCGGTGTCGGTGCTGTCAGGGCCCTGGTTCACCAGGATGTCCCCGGCCTCCATGCGAGGCTCCCGGGGGCCAAAGCGCCTGGACACCTTGCGGAAGAAGTTCTCCACCTACAAGAGGAAAAGTAAGTTTATTTACTGCTGTGTACGGCTGCTTTAAGTACAATTCTTATGTATTTTACTGAAGTATTTGCGCTTTAAGGAACTTTATACTTCTGCTCATCTCAAGGAAATATTGTATTTTTTACTATTACTATTTATCTGATAGCTTTAGTTACTTTTCAGATAAAGATTTAACATGGAAAAACACGATTGAATTTAATAAAATTAAATTAAATTCAGCCCTACTTTGACAAAATGAAAATACTGCTTACATAAATGCATCAGTAATAATATTCCCACCATATATAGAGAGATGTAAAACAGTCGGAGTGAGGTCATTGTGCATTTTGGTGCTGATACTTTTAAAACTTTACTTAAGTAAAGTTTTGATGCTTCTACTCCAACAGATCTCAAAATCAAATATTGTACTTTTTTTAATACTAATTTACTTTGGTAAAGAACCCAAACTTGTATCAAATCACAGAATTCTACAAGAACTACCCAAACTACATTATAACAAAATAATTTACTTAACTTAATTAACACTTTTAAAATATATATTTTTTCCACTTTAGATGTCCAAAAACAAGTCAAAGGATATATAATATGAAGCAAACTAAATGGCCTGTGTTCAGCTGAACTGTTCAAAACTCAGATATGACGAGACTATATAAAGAATCTGACAAGTATATTAAAAAATCAGATGTTTTAAATGGACAGTTAAAAAAAAGTTTGAGAACCACTGATCTAAAGGAAAATACATAATTGTAAATTATAGGTTATTTTATTATAAATATTATATATTTCATTATAAGTAAAATCATTTTGTTCCTCCTTGTTATTTGCTGTAGTGTTTGACTGAAACAAACCTAAAGGTAAATTTTCAGCTGATGACCAACAATTTTGATATTTCTGCTGCAGCAGTTTGGAGGTTAGAGGAAAGTCTGAGCTGTAGTTTGATACCTTGGTGTGGAAAGTACCAAACCCTCTGCGGCAGGTGGAGGTGTAGAAGGATTTGCATGCGTCCTCCAGACAGGGTCTGCACTGCTCCCACTCAGACTGCAGCGAGTCCCTGCACTGCTCCTCCGCCTCCTCCAGCTTCTCAGTCACCTCCTTAGCCAGCTGGTCCGCCCCCTGGTGGCAGAGAGAGGAACTGTTTGTTAGATCTCTGTTTTCTGTCCACCTTTCTCTCTGCTCACTGCTGTTCTCACCTTCTTCTTGTCGCTGCTGTGTCGCAGAGACTTCATGAGGTGTTCGTGTTTCTGGCCGTTCCTCCACATCACCTCCCTCATCTGCTTCACCCCGTACAGAGCCCTCTTCACCTCCTCATCCACCAGTTTCTCGCCATTCACGGACAACTCTGAGAGACAAGGAGAAGGAGGAGAAAACCTGGGTAAGATGTATTTAAAAACACTTTAAAGGGGACATAATAAGCACATTATGGAGGTTTAAAAGTTTCTACTAAACCATTCTTTCGCACTTTAATGTTCAAAAACCTCATAATTTTCTCATCCAGAACTAAAGGGTTTTCTCTTGTTGTTTAGATTCCCGTGTGCTGACTCACGTGTTAGGGTGTCCTCTGAGATGCCTGTGGGCTGGTCCTCTGGAGCAGAGTGAAGGACCCCCAGCGTCGCCACCACCACAACCAAACTCAGCAGCAGCTTCATCCTGAGGCTCAGTCGGCGTCCCAGAAGGTAAATAAACTCTGAAAGGACACATGAGGTTATTGATGCTGTCGATGAGCCTTTAACATGATGTGTGCAGACAAAAACACCAGCTGCTCTGTCGTCTGATCCACGAACTAACAGGATTTGAACCTGAGCGTCATTAAACATCATTAAGGTGTTGAGTCGGTCTGCCACTGGGTGGTGCTGCACATCTGTCTGAAGAGAGTTTTATCTTTGTGCAGGAACACCAGAGACACATAAATAACATCTTATCAGCAGATTTTTAACTGCTGCTGGGTGGTGTGAAAAAGTATTCAGATCCTTTACTTCAGTAAAAGTACTAAACCACACTGTGAAATTACTCTAATACAAGTAAAAGTCCTGCATTCAAAACTTACTGAAGTAAAAGTACAAAAGTATCAGCATCAAAATGTTCTTTAAGTATCAAAAGTAAAAGTACGCGTTATGCAGAATGTTCCCTCTCAGATTGTTTTATATATTTTGAATATATTATTTATTATGGATGCATTTGGAAACAGCATTTCACTGTTGTCATGGTCGGGCCTTTTAACTACCCAATATACTTTTATGTGGGTAAATTTATAAACATGCAACATACTTCTGCTCTTCTAGATTTCAGAGGAAAATATTGTATATTTTATCCACTACATTACAGCTTAAGTTACTTGTTACTCTAAGTATTTTTGCAGTTTAGGAGCAACTTTTTTTGATAATTCAAACTTCACTGATGTAAACATTTGCTAATTTACTTTCTTCTTCTTTCTTTTTTAAGTCTAATTCTGAGTTTTGGATTTTAACTTTTAACAACCAGCTGTGAAGGTGTGACAGCGTTTCTCACTAGTTTTCACAAAACAAACAATCAGTTAATAGCAAATATTTACCTGACTAATGCATAACTAAAATAATCATTAGTAACAGTAAAATTTTTATGTATTAAATACTTTTTTGTTTAAATACTTTGAATACATTTCCTTTTTTATACTTTTTCTTATGTAACATTCTCAATGCAGGACGTTTATGTAACGGAGTTTTCTTACAGCGCGCCGTTGGTACTTTTACTTCCTGTTGACTTGACCCAGTTTAAATATTCTTATATGAGACGTTTGGTTGTCTTTGATCTAATTCCCTCAAAACGTTGACAAAAGTTGCACCATCTATGAAAAGAAATGATCCGCTATTTTTTGTCCGTCACTTCTTACAGATGACGTTTACATCCTACTTTTTTGCAATATTTATAATTGTTTAAATTGCTCTGCTGCATAATTGGAAGTCTACAAAAACTCAGATTTCTGTCTTTCCTCCCTCAGTAGAAACTCTTATTTATTAGCCTGACTGATTACAGATCTGCCCTTTTATTTTCTAACATTACGAGGTCACCAGCAGGCGGTGAGACCCTAATAAGATGCATTATACGGCTCGCCTCAGCTTCAAAACAGGGCTGTGTTTACAGTCGACCATCAGGAGGTCAGACTCCGTCCAGGCACAAAAGCTCATCACATATTGTGTTTACTTAGTTGTTAGTTTACTCTCCGGTAAACAAGCTAAACTCACCTGCCGCGTGAGCACTTACACAAGTTTGCATCCAGCAGGGATTTAAACTGGGATTTACTTACTTCACTTATTTCATTATAGGTTTAAGCTGCTCGATTATATCCTACTCACAACATATAGCTGTTTCTAATGTGCACATATAATCTTTACCTATATGCATCATTATTAAAATGAAATGAATCTAAAGAGGCACAAACTGATCATTTCTGCATCACGATATTTATCCAAAATATCACTTTAAACCAGCAGGCAAACGTAAAAGAGCACTTTAAATGATTAGAAAATGAATTTAATCAAATTATATTCACTGTATTAACACTCTATTCTGTAAATATGTCAGGATACTAATAACATATTGAATTCAGCTCAAGTTAAATATGAAACACAAAGTTACGACAGATCAAAAAAGACATAAAAAGGCCCAAAGTGACCAATCAGAGCCCAGAAACTCACCCGCAGAGACTGAAGGTGCTTCTCCACCTGCAGGAATAATCAAAGTGCTCCGTGTGGACTTAATGTCCACCTGCTCACGTCTATTTGTGCTCTTTCCACTCGGGCTTCATCCTATTAAGGTCTTTGCTTTGCTGTGATGTTGTTAATCCAGCATCGACGCGCTGCCACCGAGCTTTTGTTTTGCATAACAGTTTGCCGAGTCATGTCGGACATAAGCTGCTGTTTACACCCAGGAAACATGTTTTCTTTTGATATGTGGCAACATCAAGACGAGTTTACACATATTATCATCATTATTATTATTCAAATGCAGAAAGGTTTTATACAGGAACAAAAATGAAGAGGGCAGAGGGAATAAAAACAGAGGTAACATAAAGAACTTGCTGAGCCAAGCCAATAAACTAAAACACTAACAAACTGAAAAAATCCTTATATAATAATCATAATAATTTTGCAGTTACTGTGACTTAAAGTAGTGTAATTGTGGGAATATATATGTATATGTATATGTATATATATAAAATAAATATTATCTGTGCATATATATGAATTACTGCTGTTTATATGGTATATTTTAAAAGCCCAGATTAAAATGATTATTAAAATATAATAACAATATTACTCAAAATAATTATTACAATAATCTCGTCACCAGCATAATAATAATAATAATAATAATACAATTAAAAATCAGAAATCATGTATGAAAATAAGGCTCTTTTTTCTTAATTATTTTTATTGAAATTAAAAATAAAATAATCAATTAATTTCCTAAAATAAGGATTTTAGATGAACAAGTTAAGTTCACAGAGAAAAAATAACTCTTTCATCTTATAAATGTATCCAGTTATCTGTTGTTCAAAGCTTTTTTCCCTGCAGCCAGTAAATATCTAACTTCTAAGAATATGTTTCCTAATAACATGGTGGTAAAAAGGTGTTAAAGATGGTTTGTGTTGCTTTATGTTTTGAGATTCACAGATTTTGTGGCAGTGGTGTGTAAATATTATTCCACCAGCTCATATTAGATCAGCTCTTACTTTGAAGGGACTGCTAACTTTACCCCCAGCTATTCTTAGATCTGATGTGAATCTGGAGTATTTTTAGGAAAAGGAAACATTCCTCTCAGTAGGAAGCAGTTCAGCATCCCGGGAATGTCGGGGTGAAAGGGTTCCTCCGTCCCCGTCTATTCACTGGAGCCTCGTCTACCTAAAAAAATGTGCCCTCTTTGCATGCTGTGACCCTGAAAACAGGGTCCTGACTGGATGATAATGAAAACCATCCCGTCTGCAGACACCTCCAGCACCTGGTTCCTATAACGCTGCAGGGAGAAACTCTTCCCATGTTCTCCTGCTGTCGACCCAAACGTAAAACTGTTGACAATAAAAAGGTCCGAGGATAAAATCCGAGAACAATCACACGAAAACGTTAGAAAGTGATCCAGGAGAAGTTTCTGTTGATGTGATGATCACAAAGAGAGATTTATAAACTCCAAGGTGCAGCAGCAGGTTTGTATAACTGCTCTGTGTTACGTTCTGTGTTTCTGATCAAAGCTTCGAGTCGTGAGCTGAAGAGATAAACAGGTGCAGGTGATAAACCAACAGAGACCTGATGGATCAAACGGTTAACGACTGGGAACCTGCAGGTCTCTGTTTGAAGGAGTTTTAGTATAAATGAAGTCTTGTTTCACTGAAAAGCTCAAAGGGGAATGAGACTAACTGATAATGAGCGTGAGACTGATGTGTGAGACATGGAAACACTTAATGCACGAGGAATATTACAGAACAGAAGATGTTAAGATCAAATATACTGTGAAGTTTGTGTATTTGTCCTCTGTGAACGCTGTGCTGAGACTTTTATAACTCGCAGTAAGTAACTTTCTGCTGTTCAGAGTCTCTCAATCAAAAATTAGTTTGGTGATGCTGTGAGGCAGCGTGGGATCATGGGAGTTGTTGTCTTCACCACTATTTCATTCAGCTCCAAAACAGACCTTGTGATTAAAAATAAAACAGTAGAAACACTGAATAAAACAGGTTCACATACAAATAATCAGTGTTTCTCCTGCACTGTTTGGCTGTGAGCTACTGCTGATAACGTTTACTCAGCTTGGTTCTAAAAATCTGAAAAGGTTATTAGGAAAATTTGCCTTAAAACTGGATAAAAAGTAAATTGATTTCTGGCAGAAAAACACAGCTGACATGAGCACAAAGGAGACGTGACGCCACTGACGGGACATAATTTAACCAAACAGGTCCTTGATTAAAATTACAGATTCATCCTGGGTTAATGTCCTCAGCTCAACAATATATAACGTAGTTTTAGCCATTTTAAAAAAGTTACTATAATTAGTACTTTTACGTAACAACCCCAGAGAGATGACGCTGCAGAACTTTATGTTGTTGGTTTCCTGGCTCTGATTGTTTTCAGCCTGTTTTTCAGTCTAAAAGCTCAGATAAACCCACTAAACACGACCTGCTCAGCACCAAACAGCAGACAGACGCAGCCAGAAACCAAAGTAACAGAGCTGAAAGATGATGATGATGATGAAGTCGCCTGCTGGACGTGTAAATGAGCAACTAACACGTTCCTCATGTCGACTTCACGGCTCGTTGCTGCCTCCAGTGGTGATAAACCTGCAGGCTCAAACATTTTCTCCACTCCAAACTTCATCATTAGAACTACATATTCATTTAGAAATCATTGCATAAGTTTTAGATTATCACATATTTTAAACTTAAATTAGAAAAACTTCCATATAAAAGTACCCTTAAATAGTTACTAATACAGAAACATTTCAAGTCTTTTCTAAACCAAAAAATCCAGCCAAAGTATTAAAAAATAAGAAGTAAATTCACAAATGAATAAACCTTTTCACTCTAAATAACTTCATGTTGCTGTGATCCTTATTTATACTTTATTTAAATGGATCTACATGGATTTAAGTGTAAGAAAACCGTGCAGGATGTCATTGTAAATTTATTTATTTACTGATTTTAATTACATTACTTTTGTATTTGCATTTTTTTTGCATTTCTTATTGGATGCGTCATCTCACCTGCAAAACTTGCTCCTTTATTCTGTGCAAATAAAATGCACATTGCAAAAAATATCAAAACATAACAAAACTGATTATATTTTGTCATCAATAACTCTAAATGTTGCACAAGCAGCAGCTCTCAGTGATGCCTGTTAATGTTGGATATGTTATATTGAAATCAAAACAGTGTTTTCCGGCTCTGTTAGTGGTCCTTATTCACTTCAATGGTGCACAATTACAAACACACACACACATGCACGCGCTCTCTCTCTCAGAGCAGGCAGGGGTGCACACGGTGCGTACAGATGTGGGAACACGTGGTTTCCCTCCGGCCGCACCACTTCCTCTCACGTTTGGATTCCTTCACTTTCTGAGTCTGTGCGGGTTCTGCTGCGGGTACCAGCACAGAGCCGAGCCGAGCCGAGCCGGACTGGGACACTCCCTCACCTCAGCATCTCTGCACGCAGCCAGATAAATAACAAGATCTCCCCCTGTTGCTCCTGCAACAAAGTTCACTCCTCTTTCCGCTGCTGCAGCATCTGAGGTGCGACACTGAAGTTACCTGCAGGAGACTTTTCCCAGTGCAGCGAGTCCCGGATGGAGCTCTGACTTGTTATTTCTCACAGTGGATATTGGGATAGTCGCAGACTGAGGACGCTCTTTTGGGCAAATGCCATTGCGATGCTGTGGATGTGACTTCAAACAACAGCTTCACAACGGTCCAGTCCTGTAAGCCACAATGAAAGGTAGGCTCATTCAGACTCGTGCAGGCAAATAAACAGCTGGAATGCAAATGTTTAATTGGTGATCTATTTTTGTGCTCGTGCAGCATTCATCTCGCACTTTCTTTGTCACTTTTCTGCCTCTTTCTCTGAGTCTGAGACGGAGGAATGCGTGGGCTACAACTCGCGTCTCACATCTGGTTTCAATTAAAGGACTCTGCTTGGGATTGTTTTGCATCTGGCTGCTGCTGCACATCAAACACTAACCTACACTAACACAACTATTCACAACAGAGCCCCCCAAAAAATACAACTAAAACTTCGCCTAGAGAGCCAGAATAAAAGCTTAGAATAAACTGTGCTGTTAAATTTCTGTATGTTCATTTTAAAGACTTGATGGATCAAAAGTTTTACTTGTTAAAAAGAAATTTAGAAAAAAGCGCTGAAGGAAACACTGACTCAAGTTAAACTCGTGCATCAAAGGCTTTATTGTGGTAACGCTCCGCACGCGCGCACACACACGCGCGCGCTCTACGGGGCCATTTCTCCAATGACTTTGCAGCCTTTCAACACATTACATGGCATGAGTCACGGCGGTCAGCGGGCAACAACTCGTGGATTTAAGTAAAGTTTATTTTGAAGTTTGCACAGATGTGGCGGCCTGATGTTTGGGACATCGTGTGATTCTCACAAAGACTCTGAGGGGGTCAACAGGCTCCTTTATTAGAGACACTACGGGACTCCTGCCCCCTTGTGGTCCGTCTGAGAATTAAACCAAAACAAAGCTGCGCATTGAGGGCATGAATGTGCACAGCTCTGTGATGTAACCCGCCATTTCCTGTTGCTACTGTAATTACAGTGAGAGGCGATGGGATAAACACCATTATGTTTTTGTTTTTAACAGAACTGCAGTGGGAGATTTTTATTTATTTTGTGAATTTGATTTATTCTAGAGGTTTTGCCTCAAAGTTTTCTTTTTCTTTGATTTGTTTACAAGAATTCAGCAGCACTGGAGACATCTTTATATGTCCCAGCATGCACCTGGAGCCACGCTGGCTTTTTATTTGTTTGTTTGTTTGTCAAGGATGGGTAAACCATGAGAAAAACACTGAAGCTTCTTGAGCTTGAGGGCTCAGTCTTGACTGGAAACTTCAAATCTTCATCTGTGGACAGAGTTTACTCCACTGATGAAGGCTATGAGATGTGGTTAAAAGCTCTGTACAAAAAACAACAAGGAAACTAGAACTGTTTGTGAAACAGCAAAAACCTATGTATTTTTTTATTATAAAGAAGGTCTAGGTGCTATTTGAATAGTGTGAAAGTGTCAAAGCTTCATCCACCATCAAAATCACTATTTCCATAAGGTTGTGATGTCACAAAAATTCCTGGCTACACTAAAAAGAAAAGGTAGACGTTGCTGTTGTAGTTGTACTCTGTGTGCCCCTCAAAAACGACCTTATAGGGCGTTTGTACAGGCAGCGAAAAAAGACTCATATTTACGTTTCAGACTGTCCTCCAGCGCCCTCTAGCAGGCGTAGAGGTAATGACTGGCAGAGATGTGAAGTTCACACTCTGGCTGGGTGAGGATTGGTGGAGCTTCTTCACTTCTGGCATTTAAGTACATTTATTTACTTTTTAAGATGCCTTTTATAACAGCTCATCAGGTTTTAGAGCCTAAATTCAATGAAACTTAAGCCTTTTTTACAACCACAAACCGTGGGGGCTGGGTCTTTATGGATGCTTTTGACAAATAACCTATTCTGTTGTTAGGTTGGAGATCTTGTTTGCTAACAAGGTTAAATGAGTAATGGTTAATTTACAGACTTGTGCCTCTGAAAACATAAAAATGTGCCGAGCCGATCTGTCAGTCCGAGCACATGAAGTCGTTCCCCGGCTGCAGTGATGGTGCAGAGACACCATCTGGAAGTTAAATTGTGAATTTATATTATTGCCTCAGTGACCATATTGCCTTCACTAACTGCCGCCATCTAGTGGATGAAATATTTCAATGCCAGTGTGCTCCCAAAATACATGCTTTAAATATAATCCTTCAAGTGTTCAGTTTGGTGTTGTGAAACTGACCCTATTGCCTTGGCAAAAATCTGCTCTCTGAGTGCTTTTCTAGTACCAGTGAGCACTGATTTAGAGGCCGAAAGACGTTGGGGTTAAAATTTGGTCAAAAAGTGAGTGCTCTAGTTACTTCATCTAACATTTGTTTAATGACTTTTGAAGAAGGTGCCAACTATATATTGCAATATAATCGATCCAATGCTTTGTAATCAAGAGTTCTGTGTAATTATGACACATAAATGCTGTTCATTTTGCACCCCAGCTGACCTCCAAACTCACCAAATCAGAGCCAGCTGAGATTTATTCCTGTGAAGTTGAGCAATACTTCTTCAGAATCGTCTAGAAATATCCATCCCAAGATCAAAATGACACAAAGTTTGACTCACATTTCTATTTTCCACTTCACTCCGCTTTTAAAACCCTCTGGGCAAAGTGAGATGAACTCCATTTCCCCGAACGGCCTTTTTACAAAGCCAGACACACTTACGGTAACATTACCATTGTAATGGGACACAATCATGTTGCTTGGGAACACAACAGGAAACAGAGTATTGGGGGTATTGGGAAAGGAAAATTCCTCAAGTAAAATGTGGTTTCCAGATTATTTACGACTGTTTGGATTGTTCTTGTCACCTCTTCGCTCGCTCTGCTCTCCATCAGGGTTAAACTCCACCATGAGTCATTTCTGGACATTCCTGCATATTAAACTCAGGAAGAGACACAAACAACATCCCAGCAGCTTCACCTGCTCTCACTGTTTTCTCTCTGATGGACAGCCATTACTATCACATTACCACACTTTACTGCTGCTGGCATTGAAGATGACGATTTTATCTGTGTGAAGATGTTTGAGCCATGTGGTGCTTCTTTATTTCCACTGGCCGTAGACGATGATACAGGAAAGGAGCTTTGAAGTTGGCAGAGTGCGTTCCCACAGACGTAAAATCTGTCTGAAAGGAGACGATGCTCAGGGCCTGTCAGGTCAGGAGAGATACGAGTGATCCCAGAAAGACAAAGAGTTTACTTAAAGGATCTGAGCCAATCTGAGCCAGACTGAGCTTTTTTATGTTTAATATTTAACTCTGACTTACATAGAATGGAGGTAATCTAGCTTTTCTTGTGTATCTAAGTGAAAATTGAGCTCAAGTGCAAGTTTTCCACATTACAGCTTTCAATACTTGCAGTAAATGTGTGGATGTGTTAATATGAAGTCTGAAGTCTCTTTTTTTGATTGTTTAAATCATTATGGCTGTCATGTTGATGTTTCTGAGGTAAAAAAAGGACTATTGTGTGATGGTAGATGTGTTTTTTTTTTTCAAAAAGAATGGTTTAAAACCTGAAAAATACACAATCCCTGCTCTCTGAAACATTACTTAAGGATTAATCATCCATTATAAATAGATCTGTAGTTCTTGGATCATACTGTGAAACGAAGCTATATGAACAGTCTGTAAGGGTCGAATGAATTCTGAGAGTTTTGGGCTCAGTTTGTGTGTTTATCAGCAGGATTGTGGGAAAACTACTGGCCTGATTTTCACGAAACTTTGTGAAAGGTTGTAGCATTGGTCGAGGAAGAACCAATACAATTTTGGAGAGGATCTGAATCACGGGGCAGATACAATCATTATTTTTCTCTTTCGTAAGCATTGAAAGACATTTGTGCTACATTTATGTGTTGTTAGAATAATCAGAAAAATTAGTTTCCGAATGGCAAAATTCACTTAACATCCCCTCAATTTGGAACATTAACATTACGAGACAGGGAATACTTTGGCTTGCTGGTGTTCTTCTCTTTAAATAAAATTAACAAATTCCTTCTTTCTCCCTGCAGACGACTTTGCCGATGAGGAGGAGGTTCAGTCCTTTGGTTACAAGAGGTTTGGTGAGTATCAAGTTACTTCTTGACTTCCAGCTGAGAACTTAAAGGACCACCCCCACTGGTTCATTTCCCGTATGGCACATCACTGATGTCTTTTTTCCGAGTAAATTGCAACAAGAATATTTTCTTTAAATCCCGTATTTGGCTTGGCTGTGATCCACCGACAATAATCCACGAGGTTAAAAGGACGCCACACCTCGCTTCCCAGAAACAAACTTATTTTTGGCTGCTGCTTTCATTTTTATTTCTCTCTGTATCAGCAGTCTGGTACAGGGAAAAGGAGCCCGCAGCATCCTGGGTGTTCCTGACCAGCCGCCTGACTTTGCAACCTTATCAGCATCTCAGCGCGCTTTTGTTTTCACGCTGCACACAAAATATCTTCTCCTGGTCGGAAACCAGCGGAATCAGCCTCCAGCCGGCTCTGCTCATTTCCTTTTCTTCTTCTGGTTCTCGGATCCAAATTTTCCAGACAGGTTCCTTAATCTCGCTCACTCATCAGCTAATAAAAAAATTATACCCACTGGCCAGATGTTGGCGACCTCTCCAGCTGTTAGTAGCACGTTCAAAACTGTAACATTAACACATTCCTGGAGATCAAGACGTTCTCCGGACTCCAGCCGCAGTCATTTCCACTCAGAGGTTTACAAAAGTATGTGAAACCTGCTTTCGAAAGGATTTTTCCGTGAGATGTTTAACTGGGTCTCAAAGACTCTTCGTCTTTTTTTTAGCAGCAAAAGTTATTCAGGTTGAACTTATGCCTTAAGATGCCTAGAAACATATTCTTTAATTTTGTTTTAAATGTTGGCTGTAACAAAATAAGACACATCTCTCTCTCAGATGCATTCATGATGATGTTGTTGAAATCCAGTAACATCTGCTCAGAGATCCAGTAAAAATGAGTGAGAATATTACTCAGCATTCACCAGCTGTGGGTCTATATGTTAGAAGTTAAGTTGACGTACATAATTAGGTAATGATGCTAAATGTTATTCTCTGGTAGGTTAATAAATATTACCAGTGATGTTGGGGCTGTGGCCTGCATCTAGAAATTAACTCAGGTTTGTTGTTGTCATGTTTTAATTTTAATTTATTAGGATATTTTCCTGATACAGATTCAAAATATCTTTTTTCAAGGGAGTCCTGGCCAAGATAGCTGCATAACAAATGTAAAATAAAACCACTTTAAACCAACAATATGAACTTTTTCATATATGTTTATATATTTTTTAAAACAAACAAAGTTTTCACCAACAGGACAAGAACATTCAGTGTTCTTTTATCTTTTATCATCTGCTTCGCTTTTAAAATAATCCACTTTATGGTGACTGTAGTTTACCCTAAATAAAGACTGGGTTGAATGAATTATGACGAGTTTCACCAAAGAGTTTTGGGCTCGGTTTGTGTTTGTCAGCAGGATTGTGGGAAAACTTTAAAAACACAGTGCGAGTTAAAGAAGGATTTACATTATGTTTGATCCATCAAAGATAGAAGAAGAAGTTGTGTAACTTTTTGTAGCTTTTGTGTTAAACTCATAATCGACTCTGATTATTTCCTGTTTTGAGCTGTAGTTTCTCTCTTTTTGATAGCTGTGAAGAAGCAGAACTTTCACTGATGTGTTGTGTGTCTGAACGTCTCTCCTGCTTCTGTCAGAGCGAAGATCGAGTTTCAACACTTTGGGGTTGAAACGGTCACAGTGGTCCCTCTGGTTAAAGAGGTGTGTGAGAGTATGTGTGTCATCCAAACACTCAGCAGTCGTTTGTCAGGACGTGTGGGTGCTGTAGGAATCCACATTGTGTGTCATCACAATCAATCAACACGTCTGCACACTGCTGAATGTGTGTGTTTATTTAACTGTCTTTAGAGGAAGAGCAGAGTTTGGATTTTTGCACAAGATTGACTGAGTGAGCACATTATTTATTCAAAACATCTGTACTTTTTACTCTCGCTGCTTGACCTCTGACTGCTGAGCAGCTGTACAGGAGCAAAGGGTGAAGGAGCACTCAACCGAAAACACGTCTGTCGAGTATCAAACACTCACTGCCACAGAAATCTCTCAAATAACATTAATAGAGGGACCTAATATCTTCGTAAGGGTTTGGGCTCCTTAGTTTAGATTCTACATGTCTCAGAATACATGAATCCCAAAAATCTGTCCTCATTCTGTGTTTCAATATTGGTGGTAAACATCACTGTCTCACAAGTGTTGAGGTCGGGTTTCTGTGAAGGCTGTAACATACGATTCACATCATCTTCATCAAAATATTCAGTGACCCCTTTTGACCCCTTTTGACCTCGTCTTAATGCTGAACTAAGCAACTTCTTGCTCCAGTTCAAAAATGGATGCACAGATCCACTCAGGAGCCACTTTATAAGGTGAAGAGTGTACCTATTAAAGTGGTGGTGTGGTCTTCTGCTTCAGGGTTGGACGTGTTGTGTGTTCAGAGATGTTCTTCTGCATACGCTGGTTGAGTGGTTTATTAATTTAGCATCTGGCTAGTTAGCTTCAATATTGCCCCATGCTTTCTGTCTCTGCATAGACCTGACAAAAAAAAACCTTGAGGTTGATCGTGCTCTCTGCAGGCTCTGTTAGCTATACATGTTGGGTGTGTAGTGCATAATATGTGGTGTTGGACGCAGTATAAGAATATTTTCCACTATTGCTTTCACGTGTTGTCTGTCTGTGGCTTCCACACAGAGAAATGTGTTCTGTGCTCCTCGTGTGTCCTCAGTGCGGAGAGGAATGAGCTCCTTGACTCATTCTGACATCTGCTTTCCACAAGAGGTCTATTATCCCACCGAGGGTACGTCCAAACCTGAGAAGTTGCTGAGCCACTTCCTGCATCCATACTGGAAGTTTATTCAGTCTGAACCTATATACTCAGGGAGAGAGGTGGAGAGGGAGCAGGACTGTGGGCCCTCAGGGTCTGTGCTGCGTCAGCAATGTGCCAAGGAGTGAGAGGGAACAGACGGCTGGAAAAAGAGAAAAATACAACCTCGAGTGGAGACGACAAAAAATTTATTTACTTTCTTGAACTCTGTGTTTGTTTTTGCCTTCATTAATATGCTTTATTTTGTTCCGATTCAAGGGGGGAAACATTTGTCAACAGTTTTATTTTGGGCTGAGGAGTTGCATTCCTTCCTCGACTTATTTTTGGGAGCACAACAGCAAGTGGTTTTAATTTACGGGGACTTTATTACCAGAAAAGAATGTTTTGGGAATGCATGCCTGTTACTTACAACCCCCTCCAGGGCACGCATGCACGGAGTCCGTGTTCTGTCGTCCTAATGAAAGATTACTCGCTCGTGTTTTCAATAAAACGCGGAGTGAGTCTGAGGAGGGAGAAAACATGAAGGGATTACAAAGAAGTAGACGTTAACAACAGAGTATCAGAGAGAGAGGCAGATTAAACAGCACTGAGCGCTGCTGGCTCCACTTGTTGTTGATTTTATCCCAGACCTGCAGATCTGCAGGAGCGGCCTGTGACTGGTCCAAGGGATGGTGGGTCAATCCTGGATTGACCAATGACAGGCAGCCGGGAATGCTTCCCAGACACGACACAAATCACTGCGTCCCAGCAGGGGCCGGCGTAACGCATGCCATGAGGATTTCTGCAGAGAGCGTTAGCGGGGAGGATGGCCGAGGTCAGCTGCAGGTCAGCAGAACAAACCCCTGAAACCAGGAGCAGCTTTGTTTAGCACTCAGCTCAGCACGGCTGATAGAGGGTCGAATACAGACGGTGATAAGAATAAATCGTGCATGAAGTCTGTTCGTCTTCAGCTGGGATGAACCTGGTCTCTGCATGAGCTTAGTGGTCTTTGTTTGATAGTTGTGACGCTGGATGTAGATTTATCATCTGCTTTGGTTCACCCTGCAGGCCTTTTATAAACTTGTGCACATTATACTATCAGTCCAGGCCCATGCATTATTTGTCAGTCCAGTTGTTTTTTTTCTCACACCCTTAGTTAAAAAAGAGCAGAATAACAGTTTTATTAATCTCATTATCGCTACAAATAACATTTCTCATGGACAATCCTGTCAAACATAATTCATGTCCACTGCCAACGCAGAGTACGAGTCAACCAGCGACCTGAAACATGAAGCCAAGGCAGAACTTCTACAAACTGCAGTTCCTCCAATGGCCACTAAAACTAGTCTTGCACTTTGTCTTTGTCTCAGATTTGTCTTGGTCTCCGGCTCAGCTGTTGATCAAGTTTGAGGTTAGAAGACATATCGCTCTTGTTCACAGATTATTTCTCGCCATTTCAACTCTTTAACCATTATATTAGCATTGGAAAGACTAATTGCCTTAATGATTTTATCATTTAGATTTTTCTGAATAAGTTCTGACGCAGCTAACATTTAACTCACATGACTGATCGGCTGTTACCGACCTGACATTAAAGAACAATTATAAGTTAATCAAATTCCTAAAGATTTCTCTCCATTTTATCTTGTAGGTTGCCAAAGCTGTCCAATTAGAAACCTCAGTTTTTTTCTCTCTCGTACAATCTCTTCTTCTTCTACAGTTTACAGACAGATTAGCTAACAGTAATACATCACACTGCCATCTACTGACGGAAATATGTTTATGCAACTTTGTTAATTTGCTCTAAACAAGTTGATGCTTCAATAACGCAACATTTCAAAATTTCACTTAAAAATTCTATTTGATTTTACTTTAAACTCGGCTTGTAAGAGCATTAAACGGTTAAAATGGATTACCTGCTGTCACTTTGATATATGGACGAATATATGAAAACTTCTGCACAGCTTCACTTGTTATCGAGCTCCGAGATCCAAATGAGCTCCAGCTGCCTCGACTTCCATCTTATCTTAGCAGACACTTATTAGACACACACGCTGTACACACATTCCTATGCAGACATTAGAGAAGAACGTTTATGAACTCAATATGTCAGTGAAAAAAGATTTGAGATATAAAACATGACAGCTCTGGAGTTGCAGTGGAGCCTCTGTCAGTGAGCAGTTATATAAATATAGCCGGATAAACGCTGTTTTCACTAAAGTCGGGCTAACCGCCTCATCAAACATCTTCACACAGCTCGGCGCGTCGTGTCCCTGAGGGACACGCTGACCAATCGTAATGACTCGGCTGCAACCGACTGTCATCTGATTGGGTGTCTTCTTTCACATAATGGATGTTTGTTAGGCTCTCATTTGGCTCAATCACAAGAAAAACACACAAGTGCTGCAAGTGTCTGACTCCGTTTTCTGTCAACAAGTCTCAGATCCTCTGAGGAAGTTCTGCAGAAGTCTCAGCTGCAGCTTTACACTTAATGGAAGTCTCTCGGCTCCACAGAGCGCCAACATCAACCTTGCTGCTTCCTCCCTTTTTAAAAAAAAACAGCAGAAAGCGAGAATGAAAAATGTGTATTTTCCTTTGTTCTGCTGTGAGTCACGGAGCCGAATCTCAGACCTGCGTTTGTTGTTCTGGCTGTGATTACGTTGGCCGCGCACCAGCGCACCACTCACTGTTTGTCTTGTTTATGCTTTGGTTCTTGTATTTTTGGAGATACTGAAAAAATGTCTGCAAAGAGGAGAGGGTTTTTTTATTTCCGTTGACTCAGCTCTCAAGTGTTGCAGATGACCGTTTCAAGTCAGGCATGTGTTTGTGTTTTCACATCTGCTGCAGAGCACAAATATCAGAAGCAGCTGATCTGCCTGAACACACCGACAGCAGCTTTTATGTTCGCAGGGTTAAACTGCTCGGTGTTAAGTTGTTTAGTTCAGTCGGTTGCAAGTGAAGTTGCAATTTTGAGACCGGCCACTTTATTAGGTACACCTGTCCAACTGCTTCTTAATGCAAATATCTAATCAGACAATCACATGGCAGCAACTTACTGTATTTAGTCATGTAGACATGATGAAGACGAGCTGCTGAAGTTCAAACTGAGCATCAGAATGAGGAAGAAAGGTGATTTATGTGAGTATTTCACAAACTTCTGATCTAACAAACATTTTATCCTCCTTTGGACAATCAGAATATGGCATTTGTCGAAAAAAAAGTTTAATATTAGTAGTTTATTGACACCTTACATAGTCTTGACGTGGACCTCGGTGCAGCTACACTTGCCGGTGCTGGCAGTGGGACCACCCGCTCTGCGGTCGGCGTCTTACCCCAAAAGTAAAGCCAGACTTTGCTGGACGGCTGCTGGTTCAACACTTTGTGGTTTATTGGCTCTGCTGGGCGATGAAGCTTGAAAATGGTGTTTGGCGTTCGGATGGAGTGCAGCACAGACTCCTGCTCGTGATCATCAGGCCGGCTGATGATTGTTGCTGATTCAGTATCTTAAGTGCTTCCTCGGCGGGCCACCCAGCAGGCGTGACCACAGGAGAACCCAGCGGCACAGATGTGGAGTTAAAACTAGTGTTCAACTTGGCACCCCAGCAGCGGTTTGGGGCTCACATGAGTGTAATGATATATTCTTAACCCGCATGACAAAATATGTCTCAGTTTATTTGTGTTCATGTTGTTGTGGTGAGGTAGAGATTAAGAAGAGCCAGGCGTTCTGACTGATCTCACTCCGTTAGATTTTTAGCCGTCTTCCAAGGCACAGCGAGTTCTCCACTGTGGGAAATAAAACCCCTCTCCAGAATAACATGGTTACAATTATAAACGTGTTTGATATTGATCCACATTTCACAAACCGAAAGCCGCAAATTTGTTGTGAAGCGATCGGATCACGTTGGTTCTGTGGTTTGTAACCTGTAGTTTTCCATCTGCTGGCTCAAAAAAAAGCCGTGACAAGTGCTTGGAGAGCAAAGTGACACAGAGCAGCGCTCAGTTCAACAATGTCCCAACGTTTATTGAATTATCTGCTCTGAGTAGATGATTTTTTTAACTCCTGCAAAACCGTGAGCCACATAGAGCCGTAAAACCCGAGTCAGAAACATAATTCTCCAGTCTTTTTGATGATAACAAGGTAGATAGATAATAAAGGGGCACTGGAGGAAAGAAAGATGGTTCAGCATTTTTTTCTCAAAGATAAATTGTGCCAAGGAGTCAAACAGATGCTACGAGTTATGAGAAAAGGTCAGATGATAACAGCGAGGCTCTTGAGAAACTATTGGAGGCAGCACATGAAGGTTTCCGTCCAAAAATACATCATCCTGTAAGTTCCTGTGCACTCTGTCTAACCCTGTGAACGACTTGAACCAGTTTCAGAAACTGTTTGATATCTCACGCTGCGTTTTGTCATCGAAGTGGCCGTTGCTTGTCTCATGGCGGTTCTTTATAATCACCGTGTCTCATGTGCTGGCAGACGACTTCACTCACTGCGCCGCGTGGAACCAAATCTAAACTCTGAAGCACCTCTCACGTTGGTTTGGATCGCTTTCTGGGGTTGAGTTTGGGTTCTTCAGCCAAATCTGATCAGCCATTGTTGGACAGATCAGGCTGGATACAAGATAATGTCGCATTTGGGGACATTTAAGGTTGATTAGCTTGTTTTGGTTCTTCTGTAGCAGGTTTCAGATGTTGTAGCATCAACCAACAGGTATGGAGTGGTTGTAGTTTAATCACGATTAATAAACAACTTCTTGTGGAGACGCAGGACATAGGGCACCGTGCTGACCAATCACAGTGTTGCAGATCGTGACTTGTTCATAACTGCAGTGGGATCACCAAAATCACCCCAAGATCACCTTTTCAGCCATGTAAAGTCACCTGAAAGCAGCAAGCAAATCACGTCACTCTTATTAAAAACAACTGCAGAAAGTGTCCTCAGACTGCTAAACGTTATAGCATACCAATGGCTAACAGTAATATCTATGAGAAATCCTTTGTCCCATCAGCTGTCAAGGTAAAGAATGAAACCAGAGTTTTCTAGACGTGGATATTTGGTGGCGCTGCTGCAGCTTTTACACCATTTTGTGAGTTGTAGTTTTATAAATGTGTGTTGAGGCGATTGTCTTACGTATGTTTCCTTTGCTTTTTACGACTCTCTGATGGTGAAACTGAAGTTTCGTATTTGTATTCGTAAAGTGCTGATCAGGAGCTTAATGTTGATGTTTTATTGATGATATTTTAGGCTTCGTTGTTTGTTCCTGGCATGAGGAACAACATACAGAAGCTACCTGAGCAGTTAGTGTGTACTTCTGTGAACCTTATACCAACTCTTGTTTACACTTTGGCTGCTAACGGCTGTTTTAAACCTTTATTGGAGGAAAGTTTGGCTCTTTGCATTGCTGTGCAGAAGAACTGCACATTCTAACAAGTCAAAGACTAGAGGATGGATGATCTTGTGGTGTCACTGACATGGTCATCTACCAGCTCTTCTCGCTCTCTCCGAGCTTCACATGGTCCTGTTTTACTTGAAATGACCTCATCCCAACATGCCAACACGGGAACATGAGCAGGAGGAGCCAGGGGGTCTCTCGCTCTCCTCTCAGGCCAATAAAGGGAGTTTATGGCTTCCATGTTTTTCTAAATTCATGGATGTGAAATGACGGTAATTGAAACGTCTGTTTTTAAAGGAGCGCATGTTCTTACTGTAAATGTTCTGTATTTTAGTTGGAAATATAAAGTCCCAGATGGGGGTGAACACATACTGCAAATTAGCATTTAATGCTACAGAGCGAACTATCTCCAACCCGTTAGAGAAAGAGCTTTATGACAGAGACCTGGTTTGTTTTCAGTTGTGTCATAAAGGATAATCCTGCTGGATTGACCATGTTGAGTAAAACCACATCGTATTCGTATTAAGTGATCTCTTCTCAGCATAAAACTGATTAAATGGTTCTCCAAGTAATTGCTGGTCCAGGCCCAGTATTACAACACAAGCATATAAAATATGAAAATAATAAGTGTACCCATTAGAGTGTAGCCTATAATCATTATTTAGATTGACAAGTGATGATAGAAGTGTAATTGTGGATTTGAAATATAGTTGACCATAAGTTAATGAGTCCTCGGTGTGTGCAGGAGAGTTCTTGCATGTGCCTGTTTAAAAACATTCATTTTACGGTGTAGTTGCAGGTGCTGTTTGACTTGCGTTTTACAGCTTTCCCTGGGAATATTAATTCACTATTACATTAAAAAATCCTGCCTGCCAACACCACCTTTGCTTGCCAGCTCACAGTGGACTCACATCACATCCCTGAAACTTGTGCTCCGACTATTTCCCTCCATCACCTCAGCGTCCACAGTGAGACCAGGAGACACGCAGGGAACCTGGATCTGGTTCTTCAGTGGAAACTGCTGACGGGAACACAAAGACGTGTTTGATATCCAATCCTGTTCCCTGATACAGTGGCCCGGCTTTGTTTACGAGGCACACTTGCGTGCTTAAAAGTCAGTCTCTTGAGATTACGATAAAGAACCCATTTGTCATAGTCTGTCTTCTTCTAACCAGGCGCAGATGGGATGACAGAACCAGATCTAATCAACTCCATGTTCACTGCTTCATTGGATCCGAGTCCCTCTTTTAATAGGGCATCTAACTGTTTTCTCTACCAATTAGGCTGTTTGTGCCTTTTAGCACTTAGAACAAAAACAGCAGCCCGCTCCGCTAACGAGAAATGCACCATAAAGTTTGTTTTTTTTCTCAACAGTGAGCTCTGTTCCACCGAAGGACGCCGTTTTTTTCTCCTTTTGCCTTTTGGTTCTACTGATCGACTGATCGGTTCATTATTTCCAAATGTTTTTCTCTCGTTGCACAACTTCCATGGAACTATCAACTATCCATAAGTGTGCCAGGGTACTTGAGGACTTGCAGTTATATAAACTTTTCAGAGAAAACGTCATCTTCAAATGTTTATTAATGACATAAAGAGCAGGTGGTGATAGGCAAGAATGTAGTGGCTGTTGAGTTATATAAGAGATTTTATATTAAACTGTTTAAACCGTAAAAAGAAAAAAAATTGCTAATTTTCAAACACTGACATCAAATAGTTTCGGTGTTAAAAACAGCAATTTAAGGAAAAGAGAAAAATATATATTAAGGGGCCTCATGATAATAATATAATAATATAAGCATTATTTTGTAAAATAAATTAATAAATGTATTAACTTGACAAATATTTTCTGATCTCAGAATTTTGTCATTGATAAAGAAAATCTGTGTTGTTTAGAATTAATGTAATAATCTAATTAATGTAGAAAAAGCAGATTTGTTTTTTCATGAAAACTTTTCTCTGATTCCTGAGATAATTGTCTAATTAATTCAGAAAAAAGGGGCAAATATTTGTTTGTTGAATGCATTACTGTTCTATAAAAGCAAGACCATCTCCAGCATTATTAATATATTTGAGCTGCTGTATAAACGGTTATTACAGCTGCAGAATGGGAAAAAAACAGCTAGGTTTCTGCTTTTTAAAAATACTATATATATTTTTTATATATCGGACAATGTGTGAGATCAGCTGTCTGACTGCTCCTCTAATCAGTGACATGATGCCTCAGTCACAGTAACTGCTGTGTTTGAAGCATTATATCCCAAAATGAAAGCAAACTTTGTGTATAACTGGATTATCACAATAAATCTCACATCTGCAACTTGGATGAGAAAAGTTTCAAAGACACTTCCCTGTTCAGCCACTTCTTCTTCTTCCTCCTCTCCCCCTAATAACTTTTACACAGTCCCTCAGTAGGTTTTTTGCAGACCTTTATAGTTTAAGACTGGAGGGATGACGGCATGCTGAGAGGGATGTTTTCCAGAGACGCTGGTCCTTATTGTTCTGTATGTCCCCGAGTGTCTGCAGCCAAGCCTTCAAAGGACGCTGTGCAGCTTTGTCAGCTGTGAGTTATAATGAGGGCATCTCATCCTGCTCAGACATGCAGCCATCCATATGTTATTTTTCTTTAAGCAACCCAACGTACAGATCTGTGTCGGCCGTAAACCGCTGATCTCCGCGCTCATCACGAGCACCGCTCGGAGGGTTTCTTATAAAAACACCCAAAATAGCCCACAGAAGTAAAAAAAAAACGTAGCCCGTTATGCAGCTTGGCATGAAGGGATTATGTATCAAATGTTTGCATGCGTCCTTTGGTTTGGCTCCACAGTAACAAGGTCCAGATGTTCTCGAGGACCGGTGCCCAATTTAAAGTGTCATAAACCTGTTAGCAGCGAGTGAAAAAAAACATGGCCCGGGCCAGCTCAGCAATTCAAGGACCCTAATGTCTTAGTAATTTGTCTCAGTGGTAACTTCCCCTGTTGGAGAGTGTTTACTTGTTAACATTCCAGTTGGCGACTGTTAATACTGGGGTAGCTGTAAGGGCCAGAGGGGGACACAGCGAGCCCAGCACACCGAGTGAGTCCAGTTAAAGGTTCAACGTCGTCTCCAGAGTCAACTCAGAAGCTTTTAGTTCACTTTTAGCTCTTGGAGCTCCAGCTGCACTGTGGGAGATAAATAACTACAATTACATCTGTCTTATCTGATTAAATTGCATTGTATTGCAAAACAGAAGAGCATCAGTCAGTTTATTTACCGAAATTCAAGTGTAGAGCTTGAGCACGTCTGCTGGCAGGAAGTAAGAAACTAAACTCTGCAGTGAAATCGAATCATCTGCTAAACAACGACTGAAATATCTCAACAACCATTTGTTACATTGCCATGAAATTCTGCACACAACAGTCATGGACCAAAGGATCTTTGGACCCATCAGGAATCGGACTGACAGTGGTTTTACCTCTGGGGGTGAAGCCTGATATCTCTGGGGTTCTGGTTTATCCAGCAAATATCCAGACTAGATATCCAGGCCAAGACTTCCTATCAAAGTCAGATCAGCAACCTAAGACGTGAGAGTGGAGTTGGAGTTGAACCCACTGGGCTCCAGAGATTGAATTTCGCGATGTGTTGTGCTGCTTTTGCTCTCCACGCAGACTGTTTCCCAACAGCAGGCATAAAGGACCGTGGTGCTGCAGATGTTTGTTCCAACCCATCAAGAACACACCTGATTCATCCGATCAGCTGTTTGAACACTGAGATCAGTTGATTAAAGGACTCTGGTTGGAAGGAGAACCTGCAGCCTCTCGGCCCTTTATGGTAGTTTGGACGTTCCTGACCGACAGTGAACAAACGCCCGCTAAAACAAAGTGGTCATTACTACTAACGACTATAAACAGACTCTAAAATCAACCAGAATGCTTCCAATACCCAAATATGGACCAACCTGCATCTAGAAGCAGATTTCTGCCAATGAATCCTTTGAGTATCATCTCACTT
>CAFUXE010001222.1:178948-201181 GCA_903364295.1 Serranus cabrilla | reverse complement strand
ACTTCTGGAATGATAACAGTGAAAGCTGAGGATGTTTTCCAGTGCAGTTTTTAGACGCCCACATACCGACAGAAAAACAAACGGTGGAGGAGAGGACACGGAGTCTCGTGGCAGATGTGAGGAGCAGAGAGAAAGTGGAACCAGAGTCAGAGCGCGCGCGCGTGTGGAATTAATCATGTGTTTGACATCGTTTATACTCTTGAAGTGGAATTTGTGAATGTAGTCAGAAAGTGGAGAATTGTATCGGTCAACAGATGTACAGTTGCCAGAGTTACAAGAAGAAAAAACTGGGGAAACTTTTTACTCTGTTCAGAATTAATGTTTGAGTTTCCAGTAATTCAGCGGAGAGGAATGAATGCAGCAGCGCCCTCTGCTGGTCACAGGCAGCCGATACATCCAGTACACTGTTCACACACTCGGGTTAATGGATTTATCTAGAAATATCTAAGAAATATTCAGATTCTCTACTGAATATATGAACTATAATTAATAAATCGCAAATTGCTTCAGCTTTAGTTCATAATTATTTACTGTAGAAACAACAATGATATTAAAATAGTAATGTTTATTATTTATTTATTTATTTATTTTTTGCTGTTAACCAGTTATTGTTGCACACATTATAATGTTTTATATACTAGTATGATAATTTGTTAATGATTACTAAATGTTTTGTAAGCCATCTTTTAGCATTATTTGTATAGCTTTTATTGTTATTGCGACTATAATATCTTTTAAAATGCTTAATAAATACTTTTTTAAGGCATATAAACTTTATTTAGATACATATTATTGGTGCACAAGAAAATGCTTTTTTAAAATAAATAAATAATAAAAGATTAAGATTACTTTCATAATCCCATTTAACCCATCCTTTTTTTTAAGTGAACACACCCTGCAATGCTAATGTAACTGGACTTAATAAACAACATTTTAGTCATTCATTCATTTTTACAAGCTTTTTTTAACTTTAAAACAACAATCCAAATAAAGTAGATCGTTTACAAAACAATTATTACCCTTTATAAAGTATTAAATATCCAAATAATAACCATTTATTAAGTTATTATAAGCATCAGCTGCACTTTAATAGAATCTGTCTACATTAGTATCCATGATGGTTGTATAAGGGTTTTTCTTACCAGACAAAAGTGGAAAATCCTGCACCAGCATCATGATATCATCCATTAACTTTTCTTTTTCCCTGTAAGTGTAAATGTGTGTTTACACCTTCCCTCTCCTCTTCTGTCAGTGGTCCAGAGAATGGATAATGTCACAGAGGGCATGCAGAACTATGGAGGAAAGATCAACGCTGTGGAGACAGACTTAAAGAAACTCGGTAAGCCTCATTAACATAAAATTAGATAGAAAATATGGAGAGTTTTAACCTACAATAGCTGTTTTTTCTCCATCACACCAACCCTAATTCCCACACACATCCAATGCATCCCTGCAGGGCCGACCACTAATTTCTTCAGGGTATGTGCATTAAAATAGTAAAACATTATAGTAAAAGGGGGAAAAAGATAAAACGAGATAGCTGTAGAGAGGGATTAGATAACAGCCTCTGTGTATTGATTTAGTTAAAGGAACAAGGAGATTATAAAAGGAGTACTATATGTTTCAGACCCCAGAAAAGTTAGAAAACCACTCAAAAGCTTTTAAAACTTTGTGAACATGAGCAGGCCCAGAACATACAGAGTGTATCAGCGGACCAATACTAGTTTTACGAGCAGAACAATGTAACAAAGTGCTTTTTGACTTGTTTCTGTTACTGTAACAGAGAATTGTTTGTGTGTCGCTTTTTCAGATGCTCAGGCAGGAAAGAAGTCAGTTAATGCCACAAGTGACATCAAGACTTTCAAGTCCGATCTGGAGGCGTTACAGAGCAAACTGAACGATATCGCCCTGAGGGCAACCAGAAACAGAGACGTGCTGGATGAGCTTCAGATCACAGGAGACGACGCGCACAACAGCCACGTCTCCCTGCAGAGTTTCATGCAAGGCAACGAGGCCTCTCTGCGCGGGGTCAACCAGACCTTGGCCTCCTACGGAGACATGATTGACGACCTCCAGGAGGACACGGCGCGGCTCCAGTCGGAGATACAGGGCCAGGTCAAAGTGCAGAGCGAGACCCAGGTTAGTGTCAGCTCGCTGAACATCACGCAGGCCCAGCAGCGCAATCTGCTCAGCACGCTGCAGAAGACGGTGGAGGATGCAGGCCAGGCGGTGCAGAAGCTGAAGAACGACTATCAGGGTCTGCAGCAGACAGCCAGGCAGACCCGGGCGGACACCGAGTGGCTGAAGGAGAAAGTCCAGAACCTGCAGGTGTTGGCAGCCAATAACTCGGCTCTGGCCCGTTCTAACGGTGAAGCTCTGGATGATCTGGGTGCTCAGCTCAGCACCTTAGCCAGCCAGATCCAGAACACCTCGGCTCTGAGCGAGGAGCACGGCCAGAACCTGCACGAGCTGATGGACCACCAGAGAGACCACGATAACGCCACCTCGTCCAAGTTCGATGAGATGGAAGCTAGACTGGACAGACACGAGAACGACATGGACCGAGTGACCGGGAACGTGAGCTTCGCCACGCAGCTGCTGGGAGCCATCAGCTCAGACCTGAACGGCCTGAGGTCCTGCGCCGAGACGGTGATGCGACACTCAGACCTGCTGCTGAGTCTGAACACGAGTGTGACGGAGGCGAGCGCAGACAGCAAAGAGCTGCGCACGCAGCAGGACGAGCTGACGTCCAGGCTGGACAAGGAGGTCAGCAGCCTCTCCGTGGTGATGGAGGAGATGAAGCTGGTGGACAGCAAACACTCGCAGCTCATCACCAACTTCACCATCCTGCGGGGTAAGAATCAGACACACGGGAGTCTGGGATTAGTGAAGGATGTGTCGGTTTTCTTTTTATTGGTGCAAAACAGAAGCAGTGACATACAAAACAAAGACCGGAGTAGACGGAATAAAGACTGAACAAGAAACAAAAAACAACACAACAAACTATAAATAAAGTAAAACTGACATAACAATACTGTTGGTATGTGATGAACAGGAGGCAGCAGCAGGAGGGAAGACTGAGCAAATCATAATATTTGATTTTTTTATTGGTTTGATTTATTGTCATAAACAACATGAACATAACACTCTACTCCAAATGTAATGACTTATATATTCACAATCTCCCCTCCATCCATTTCCCTTAATACTTAAGGGAAATAGACTTACTCTTGTCTTAAAAATCGGAAAGAATTTTCTCACCTAATCTGGAAAAATTTGGCCCCATTAAAGCAATTAAAGGATTAAGAACCAAAAGGAACCATATCTATGATTTGTTTGTTTGTTTACAAAATCAAAAATAAACTCCTTGGATACATAGAAGATTAATGAGACGGATGTAATCAGTTATGATAATGTTTATGATAAGACCAGGATTTTATCTCTATTATCAACAAAAAAAAAATTTAACTCAAAATACCAATGTACAAGAAATAAAAACAATGTTTCACATTCTGATGATTCCTCCTCTGTTTCAGGTCCACCAGGTCCAAGGGGCCTGAAGGGGGACAAGGGTCCCCAGGGGCCGGTGGGCCAGTCAGGACAAAAGGGTGATAAAGGAGACAAAGGGATGCCGGGAGTCAGGGGACCGAAAGGAGAGACGGGTGCTGCTGGAGGACCAGGTGGCGCGGGTCCAAGGGGGGCATCAGGGCCGCGGGGGGTTCCAGGGGATAAAGGATCACGAGGGTCTGGAGGTCGACCTGGAAACCCTGGAGAAAAAGGGGACCCTGGGATTCCGGGACTTCCTGGTAGGGATGGACTGTCAGGATTGCCAGGACCACAAGGGCCACAGGGGCCCAGAGGAGCAGCAGGACCTGCAGGACTCGAGGGGCCACGCGGACCTGTTGGACCCATCGGCCCTCCCGGTCCTCCAGGGCTACCAGGACTACCTGCTCCTGTGCCTCCACTTTCCAAGCCTTCAAAGCCAACTCAGCCCCCTCAGGTCCCTGCAACCCAGAAACCACCTCAACCCCCAAAACCACCTCAACCCCCGAAACCACCTCAACCCCCAAAACCACCTCAACCCTCCAAACCAGCAGAGGAACCACAAGGCTCCGTGTCCCGGCAGATCCAGCCCCCTGTTACCACGGCTCCCGCTCCTGGTGAGTCCAATAATTACATCAGGGTAGAAAATACCAAAGTAACACAAACTTTGTTCCAACATATGATGTGATTTTGTATGTTGTGATATTCTGTGAATGATTTTTTCCAGGTTGCCCTCCGGAGTTCAGGCGATTCGGCGACAGCTGTTATTATTTCTCCTCCGGCGCTCAGAGGCTCAACTTTGACGAGTCCCGCCAGTTTTGTGCTAACGTGTCATCGCTCATGCTCATGATCAATGACAACGAGGAACAGGTAAATATACAATCAAACCTACTTTAACATATTCTGACGCATTTTGTTTCTACTGAACTAATTATTCTTCTAAATATCTTCTGCTCTCTTTTCTATCCGTAGCAATTTGTGAGAACTGCAATTGCAGGAAAAGGTTATTTCTGGCTGGGACTCACTGACAAGGAGGAGGAAAACGTCTGGAAATGGGTGGATGGAACCTTACCTGTTTTTAAGTGAGTTAACCTTCCAAATTGGTTTCACACACAAAAAAAGTATAAACATGTTATTAACCCCTTCAGACCCTGCGTCCATTGCAATGGACATGACATATTTCTGGCTGTAAACCAATAAAAACTTTGTGATCGAATGATGTGAGCATTGCTGGTTACTGATTGGATCCTGATTATCCAATCACAATCAAGTCATGACTTGGTGCATGCCCAGAGAGAGTCACAGACATCGGACAAGACAGCCATGACTCAGCGACTGGAGAGAGGGAAGAGTAAGTGCCCATTTTTAGTCAAAAATATAAATTTATGTTCAAGCTAGCCAAACAAATTTGCTGTCAGTATAATTTTAAGTGTTGCAAGTGATAGTATTTCAAGTGATCTTGAATATATCTCATATCATTAATGTATAGGATTTTTTCAAAGTTCGATGTCCATTGCAATGGACAACAGGAGTTAGGCGACATTAGCCAACCCTCACTCACAGCTATTGTCAGTATGCAATGAAACAAAACACCTGTAATCTTTTCATAGGTAAAGTATCATGTCTCAGTTTATTTATTCATGTTTATAAAGTTTTAATTTTCTATTTTTTTTTGTACATAATGTTCTTGTAGAGTATAAAGTCGAAGACTTCCTTGAACGTCTCGTAGATGGAGAGTTGTCCGAACTTGACTCCTTGATTTCAGGAAATGAGGCAGATGAGACCAGTAGTCAGATAGCTGGTAAGCTCAGAAACTAAATGTTTTTAATTCATAGTATGAGGTTTTCATCAATTTTATAGCTTATATGCAATATCTAAATCACATGGATTGTATAAGAGTTCAACAGTGAGAATAGATAAAATGAGTTTAAAATGTGTTTTTTTGTTATTAGAATCAGAGAGGGACAGTGAAGAGGTTCCATGCATGCCAGAAGAACTTGAGGTGGCAGGAGAGGTTGAGATAGAGGAGACAGACAATGTGGTAACAGAGTATCAGGAGGAGATGACAGTAACCAGGAAGGAGGAGATCAAGTGGCGTCATAGGCCATTCACTACAGTCATTGACACTTCCTTTGAGAATCCTCCAATTCATGAGAGACAACCCATGAGACCCTATGAATACTTCAAACAGTATATACCTGATGAGATCTTCACTTTGATGGCCGACAACACAAACGTTTATGCCATTCAAAGTGGTACAGTAGGCTTCAAAACAACTAGTCCAGGAGAGATCAGAACCCATGTCGGTCTCCACCTTGCTATGGGAGTGATGAAAATGCCAAGAGTCTCCATGTACTGGGAAGCTGGGATGGACATTGGTATTTTTCAAAACACCATGCCCCGTGACAGATTCTTCCAGCTCCGGTCCCATTTGCATTTGGTCAACAATTTGGAGAAGCCAGCTGAGAACAATGATGTGTTTTTCAAGGTACGTCCTCTCTATGATGCCATACACAGCAGGTGCTTGGAGCTTCCACTAGAGGAGAACCTTTGTATTGATGAACAAATGGTGCCATTTCGTGGAACTCTGTCTGTCAGGCAATACATCAAAGGAAAGCCACACCCTTGGGGGGTGAAAATATACTTCCTGTGTGGGAAAAGTGGCATGGCCTATGACTTCCTGCTGCACCAAGGGGCTACAATGGAGATATCTCAACAGCACAGGAAGCAGCTGGGACTTGGAGCTGGAGTGGTGTACCATCTTATCCAGCGAATCTCAGGGGCCAACCACAAGTTGTACTTTGACAATTATTTCACAACGTACAATCTTCTGGAGCTGCTGGCTGAGAGGAAAATTCATGCCGCTGGGACCGCAAGGGTCTGCCGCTTTGCCAGGCCTCCTCTACAGTCTGACAAAGAGATGGCCAAAAAGCCACGAGGAAGCTGTGATGAAGTTGTAAGCCGTGATGGTAAGGTGGTACTGGTCAAATGGTATGACAACAGAGCAGTCGTCTTGGCCTCCAACTTTGTTGGTGTTGGCAGAATGGATGAAGTGCAGCGGTGGGACAAGAAGAGGGCCCAATTTTTGATGGTGTCCCGTCCAGAGGTGGTGAAGCTGTACAACGAAGCAATGGGCGGTGTTGACCTGCTTGATCAACTTGTCAGTCTGTACCGTACAGAAATTCGGTCGAGAAAGTGGACCCTGAGGATGATCACACATGCTTTTGATGTGGCTGTGGTCAACAGCTGGCTGGAGTATAGGCTGGACGCCAAGAGGGCCAATATCAAGACAAAAGACATCCTGGATCTTCTCCATTTCAAGATGAATGTGGCCCAGTGTCTGGTGAGAGTTGAGAAAACAGTGGCAGCAAAACGTGGAAGGCCCAGTATGTCTCCAGAACAACAAAATGTCCCCCGCAGACCACTTCACAGACCAGTTCAGGATGTAAGGCCACTGCCTGAAGTGCAGTATGACATGGTTGACCACATGCCAAACTACGATGAAAAGAAAGAGGCCACCAGATGCAAGATGCCAAACTGTACAGGAAAAACACACATCTTTTGTGACAAGTGCAACATCCACCTGTGCTTTGTGCCACACCGAAACTGCTTCAAGGTTGCTCATCGAAAATGAGAAAACATCCACAAGTTGATGTCTTCTCCAGTTCAAGATCAAGTCCATTCAGAGTAAATGTGTGATCAATTCATCAGCCTATAAAAAAAAGTACAGTAATGAGTGCCATGATAGTTTAGGAAGATAGTTAGTGAAGGCAAAACTGATTTCTTCAGCTAACCGTATCTACAATCATACATCTATGAAGTTCATGTGCATGTTTAGATTGTGTCATGGCATCTCCCTCTCTTCCTGCAGGCTCAAGGTTTTCCCGGTGATGACCTCACTGCTGTTCCCTACCCATGCTTTGATACATCTATCAAGTTCAAATATGTTCAAATATCAAGTTCAAATATGCAGACATCGAGATCCAGATGTTTAGGTCATACCTGATGAATTACTATGTAATAAAACAATGCCTTATTTTTCTTAAGTGTTAATGTCATTTTACAACCGTTTAGTCGTGCCGTCCATTACAATGGACATGAAAAAATACTAATAAAAACATGAGTTGGCAAAAAAAAATTTTTTCCCCTTTGTTTCTATGTTGGAGAGGAGTAATAATCAGTTGGACAAAAATTTTTTTGCCCAGCAGAAAAAATGCGGGTCTGAAGGGGTTAAGCAAAGAGTTCATGTGTTTGCTGACTGACCTTGTGTGACACTTTAATACATATTGTTCATGTGGTTGCTAACAGGAAGTGGAAACCCGGCCAGCCTGATAACTGGACCCACGGCCACGAAGACGGCGAGGACTGTGCTGGTCTCATCCATAACGCACTCTGGAACGATTTCTACTGCACCGACCGCATCGGCTTCATCTGTGAACGTCCCTCCGATGGTCAGTACCTCCGCATCATTATTACCTCCGCCAAGGACGTTATGTTTGTTGGTCTGTCTGTTTGTTAGTTAGCAACATAACTTGAGAATTTATGGACGGATTTGGATGAAATTTTCAGGAAATGTCTGCCATGAAACCAGGAAAAAGTGATTAAACTGCTATCACTGGTTACAACACTCGCTGTCTGACGCTGCACACACATGCGCCTTATGTGTTTTTTCTTGTGCTTGTTCTCAACAGTGAAAGTTCCAGTGTTATAGCATCCATCCAAGACAGTGTGAGCTGTCGCTGGGAGAAAAGTGAAGAGGCTGAAGTTGAGGTTGAAGATGCGACGATAATGAAGGACACGAGGAGGAGCTCTAGGTGACTAGAGGACTCTGAGAACGCCGGCTCACTCAAGCATCGCTGAGACGTGGACCGGTCTTTGTCTATGAGGCACTTAGCGACACCGTGTGGTGCAGGAGACGGAGCGTGCACAGACCCGGCCCTCTATTGTATCGACTGAGTGTTTGTACTGAAGGAAACGTGAGAATGTAGGGATTTATTTGGGCTACACAAAGTCATTATTTGGGACAGCCGCTGTTGTACAGGTGTATCTGTAAATAATATTTCACAAAAGATTGAAGAAACCTTGTTTGTCGGGATTGAATTTCATATCGTTTTATTTCCTGGCTGCTTTATCACACTCACAAAAAAATCTATATCAGAGGATTATGCTGTTAATAAAGTGGAACTATTTTTATACTGTCAGATACTTTGAAATAAGCTCCAGGGAAAACAAACGAGCACCCTCTCACCACCAGCAAATGACTGCAAACTCAGATAATCAACAGTTAAATTTCATCCTTCCACAAACTGAGGTATTAATTTCTTTTTATTCCAGAATAGTTGCTCAGTGTTTGAGCCGTGCTGCTGTTTCATGAAGGACAGTATTTCTTAGACTTTAGATGGCCACTTTGAGGCACGCATTAACAATATGTACATTTTTTGTTTGTTACGATGATTTATTCATTATGCCAAATACAATATGTGAAATATGTTACATGTTTATAATTTGCATAATCAGTGGTTATTGTTGTATGATTGGCAGTATGAGTAGCAGCTTGTAATCTGACTCATTATGCCTCAATGAAGTTACGTTCCTACGGATCACAATAAAAAGAGAAGGAAACTGTGTGTGGAGTCAGTGCTTTTTGTCCCATTAAAATATTATGATAAAGGTATAGTTATTGCATTAAAACCCATTTATTTGTTTAAGAGATGTTTATTTATATTTGATACATAACTGATATCAAGCTCACACATATCTGCATTTTACTGTTTTAACAACCAGTATACAACAAAATAAAAGATATCAGCACAATTTCCATTTCAAACACTTAGATATACAGTAAATATATTGTTATGGGAATACACAAGTAAAGGTAAAAGTTGCTTAAAATTATACTTCAGTAATTGTACATAAAAATAAAGCAGGTGAACAAAGTTGCAACAATTACCAACAACATGCAACTAGAGCACATAATTAAATATTGAATAGATATACATGAATGGATGGTTATGGCTAAATAAATGTCTTTTAAATGAATAAATATGGCTTTTAAATAAATTCTGAAATAAAAATGTCAACTATAAAAAATGAATGTAAATTCAAATATATAAATTACTCTACATGTTTTTATTTAAAAAGAGGACTGCTTTTATTTATATCAGCGGGGTTTATTTTCTAATTCCACATTTCTTTATGTCAACAAAAGGACCATTAAAACGACCATTATTTATGCTTTTATTTATATACATATCCTACTTTTTCGTCCTTTTTTTAGCAGTGACTTATAACCTTACTCTGTTTTTTATTACATTTCTGTGGGATTGTTATAAATTATTTTAAATTATCAACATCATAACAAGATGAACTGATTTACTGACAGAAAGAAGCTCCTTAGATCTGCTTTAAAAGGAAAAACAGGATTAAACACATATGAGGAGCACATTTGGTTAAGAAGATTTTGTGGTCAGCGATGAGGTAACGTCACATGACCGTCATCACCTGACGATGACATGTTATTTTTTTAGGGCCATTAGTAGCTTATGGTTCATTTTCTGCACTGTACAGGGGAGTGCAGACGCGTGAACAGCTGTGTGACTGTCAGTGTGAAATTATAATTTATGACAGCAGTTTATTTATTTAACACAACACTGCCTGCTTCAGTTACCCAGCATGCCTCGCTTGTTGCCGTCTGGCGAAGGAGTGACTGTGTAGAATAGAGCCAGCCAGCTACATTTGACATTCATGAAGTTGTCACTACTATGCGTGTTTATTGTATGAAATAAGACAAAAGAGGGAAAGAAAATAACAGGGGGAAGGCGAAATCTGTTGTTGTCGACACGCCAGCGATGCCTCTCTTCACGACCAACCCATTTGACCAAGATGTGGGTGAGTAATCAGAACTGACGGCTAATTCTAGCAGGCTAGCCGAACTAGCTTTGATAATACAGCTTTGTTTGTGTTCTTCAGCTGCCTGTAGCTTTAATAATAGCTCCAGTAATAATGTTATATGGGTGTGTTGGAGTATATATTACAGGCTGTATAAAATGACAAGCTGTAGAATATGCTAATTATTTAAATGTCTGTTTTGCCTGTGTTTGTTGTGATTCGCTCTGTTAGCATGGTTAGCTAACTAGCATGCACCCTTATATTATTTTGAGATTTAGCTGTTAGCTAGCAGCCACTAATATTTTGTAAACGTTTTCAATTTATTCCGCAATTTTAAAGAGTTAACGTCACTTGTTTTATTTTTTTTGTCTTATTATATGTCATTAAAGTGAATTTATCTTTAATTGACGTGGATGTTGTCATCAGTTAACTGAAGTAACGTTAGCTAGCCATCTGCTTCATCATCACCTATCCAAGCGTATGTTGGCTGACCAATATGATGAGCCTGCCGTCTCACAGATGCTGCAAGTGAAAGAGGATGCGGTGGTTTGTGAAACCATAAAGTCTCAGTGTTTCCTCTTCCCTCTTTGTTCTGTGTCGAGTGGTTAACCACTTCATTTGCATGTAACGGTACAATGTGCTGCAATGAGGTGGAAAAAGTACACAAACACCTCATTATGCAGAACCATATAAAACCACAGCACTTATAACTAAACTAGCAGTAAATGCTCATTTGGTTAAGCTCATAATGGGTATGTTTGGGATGCCAGGTGTTATTTCAGCTTGAGTGGTTATTTTCAGGCTCAAATTAACATTAATATGGTACATTTTTTCTGAAAACGTTTGAGAAACTTTTATTTAAGGCTCAACAATTTGAAGAAAAAAATAATTTGAATTATTATTATGCAAGTGCAATATGATTTACAATAAAAGGGAATTATATTTTTTTTTTACATAATCTTCATCATATTAAAATGATAATGGATGTTTTTTAATTGTTAATGTATTTTCTTTGGATTTTTTTTCACCGTGAGCTGTACAGAAATAAGACAGTGGGATATGATTTGTAGGCTTGGTTATCTCTGCAGCACCTTATTTGTTATTCAGACTGGTATTTTGACACATATTTTGCCAATAACTGCGGTTTCAATAAAACTGTTAATTTGTTCTGCCCTTCTGTTAATGGATAAATAACCTGACATTCATACATGTTTTGGCTAATTCAAGTCAATTATGAAATAGCTACAACAGAAAACATGGAATGGCAAAATTATATCTTCACATGTATCTATCAAATCAACGACACTTGTGATCATGTTTTCTCTTTGATAGGGCAGTTTTCAACACATGGGTCATATGGTGTGATAGTGGATAGATATCTGTAAGAGGCCTTACTTTTACCCCAATAATAAGTGAATTGTTATGGGAATATGAGGTTACTTGCAAGTAAGGACAAGTCATATAAACAGATGAAAGATAACAAACTTACTGCATCAACTGTTGCTCCACCAAACACTAATATTATGTAATTTGCCCAAAAGGAGAAGTCTCAGATTTGCATAGAGACTTATGTTTAAGACAGAGAAACTGCAGATGGGAAATAGGAACTCCTGTCACATTTGAGTGAGAGACCACTAATTGTAGCTTTGCTATTAAGAATATATACCAGCCTCAAATAAACTTCAAGTTAAAAATTGAGTTGAGAATGTTGGTGGTTTCTGCATGAACAAAACATTTTTAGCCTCATTAGATTAGTATTTACTTCAGGGCTGTTGTATTGTTGTGGGCTTCTGTTATTTGGTCTGCATCTCTTTAATGTTTATCCTCATTTTGTGGCTGACATAAAAGAACAGAGGAGAGGATCTTACACGTACACAACTTTTGCTTCAAGAAACATTATTGTTTCTTATCTTGGGAGGACCCTCTCCTCTCTGTCTGTAAATATAATGTCGTAAGAAAAAGTGCTTTTGCAATCTTTAACTCTTCAGCTTACGTTGGTTGTTGTGCTGCTTTCTTGCAGAGAAAGCAACCAGTGAGATGAACACAGCTGAGGACTGGGGCCTCATTCTGGACATATGTGATAAGATAGGGCAGTCACGCACTGGGTAAGTTAACTGTCTTCGCAGTTAACCTCACACACACACACTGACACTTTGATCAGCCATTACATAAAGTTCCCTTTAAGCTTCTTCAATCATAAAACACATGCATCCCACTGTTGGAGGAAGACGTCAGGCACACCAACTGAACTAGGAGAAAGTTGAAATAAATACTGATACCTTAATGTTCTTCTAAAGTGGCACATTTTATCTTATATAACTACGTCCTTGCCAAGCAATTAATCTTCATAAACCTTTGATTTCTGTCTTTCTGTTCTAGGCCGAAAGAATGTCTCCGGTCTATAATGAGAAGAGTGAACCACAAGGATCCTCATGTGGCCATGCAGGCACTGACTGTAAGCTGATTGAAAACAAACCATGTTTTATATAAGTGTAATGCTTTGGATTAAATAGTGGGTCTGATGAACTGCTTGTTCTAATGTTCTCACAGCTCCTTGGTGCTTGTGTCTCAAACTGTGGGAAGATATTCCACTTGGAGGTTTGCTCCAGAGAGTTTGCCAGTGAAGTCAGTAACGTCTTAAACAAGGTGTGTGATCTAATTTTAATGTGTTGTCCACATCAGTTCTGTTTGATTGCTTGAAATTAGGTCATGCTTCATCCATGATTGTCCCCAGGGTCACCCCAAAGTTTGTGAGAAGCTGAAAGCCCTGATGGTGGAGTGGGCAGAAGACTTCCGCAACGATCCACAACTCAGTCTGATCTCGGCTATGATCAAGAACCTCCGCGAGCAGGGTGTCACTTTCCCAGCTGTCGGGTCCCAGGTAGGTGTGCAGGGTGGATTAGATCTTCTTCTTTTTTAGCTTTTTTGCATGAAAGGTAGATTTTAAAATAGTTTAATTGACAAGTGGTTAAACCTCTGGACACTAAGCAGTTATGAGGTATTTCTTGCTCCTGTCACATTTAATTATAATCATTAAAAGCATAAAAGTTTAGTGCAAACAATCTATTCTTAAGATACCTAGAATAAAGTGATTTTGATGAAACATCATTATTTAAACTACTTTTTCCTGACCGAAATGTTCCTCACACATGATTTGTTCAAGGGTCGTAACAAATTTGAAAATCAGATCATAATTTCTGTTGAATGGTTTAATTTCGGCTATTATTTATGAGTTATGGGATTTGGAGGGTTTAAATTCTTGCCATACAACCGCAGACAGAGGACTTTTCTTGCATATTATATCTTTCTCTTGCTTCCAGTCATTTCTTGCCGAATGAAGACAAAATGCCAAAAGAACTCGCAAAAAACGTATTCTCTAACTGGGGAATGTGAGGTTGTTCTGCTCAAACATTGAAACCCAGAGTCATTCTTTTATTATTTTAGTTGTTGACTCACCTGATCATGCCGTTATCATTTTTTCACAGGCTGCAGAGCAAGCAAAAGCCAGCCCTGCTTTAGTGGCGAAGGATCCCTCCACCTCTACAAACAAAAAAGAAGAAGAAGACTTGGCCAAAGGTAACGAGGCGTCTGAACGACGATGAGACTATTAGACTTCCTTTGCACACTGTAATGGCTGTTTAAGTTTCAGTGGAGAAATGTATTTGAAGAGGCGTTATCGTTAAAAACATGCATCTTTAATTCTTTATTTGCTTTGCATAAATCACAGTTTGTACTGGATTAGTGAATTGCTGATGTTCAGTATTATTTAAGGAATTTCAAGGGCAAACACATTTCATGTATCTTGTTTTTTTGTGCAGCGATCGAGCTGTCTCTGAAGGAGCAGCGTCAGCAGCCGCAGACCTCCCTGTCGAGCCTTTACCCCAACACCTCCAGCCTGCTCTCCTCACACAAGTCCGACGGCAGGAAAGTCCGCGCCATCTACGACTTTGAGGCCGCCGAGGACAACGAGCTCACCTTCAAGTCGGGAGAAATCATCACTATCCTGGACGATAGGTGAGTGTTTACACACACAAATTGTTAAAGGGTAATTGCAAGGATTTGTCACATAAGCTAGTTTGTATTCTGATCTCGGTGAAGAAGCTTGAAACTGCAAGTTAGGCCATAAACTAACCTGTTTATCTAATCTGATCTACCTTATATGAGAAATGCAGCCCTGAGAAGACGATCATTTTAATCTTTTCTTTGATCATTTTTTTGGTTCTCTTGATTTCAGTGACCCCAACTGGTGGAAAGGGGAAACATACCAGGGTGTTGGGTTGTTCCCCTCTAACTTTGTCACAGCTGATCTCACTGCAGAGCCGGAGATGAGTGAGTACACACACACACACACACTCACTCAACACACCCTTTATCCACTTATATCATCTCTAGTTCCTTGGTAGCCCATTCAGTCCATTAGCAGTATTGCTTTATTGATTCTGGAGTGGGGAAATACTTTATCACTTTCACACAGATGATCAAACAACACAAAGAACACAGTGCAGTGAAGACGTTGGTCATAGACAGAAAGTGATCACATTCAGTGAACAGCCTCACTGCTGGTTCTTGTGGTGAAGTCATAAAAGATTTTCTCTGGTAGTATTTTGATCAAACTTCCTCTTCGAGAGATCTTTATCAAACGTTCCATCTCTGATTCTGTTACTACAACTTCCTGTGTCTGCCTTTTGGATGAAGAATAATTTCTTCTTTCATTTCTGATCTGAGCCATTCATATGCTACTGTAATGTTCTTGGCATTGTCTTTATTGTTTCATGCATGCTCTTCATAATCCACCATGCACTTAACATCTCCCTAACTGCTGCCAGAATGGATTCTTCTGTCTGTGGCCGCAAAACTATTTATCCTGAGGCTTTTAGCAAAGCAAATAGTTTCCTATTAGGTACAGTAATGATAATAAACTGTATTTATAGAGCACTTTTCATAAAGAAATATAGTTCAAAGTGCTTTACAATAACAAGAAAAATACAACATGTTAAAAAAAATAGCAAACAGACAATAAAGCTATACAGCAGAAAGACCTTAGATGATGAAATGGTGAAGTAAAAACAATAGAGAAAGTTAAGATAAATCACAATTAAAGAATTAGGGAATAATGATTCAAATGAGGATGAAATAAATGTTTTTAACGCTTTCGTTTAGTTAGAAATGTTCACAAACTCTGAGCTTGTGAAGGATACTAAAACAAATGCTGGTCTGAAACCTTTAAAGCAAATAAAAGGGCATTAATATCTCTTGTAAAATTTACTGGGAGGCCCTGAAGTGTCACTCAAACCAGAGTTATATACTCTCTCTTCTTTGTTTGGCTTTAAAGTCTTTCAGCACAGTTTTGAATAAGTTGAAATTTGCTGTTTCAATTTATATGTTTTCAGCATCTTTATAGCACAACCGTGCAGTGGAATAATAATGTGAAGCTCCAACTATTGTGTTGTTGTAAAAACTGTTTTTAGTAGGAATTCACACACTTGCTGGTACACACAAGTGTCAACAGTTTAATGTAGGTCTGGCAATTATTGTTATATTTTAAGTTGTTTGATAAATTGTCAAAACCCCACATGAACGGGTCGTTCATCCAGCGTTGAAGCTGGTTTTCACTGTTATCGACTCTGCTTTGTTGCCTTCTGGTTGGAGTTTGTCACGCTTCCTAATTACATCCAAATGTTTGTTGTTTGTCACACTTTTTTGTCATCGCATGCTGCTTGTTAAACATATTCTGTGGTATGAAGCTTCTGCAAATGTGTCATCCTCCAAGACACTCACGTGTGCGTTCTGCTACTTCTGCTTTGCTCGTGCAAAACGTCTCCGATCATCAGACATATGACACATCTTAGACCGTTGTGGTGTGTAGCTGCTTTTTGCAGGTTGCACCATAAGAAACTATACAAATATGAGCATATAGTTTCTAGATAATTAGTCAACAGCTTGTATCAGTTTGTGACTTTGATTTCATCTGATATGGGATCATCACTAAATCTCCAGTCAGCGTTTCCTGACTTACTCCGTATGTGTAACTGATTGCTGCTGTTACACTGTTTTGCTGCTGCCCCGTCCGCTGTTACTTGGAAAATCTACAGTGAAGACGGAGAAGAAGACCGTACAATTCAGCGAGGACGTCCAAGTGGAGACCATAGAGCCCGAGCAGGAGCCTGTATTTATAGATGAAGTAAGTTCCTCTGTGCTGCTCAGCCTTTTCTGCCTCTCTGTAGCATCAACATTCAGTATTATGACTTTTGTTCCAAATAGAATCTGCCATTTAAAATCTGACAGAAATCACAGAGACGATTTTCTTGGTTTGTTTTGTTCCGAACTATATTGAAAGATTGAAGCATCACATGTACCTGGAAAGTGTCATCACAGGAGCTTTTTTGAACCCTTTCAGGATAAAATGGATCAGCTGCTGCAGATGATCCAGAGTGCAGATCCCACAGACAACCAGTCAGACAGCGTCGAGTTACTACAGTTGGAAGGTAAAACTCAATTTAGGGTTTATACTGGAGAAGCTGAACTGGTATTTTGATGTGTAATAATGGATTATTATAGACTACAGATAAAATAACAATTTGTTTTTGTTTTTTTATCAGGTGCCTGCAATCAAATGGGACCTCTGATTGACCAGAAGTTGGAGGATATAGACAGGTGCTTTGTGATTTTACCCACAGAAAACGCTGTGTGTGTATTTATTTAGTAAAGAAAATCAAACGGTCTTTGTTTCTGTGTGTTTGTGTCATCAGGCAGCACTCGGAGCTGTCGGAGCTGAACGTGAAGGTGATGGAAGCTCTGTCTTTGTATGCCAAGCTAATGAATGAAGATCCAGTCTACGCCATGTATGCCAAGCTGCAGAGCCAACAGTATTACATGCAACAACCTGCCAACGCAGCACAGCAGGTAAAGTCACCGACACGTCAGGGTCAGTCCTACAAATGGGAATACCACCTTCAAAGGAGCAAAGGATCTGTGTTTTTATTGATTTTCCTAAATGTTTTTGGGGGGATGAAGTCCAGAGAATGTCAGTAAAATTACTGTTGGGTTGTTTTGTTAAGATATCTCAGAGTCGGACAGAATTTTTTTGTGCACACAAGGGAAATTTGTGTTTGTTTATTCATATTAAGAGCAACTTTGATCTGTTTTTGCAAATGAACTCGTCATGTCGTATTCAAGAACTTAACTTTGTCAAATTTATGAAATGGGAACAGAATGTCATTGCACACCAGTGCATCAGGGTCAACCATGTTGGTCTCTCCAGATCTCATAAATCAGACCGTAACTATCTGGATGGTATTCAGTTTCACAGCAGATCAGAAGAAAAATAAGTTTAATAATGTTTTGGGTCTGCTGTCCTTTAAAATGGAACTGTTTACTTTAAATGTACCTGTCAACAAACCGTCTAATTTCCCTCTGTAACATCCAGAGGAATGAGGAGAAGAGTGCAGATCTCCACCAGCAGTATCCAATCCTGCAATGTTCATAAAAGTGAAAAATAACGTGTGACCTCAAGGTTTCGAATCCACTCCAAAATTGATGGGTTCTTCCTGGCCCATGACTTTGAAGAAATCTCATATGAAATCAGACCAGATTTTTTTTCTGGTTAGATTTACTGTGGTTAACTTCCTGCTTGTTACTATATTACTGGTCTGAGCTGCTGCTTATCTCACTGTGCATGTCTGTGGCAGGTCTACCCTGGTCAGCCTGCATCAGGTTCGTACGCCATGAGCGGCTCCGCTGTGCAGGGCTACACGGTTCCAATGGAGCAGCATCCAGCTGGAGCCCCCATACCTGGTCAGCCAGCTCCCAGGTGAGTTTCACATCCCACAGTGGCTTCTTCTACTGGTTCACTACAGCACAATACAAGCTGGTGACCTTATCAGACTTTGCTGCACAGCGTCCTCTCTGACAAAGAGTACCTACACTCACCTTCAGTCTCTGAGAGAGTATAGATTTCTTTTGTCCTTGTTATAAAGGAAAATCTTCCACTTTTAAAACAGCAACATAATGCTAAAATGCCTCATTTTTTTCTTTTTCTTATTTATTAATAAAGACAGAGAAGATAGGAATATAACTTAATACTTTCCACCACTGCTTGTACAGATGGATGAGTGCTGTGAAAATCTAAATTAGTCTGAAATTGCCGTGCAAATTAAATTTAAATTACAGGTTAATTCCATGCCCTTTAGTGTAACCCAGACGTTATTAGCGACTAGCCTGTAATTATTCGTGTTGGTCACAGCTGTTATTAGAGACTTGGACAGTGATACTGGCTTTCATTAGACAGCTAACAGTATTAATGTACTGATTCCAGCTTGTATATGATTCTCCTTTTCTTTTCCGTAGTGACGTTCATATGTACATGGGCCAGCCGCCAGTCTACACTGCAGCTCCCGGCAGCATGGCCCCAGCAGACCTACAGTCCTACCAGAACCCAGCCGCCGGCCCCGGCCCCGCCCAGGGCATGACGCAGACGCCAAACTACAGCAGCGCCTCCGGGCCGAGCATAGCACCTTCCTCAGACGCCTCACAGGCCCAGTATTCAGAGAAAGCCTTGCTATAGGGCCCCCTGAGCTCACTCACTCACTCACTCACGCAGACACATGCACCAGACCTGATCAAATACTGGTTGTAGATGGTTTCTTTTATCATTTGTTTAATCCTGGAACAGACGGAGGAAAAAATTCAAATAGAGGAGACTAAACTCAACATATGGCACGCTCTGTGTTCGGCAGATTAATATACAGTTATACTTCTCACTCCAGGTTTCGAAGTGATCATGAGGGTTTGATTTGAAGACACACACACGGTATGAAAACGGACACACTGTGCTCTTTTAAAGCTCTTTATTCTACATTTTCACTCGTCTTCTCCGTGTCTTTACATCGTTTAGATGTGACAACACAGAGGAGCTTTCAGTGGCACTTTCACCTTCAGTTGCACAAGTTTCGGTCATCAATCAAGCCCGATTACTTCAAAATCTAGACCTGATAGCAATATATGCATTGTCAGTTTTTATATACAAGACCTGACATTTATTGCTTCTTTTTATGATAGGACTATTGGGAAAAATGTGGTAATGTTTTATTTTCTGGGTCTGGACTACATCTTTGGTACCAATTATAGGGGACATGAAGTTATTTTAGCTAGTTTAATTTGCAAGCCACTGATTAGAAATAATCTTATAAATATTATCTATTTAAACCCAAGTAAATATTCATTCATTAGTCATTTATCATTGGATCATTTATTCTTCGTACTGTATATATTCATGGATCAACTTCATTTTATACATACTACTTTAATGGACGGTTCACCCTAAACTCAAAAATACATATTTTCCCTCTTTATTAATCTTAATTGCTGAAAACTTCCTACAACTTATGAACCTTTAAAGTAAAGCATTACCAAAACAAGTGTAACTGTAGCCACTTCAACCTAACCACAAAATATATATGCAATTACTATTTGATCAAGTGTGAAAAACACAAAGACATTCCTTTACACCGACTCTCAACACGCACAGGCGATAAATAAAAAACACTACAGGCAGGTGTACAGCAGCGGACACACAGTTCACACACACTCAGTGTAAGATAATTTACCTTCACTCACACACTAACATGTCACTTACTTAAAGCAACTGCAGTGCTCATCATGTCACAGAAAAGGGGCGTTTTTTCTTTCTTTTTTTTTTATCAGAAAAAGGACTTTTAGCGGTGCAGAAAACGTTAGGATTCTCCATTCTGTATATGTCGTCGACTTTTAGAAGTACTGAAAACTGAAGCCACTTTGTTTCTGTAGGAGGGAATTGAAGCATGCACATGACTCTTGTATATACTGTACCCAACGAAGTCGTGAAGCCTCATGGTGACCTCATGGTTGGGCTGTTTGTTAGCACAGCTCCGTGGTTTCTCTCAGCCTTAAAGGGGAACTCTGCAGTCATGAAGTCCCCGCTGAGCTGAAGGTGTGAAAGCCAAAGAGAACAAAGTGGGGGTTTTGTTTTTTAATTCTTTGACTCTTCACTTCATACTGCAGAGTTTTCCTTTTTTCCAAACGAGCAGCTCTGCGTGGATGTTGGGCTTCGCTCCGTCTCCGTTCAGGGGCTGTACTAACAGACTAAAGACTCGGCTACTCTGAGGGGCGACCGCTCTGAACCGGCCCCGTGTCTTTAAAGCATCTCTTTAGTCAGTGTTGAAAAATGATGTTCTTTTTGTAGTGTATTTTAATTTATGTTTTGATTATTGTTATGCTATTTTAAATGAAGAAGCAGTCAGGATGTATGTATTCAGAGAACGGCGGGATATGTGATATTCTGCCGAACTTAGTTGTATATTTAAATCGCTCACATGAGAACATGGACGTTTCTCTCAGTGTTTGATACATGCTTATTGTACTGTAGGGTCAAATGGTAATGTGAAAAACTGATCTAACCTCCCCGTGCATTTCAACCCTGTCCTTTCTCAGAGCTGTCTAACGCTAAAACAATTTCTACCTGAAGCAGAAACAAGGTTTTTATGATTCTGGAAAGCACAGTCAGGATTTGTAAGCACCTCTTTCTCAATTTAAGCTATCAGTTGCAGTTACACCTAAACATTAAATCTTGTACCAAGTTCTCATACGTTACTTTCCAAACTCTTCTGCAGCTTCTGTGTGTTTGGGAAAGAGTTCATGTTAACAAATACTGACTGGATAGCAAAAAGCTGATGAAACAGGAAAATTATTTATCTGTTGTTGTTTCATATTGAGTGCTGCTACATGAAGGAATCACAGCAGTTTTAAATACCGTGGACTAGTTTTTCCAGCTGCAGGACAGATTGATTGATTGATTGCCACCCAGAATATAAAACAACTCACAACCTAAAGGGACAGTTTGGATTTTTTTCAGTGTGGTTGTATGAGCTACTTATCCATCGTCAGTGTAACATCAACAGTATATGGGGGTCAGCACGCCGCCACTTTGAAGCAAACTTAGGCAACAAAAAGAAATATCCAAGTGTAAACTAAACTTAGAATATTTTTATCACTTTACCTTGATGTTTAACAGCCCTGTTCATGTTAACGGGGGGACTGAGGCCATATTTATGCTCTCTTTTAAGCCGCCAGACTCCATTGATAAAAACAATATTTTACCTTGCAGTACATGGGAGTTGCTTGTCCACTGTTCTCTTTGTCAGTTGTTTCCCCTGTGAACGTTTGGTGTTTTAAAGGTTTAGTTCAGATTCACCAAAGGCACAAAATAACAAAAATAATGTATTTATTGAGGCAGCAGTAGACCAGCAACCTCTGTGCTTTGTGAGCTAAAATTGCTATTTTTGTCAAAGGAGTCTGGTGGATTTGAAGAGAGTTAACTGTTTCAGTCCCCTGTCAGAAAGTGCTGTCTGATTGCAAGGTAAAACAATGAAAATGTTTTAAATTTAGTGTATACTTTTCCTTTTTTTCGTATTTTTAGGTGGCTACAATATGTTTTGCTGCTTCCCGTGTCCACAGCAATACAATACAATGCTTTGCTTCAAACTTGGGGTGTGCTGACCAAAATCTAGTGTTGGCTTCACTCTGACTGTGGACATACAACTAAACTCAAAATTAAACAAAAACTGTCCCTTTAACCTTTTAGGACCTGGGACTTTGTTAACAAAAGGCCATTTTATTCTCTTCTCTTTAACATTAATATAGTTGATTTGAAAGATGAGAAATCTTTTTTGCTGCCTTCAACTAAATGCAAGACTGAAACAGTGTTATTAATCTGTTGGATCAAAGAGGGCTGAAAATATCAAATATGTTTAAAAAAAAAAAAAAAAA
>CAFUXE010001222.1:168287-178923 GCA_903364295.1 Serranus cabrilla | reverse complement strand
AAAAAAAAAAAGTAGCAGCTGTTCTGGGACGGTGGGACCAGGAGCCAGTTAATCCCGACACATCATCCAAATGTAAGATCCTGTTGCACCGCAGCGTTGGACTGCAGCCCCGATGTAACTTTACTGCACAGGAGTGAGATGCTGCCTGTTTTTAAGTTTTAAAACATCATTATTGTAAAAGATCTGTCTAAACTTGTATCCTGCTGTTTGTATGTATTCTTTTAACCATACTTATTAATTGGTATTCACAATAAAACCAGGCCAAATGTACAGAATAATACGAACGGCCTTGTTTTCTTGTTTTTCTTGTTTGTCCACCACTTTTTTTTTTGCATAGATTTAACTTTGCAAGGAGTTTCGCCGCTGAGAGGCATTTTCAGTTATTGTCTTCAACACCAGTCAGTCATAGGGAAACTTAAAATTGTCTTGGTCTTACCACTAGATGGAGATGTGTGTGTGTTTGTGACACCTAACAAGGTTGGATGGAAGATATTTAAGTTTCCCCACCAGAAGAAGTCAAGCTAAGCTAAAGTCAATGTGGTAAAAATAAGAAATGTTTCATTTTACACTGCAATTTTAATTTTGTTGCACTTCTAAAAACACTTATAAGTCAAAATACTCTTAATTTACGTGGATTTCACTGTAATCAAGCACTTTTTTCCAGAACTTGTGCAGAGTTCAGCAGTTGTCTAAGTGTAGTTTTATCCTTGAGTGTTCTTCTTTGTGAGCCCATAAAAAAGTGAGCATGACCACCTCATTACCTCAGCAATAAAAGAATACAGCCTCCTCTGCAGTGTAAGCAATGTCAGTGTGCAGAGTCCAACGGCTCGACTTGCTCGTTCTGCGGGAGATGATTGTCAAAGTCTTTCTCTCCAAGTCCTAAACCGCAGCTGCGTTCAGGGACCATGCCCTCGGGGAAGACCGTCAAGTTCGTCCTGTTTGAGGTGCTGCAGTTCGCAGCCCTTATCGTGCCCGTCTTTGTGATTATGGAGCGGTTTGCCAGACTCATACGGGACGGGAGGGATCTCACGGCGTACTGGCTCGTTGTGGCCGTGTCCATCGCCTATGTGACCACTGTGACCCTGCTGGTGTGGGTTCCTCTGAAGTATATGATCCTGAAGCAGCGGGGGGCCCTCTCCGAGATCACTCAGTGGTGAGTACAGCTGTTGGGAAGCAGTTTGATCAAAGTCACAGTGATAAAGTGTCTGCAAGTTCCAGATAAAGTGACTAAAATGAATGTACTGTAAAAGGTGAAAATGGTTCAAACACAAACCAAAACAAAATTGATTTAATGTGGAGAAAAACACTTGAACAGCAATAATAAAAAAAAAATGCTGAAGCTCCTAATTAGCATGACTTTATACAAATGAGTCCTGCTTGCAGAAGTATTGTCAGAAAAATATAATTTAAATATTCAAAATAAAGGTGACCACTGTCGCTGGTTCATGTGGAGCTCATCTTAACAGTTCATCTACTCAACTACTGTACATCAGTCAATTATAAACTCTACTTAAGTATTTGTATTTTATGTCACTTTATATTTCAAATTCATTTTAGAGGGAAATTGTTCTTTTTACTGCACTACATGATAAATAATAGTGTATAAAATGTGTTCCACATTGATGAACTACATCATTAAAATACTTTTAGACACAAAGTAAATTTTTCTGGTAATACTTATGAACTTTTAGATGAGTAATGTTTAAAATTTTATTTTTATGCAGTGGTATTTCTAAGTATCTTCTTCCACCCCTGTCTGCATAATCTTTGAATTCATAAACAAAGTGCAGCATTAATTCAACACACTCAGAGGTTTTTGTGCTGCAGGTAGAACTTGACTAGAAGCTTATTGTGGCTAATATTAGCCAATATTAGCTAGATGTTACTTCCTTTTTCAGTTTTCTGTTACGTCATCCCATAATTTGACCACAGTAGATTTTGTTTGGGAAACGTTTTCATGATTCCACATTAATCTACACAGTCATTTGATAAATGTCATGTATGAAAACTGCAATATTGCTTCTAAAATGTAGTGGAATCAAAGTATTAAAAGGAGACATAAAAACAACCTTGCAAGTTGATTATTTACATTTAGACAGGAATTTCTGAAATGTTAAATATAATTGTTCAAATGATTGATTATATTAATATATATTTACCATTTGCATAAATTCCTTGAACAGAAATGTATCTCCGGCTAACTTTGTGGATTTAGGAGAAATCTACAGATGTAAAAGGTCAAAGTGTAATAAAATAAACTCCTAACTTTGTAATTTGGATGTTTTCTTTCCATAAATCTGAGAGCAGATTTGTTATGGAAGCAAAATATCCCAAAAATGTAAATGTTTTATCTCGTAGTGTCTCGCCTTTAGTTGCATAAACTGGATCTTTTGCACTTGAATAGAGAAAAGGTCGAGCACTTATTAAACAGAAGCAGCATTTATCCATCATACTGCGATGATCGTTATTTAAATGTGAACTAAAAAACAACCCGTTTTGTTTTTCAGGAGACTGACATCATTGGCGTATCTCGTCCTGTGTACATTTCCCTGCTTTGCTATTTTAATAGCCAGCTCCAAGGTAACGTCACCAGGACGGATGGTTCTTGCACCTGTTGATGTTTTGCTCTGTCATGCTCCGATGGGCTCCTTGAACCGGCATATTTGTTGTAAACAGTCCATTTGTGGCACAAGCTCGTTTTATGACCCCCTTGTGTGAGAGAATGTGTTTAGAGCGCCATTATTATTCGCTGAGTGATGGCTGACACGGCGCATTGCACCTCAGAGAAACAAAAAGATTGCTTGTCACCAATACTTGAGTCTCTAAAGGTTTCGCTTCCTCAAGTTGCATCCAAATATTTTCTCAGCGTGTAGTTAGAGGGACTTTGGCACCATCAGAAGAAACGTGTTCACCATCACATGACTGGACTCTCTGTCTCGGGTACTCAGTAACCTGCAGCGAACATAACAAGTTGGACATTAACCCAAACTTAAATACCATCCACCATCTAAAAAAAAAGAGGAATTTTACACATTCACTGTATTTTATTCCTTGACATAAATAAGAGCATCTGGCCACACAAAGACATTCATACATCTAATATTTCTTAATCTTGTTTTAAGAGCGTTCGGCGGCGTCTTAATGTCCGTAATGATGGGGTGATAAAATCAGATGGCTTCATAAAACTTGGCTCCTCTTTCTCCGTCCAGCCAAACGCCATAATGAAGAGTTTCGATTTGGTGTCTCCCTGCTTCATCCCTCATGATTTCTAAATGGCAGATCAATTATTTCAACTATTGGATTCACATTTGCCTTCGCTGTTATCGGTTGTACTGTAGGTGCAGGTGGACGGAGGACAGAGGCTCGACCATTTCGCTGAGTTGCCCGTTTCCTTGGTGCTCTTCAGCCTCATCTGTGTGGATATCATAGAGAGGATTCGCCCCTGCAAGCTGCTCGGAGAATGTGAGTCTTTATTTAAAATTAGAATGATGTTCAAGTGTTTGTGTTTTATATTGTTTGTCCTGTGAGATCAGAAGGATCTTAGCCACAGACTGTAAAAGTGCTGGACTGGACGTAGTTCCTCAAATCTGCATTCTTTCTTATGGCCAGCAGGGGGCGACTACACTGGATGCAAAAAGAACTCAAATTGTTTAAACCCTTTTTACCTTTGTATAAACCTGTTTTTGCAAAAATGCCCCAACGAGCTCTGCTGTCATTTCGCCGTAGGACATTCATACTGATTCTGCGATGGCATAATATTGGCGTTTCACAGCAAAGTGTGAGGAGACGGTAGTGTCGAGTAACGGCAGCAGCAAGTGAATTCAAAATAACGATGGCGGAAGAGCTGCATGTCGTGATTTTTCTCTCTGTAGAGATTCTACAAATTCAAGCATTGTTCTGCGTTTTGCTGAACATGATTCGATTACTATCGGAGTCAACTGAGAGGCTGTTTCTGATGATACCGTCCATTTTCTTTCTTATTACAAATAATGTACGTCATATTTCCCATCTTGCTGGCTCTGCGAACAGTTTAACGCCTCTGTTACCTCCGATCACTTGGTCCCCAAATTTTGCTTCTGGAACATTCCGATTGCAGGCGAAACCTCACAGAGATTTAAATATCATGTTTGGAAATGGCCGTCTGAAAGGTGCTATAGAATTCTATGAGAAAAATTACCCTAATTCTCGCTTTATTTATTATTTCGGTTAACATTTTTCTAACAAGTTTATTGTTTCAATCGCTAGTTTTAAGTCTTCTTCAGTTCAGCATGATGTTGATTTTGTAAATTATGGTCCCATTTAGAGTCAAATAGCCTAACATCCACATATGGAAAGTGCTAAACAAATAACCAAAGCTTCATAAGAAAGGGAAGTTAGTTCACCTAACGGAAACTAATGCAGTCTAATACAACAGTCCTGCAATAAATCCGACCTTCATGAAGGTTATAATGTTCAGTTTTTATTGTTGCTGTTTAGAGACGTGCTGATTCAGTTTAATGGCCAATTTGGACATTTAGTTTATGGTGTTGTTGAAGTGTATTGTGTTATCCTGACAGGTGTTTCTGTTATTTTATCCACCCTGTTTAAATTAAGGAGGGTGGATATAAATACCAGAAACACATGATGTTAGAATCAAATATGATAAGGCAAGGCAAGACATCAGAGGGCAGAAAAACACATTAAAAGGGGACATTTAAAGATCATTTAAATAAAAACCTTAAAACAGCTAAAATATGATAAAAGTTATAACAACTCTGCACTGTAACTTTTAGTCTTATTTTTATATATATATCGCTATAAAGCTATTCAAATAAAAGTATTAAAAATCATTTAGCAGAAGGCAGCTGTAAACAGGTGAATCTTTAACCTTGATTTAAAACAAACTCAGAGTTTCATCAGACCTGCATGATAAAAAACCAAAGGTGACGGTGAGCAGTCATGCTGACATTGGCTGCAGTTTAGCCTGACGATAATCCCGTCATACACAGTTTAACAGCTGATGCTGTGTGTGCTCCTGTTATTTGCAGCAGACGGCCTGGATGCTGACTTTGACATGTCAGGCCCCGTCCTCACCCACCTGGAACAGGTGAGCACCGTATCGGGCCAGCTGCACGCTGATGAAGGTCAGAACGGTTTGACCCCGGCCCACGCTGAGGTCAGGAACGGCAGCGCCTCGGGCCGACTGCAGGACCTCGCCGGCTCACCGAGCCGCTCAGCAGTCAGCTCACGAGCATCCAGCGCCGCCTACCTGTACTCCTCGGCCTCACGCCGCCGGTCCTACTCCGGCCGCCTCGGCTTCCTGTGGAGGAGGGACGGGAGGGCCGAGGTGTTTGTGGAAGGTTTCCTGTTCTGGATGGACACCGTGGAGATGGTGAGAGTGGCAGGAGAGCCGTCAGTCTTCTACTCCGCCTGGGTGTTCCCCGTCTACATCCTGGCCTTCATGTCGACCCTCCGCATGGTCATCCCTCCTCACAACCCTTTACTGTCTGTAGCCGGAGTCGCTCTGCAGGATCTGCCCTTCTTCGTGCTCCGCGTGGCTCTGATTGTTGTGTTTGGTTATGTAACTCCTGTGTTGTACCCTTTAAAAAACGTGCTGGTGAGCCTGACTTTTATCTACTTTACATTCCTGACTAAGCTCAGGGTTTTCAGAAGGCAGAGCATGTTTTGAGGAGGAGTGGCACATTCTGTTGTTAATGAAAGATCCGCTTTGATTGTGGATGGTTGAACAGTTGGTGTATTTATGTGTAGGGAGCAGCAGCAGACGGAGCAACTCGCTTTGAATTGTAATGGCTGCAAATGTACGAGGAGGCCGTTCATCCGATAGAAAGTGTAAAACTAAATCTGGATTGGAAACAAAATAAGTGTGTGCTAGTTGGAGTGTACAGTAAGACAGCTGTGCTCATATCTCTGTGACATATTTGAATCCAAATGTATTTATTGAGACTTAATTTTACTTTTTTGTATCCGTCTCACATTTGATAACATAAGACAAAAAGTGATGTAAAAATCTGTTGTAAACAAGCTTTTAAACCATTTCAAACAACCATAACTTTGTTAAATAGATATCCTTTGTGTTAATATAGGTGCAAACACTTTCAAAATATTTTCATATCAGCTATGTGTCAATGCACGGCAGGATCAATGATGCACATCATTGATCCTGCCGTGCAGCCAGAGATATTTATCTGGCGGCACGGCAGATCAATGATGATCCTAAAGTCTTTGACTCCGTCTGGGGTCGAGCTTTTATCGATAAGTCTTTAAAAAGAATAATTAGTGCAATGTAAATTCAATCATATTGAATTTAATTTGCTGTGTTCCAGATGTGTTTTAGGCTCCAGCTTCAGGGTGCAAAGCTACAACAAATAGCAGAATAATTAGGCCACTTTATTAGCAACGAGGTGTACCTAATAAAGTGGCCGAGGTGTTCTTCTGCTTTAAGGTTGGGCGTGTTGTGTGATCAGAGATTTTCTTCTGCAAACACTGGTTGTAACGAGTGGTTATTTGAGTTACTGTTGCCTTTCTATCATCTGAACCAGTCTGTTCGTTCTCTGACCTCTGACCTCAACAAGGCATCAAGGCCCAGAGAACTGCTGCTCACTGGATATTTTCTGTTTTTTCAGACCGTTCTCTGTAAACCCTGGAGATGTTTGTTAGATCAGCAGTTTGTGTGTTCGTATGTTCAAAGTCACTTAAATCACCTTTCTTCCTCATTCTGATGCCTGTTTGAACTTTAGCAGCTCGTCTTCATCATGTCTACATGCATTGAGTTAGCATTAGATGTACATGATCATACATCAGGAAAAAAAATGATAATTTTCCGTGAAACTTCCCCAAACCATGTCATGAAAATGACTTGTATACAAGCATCTGTAGTCATCATGGTTCTCCTCATTTATTGAGGTTTTCCTTCACTGTGTGTTTGTGCTGAGGGATTACTCTGTGCAGGCGTCACTGACTGTTGGTTCCTCTCTCCTGATTTCTGTTGCGGTTCTCTTCTTTAGCATATGTTCGTCGCTATCACAGAGCGAGCAGATGGATATATTCTCTTTGTGTCTTCCAGCTCGCTCGCTTCGTCCTTGGCTGCTGCGAATTAGCATCTCACCCTCGTCTTCGGCCTGTGGTGCAGGCACCCTGGTGGTTTATGTGTTTTTACGGCCGTATAACTCACTGAATTGTAACCTTGGGCTATGTGTGTGTGTGGCTGTATCAATACAGCGTGCCACAGTGACACCACAGAGAGACGCTGGTGTATAATCTGTAGTGCTCCACCAGGACACATCTGACAGAATTACACCCCGTGGAGCACTTGGTCTTTGTCCGTCTGACGGATGAACGTGGCTGCCAGACAAACTGTTTAAGGGAATTGCCAAATCTGTGACTCCTGTCTCTCAAAAAAAGGGGGGAAACATGAGGGAAGTTGAAAGAAAAGCAGCAAACACTGTGGTGATAAATTGGATGAATCACCGTTACGACACTGAGTGGGAAGATTTGTTAAATGTGTTATTAATGACGTACACGGCCGCTGACAGGACACGAGACAAGCAGCTGTAATTCACGGGGAGCTGGCCTGCTTTCATTTACTGGTATAAAAACTAAAATTAACTTCCCTTAATTTCCCCGCAGCCATGATCATCCTCCCCCTTAATGATTCATACTATAATCTGCAAGGAAGCATTAGTGCAGCTCGACTTATTGTGGCCGTTTTACAGTCATGTTGGCTCCTGAGCACTTTTTTTATTCCCCTGACACGGCGTGAATGCTCCGAATGATCAAAGGAAAAAGCAACAGCTGCATCTATTCCTCTTTATCTGAGTCTGAAAGATCCACGTTTCACTATGAGGAGTTCTTGCAGGCAGAGGCTTTCATTCAATTCAGTTTTTTTTTGTCACGAAATGAACTTTTCATGCGTGCTTAGAGAAGATTTGCATTAATTCATCCCGTTCTAACTTCACATTCAACATGCAAGAATCTGAAATTGAGTCCTTAAAATCTCTTTTTAATAATTCTACCAATGCAGAAGGATTACTGAGATACATTTCCAATAAATCAACTTATTTAAAGTGCTTTATGAATCTGGTTCAAGTGCTGCAACCTGCTTTCTTCACATACTGATGACAGGGCTGTTATATCAACTGCATATATTTAATTTCTGTACGTAATGGTCATTTGTGTAATTCTGTTTGCCATGCTAAATAATTATTTTTCTTTTAACATTATTTATAGCCATGCTGGCTGTTTGGCTCTTGTGCAGCAATATGCATCCAGCTCAGATGTGATCAGTGATATAATAGGTGTTAGAAACAAACACTGGTTGCTCTTAATCAGCAGCGATAATGATAATGGAATTTTGTCATCTTGAATCTGCTGTATCTCTTCTGTTGAATATCTATTCTGACAGCCTGACTCAACAAGAATCTGACATACTAGCTGGTTACAGTTTTAATTCAATGTTTAACACTTGCTAACTCGCACTTGCACACGGACATTATCAATGACGTCAACATGTAGTTCAGAAACAAATTACAAGACAAAATCATAAGGACCATGACATGACCTTGACTTTACTGACTTCAGTACAAAGTTTGTAACTCGAGAGACGTTTTCCCATTTGTCTACTGACGGGTTGAGATGTGTGAGAAAGCTAGATGAGGAATGTCGCATCCAAAAGAGTCGATCAAAAGTTGTTAAAGAAACATGAAATCTCCAGTGCAGAGCAGAATTCTCAGTACAGAGACAGTAAAAACATTTAACATCATATCAAAATTATTGTTTCACAGCCACTAATGCTGTCAGTCGCTGCCAGGTTCAAGCTAACAACCAATTAAAGATGCTTGCTGCATCTGTTAGTCTTCGATTTTGGTGCACAACGCTCCTTATCTGGAGGCTCAAACGTGGTTGAATCTCTCAGATGTTTCCTCTGAGAACGTGAAACTAGCTCTGTAGTCTGCAGGTCAGGAACCGGACGAACCGGTCAACCCAGCGCGAGCAGCAGTGATCCAAAATATCTCAATTAGGGTGAAAAAGTAGATCTGCTTCGAGCTCTTTCTCAGAGTTTTTACTTTATATTTGGGAAAACCGTGTTCAACAAAATATTAATCATAGCCGAGTATTTTTGAGACGTGCCTGGAGGGAGACTTTAAATTTAGTCTAAAAATGTAACCGAAACTCATCTGTACTTTTAGAAACAAGTTGGCTTCCTTTTGGAAACAGGTTGAAACATTTGCAGATTTTCTCTCCACTTGTGCCAAAAGGTTTTTGCACCCAATTATAGACAGAAATGTTTGAGGGGGAAAAAAAGCTTCTTTTTTTTTTTTTGCAGCGTTGAGCAGACGCAGGATTATCCCCAGTGCCTCCTCATCCCACTCTCAAGGTAACATGAAAAACAAGAGAGAGTGTGGCAGCGGAGGGGAGACATGACACAGAATGAAGCAACAGGGGAGGGAGAGGGAGCAGACATTGTGGACAGAGATGAGGGGAGTGCGATAGAGGAGGGAAGGAAGAGGGGACAGATAGAGAGATGATGGAGGAGGAGGAGGGGAGACGGGGAGGCTGCTGTTAAGGAGGGGTGGAGGCTTTGTAAATCGGAGAGGCTGGAGGCGCATTTGAATTCAGGCTGTGTGTCTCCTGCGCTAGCCGAATGTTACCTGCTCTAGCATGGCAACAGAGAGAGAGGGAGAGCGGTGAGCTTCAGCTGCAGCCTCCACACACACACACACACACACACACGTGCAGACACAGTCACAACAGGAGTGCAAAGAGTGACTCAGGTAAGCAGGACCGCTCCTGAGGAGAGAGGACCCCTGAGAGAGGGAAGCAGCGTGGAGGAGTGAGAGATACTGGAGGAGGAGGAGGAGCTATAGAGCTGGGATTTTTTTTTTTTTTTTTGAGGAAGAAGAAAACGGGAATCGCACAGAAACTGAAAAATCTGGACTCCCAGGGTGGGCTTACAAGGGAGGGATAGACGGGGACACGGGCGAGACGGACGTGGAGTGATGCTTAGGTTGTGATTGGATCAATCTGACAGACTACAGAGCACTGAGAGACACACACACACACACACACACACACAAGAAAATAACATTTAGTTTTTGTTCGGTGGGCTTAAGCTGGACGGGAGGCTTTTCAACAGGGTGAGTCGGGACAGAAAGAGGGGTGAGGTGTGGTAGTGGGAGGGTAAATAAACACAGGATGGCAGATGTGACACCTGTCCTTCTGAGATGAGGTGAGAACACACACACACACACACACACACAAGAAGACAAACAAACACATCAGACAGGCGCCCGGGACAGGACGCAGGACTTTGAAGATGCTGCTGTTTGGCGTCCGGATCACCTGAACTCATCCGAGGACATAACTTCTGAGAGGGACCAGCCAGGTGACTGTCCCCCGAGAGAACCTGTGGACATAAGACACCCGCTCTCCTTTTCTTCTCTTCTTTCTGCGGGAACTCCCTGAAGAGGTGGCGATCAGGTGGATCACCTGTACCATGAGGATCCTGTGCGTGAGCCCGGCCTGAGACGACCCACCCCGGAGGCTCCATCGGCCTGTCCCCTCCTCTTCCCCGCAACTGGATGTCTTGATGTATTGCTGTGGGCTGGGACACTGGCGGAGAGTGCAGTCCACCTATGTA
>CAFUXE010001222.1:56667-149459 GCA_903364295.1 Serranus cabrilla | reverse complement strand
AGTGAGATCAGTCTGCTCAAACTAATCAAACAATAACAAAAGTTAAATCTAGATGAGGTGAAATACCTCCAGCGTGAACACAAGCTGCATCTCAGCATTTCTTTAAGACCCGGCCCAGAGTTCAGTCCGTCCTCTGGGGGAATCGCAGTGCTGCCGGCCAGCCAGCTGGCTCCTGGTGACTCGATGGCTCTGATTATTTAGTTTAGGGATGGAGTCCATCTCCCCAATCAGACGCTGCTTTCCTAATGTACTCTGCTGGCGCGTGCAGAAAGAGCTGTGTAAACGCTTTTGAGCGGGAAAGGAGTCACCTTCAGGAACACACCAGAGAACGTTCAGCCCACCCTCCCAGCATCCTTGTCCTCCACCTGCTTCTGCAAACTCTGAGCCTCGTAATCACGTTAATGGGCTGCTGCATCGAGAGGGAAGAGGAGAGGAAGGAAGGAAGGAAGGAAGGGAGGAAGGAAGGAAGGAAGGGAGGGGGAGAGATGGAGGGCTGTGTAAAGAAGAGATAGAGTTTGAATTAAAGACTGAATTATAATATAAGTGGAGTCATATTGGATCTTTTCAAAAGACAGGCAAGAAATACAGAAGGAGAAATAAACAGGAATTACTGCGCAGAATAATATCATTATATTATTATATCATTCAGCTCAGTTATTTATTCTTCAATAAAGAGGAAGTTTCCTCCAACTGATAATAAAGTGTCATTTTCTTGATTGATTTTGTCCATAAAAACGCATAAACGAGTGAAATATCCCTCTGTTGACTGGTGATGCTTTTTGAAATTTATTTTCAACACTCGGCCCCATAAACAAACAAAAAAAGCTTTTATATATAAATAAACAACAATTGAGAAGCTGGAAACAGTGAAAGTTTTGGCATTATAATTTAAAACAAATGATAGATTAGGTCACAAATTTATTTTTTGATGATTGACTGATCAATTAATAGATTGAACTATATAAAAAAAATCTTAATATTATTAGAGATATTGGAAAAAAACACTGGTATAAAAATAATTAATTTTAAAGGACTAAAATTACTTTTCCTTTAAAAAAAGTCCTGTTGTAAAGTATCTTTACTAAACCTGTGGTGGCTTAGATTTTAGCTCCATTTTTAATTATTTTTTTTAAATCTATTTTATTATTATTATTATTATTATTATTATTATTATTATTATTGTGGCTTTTATTGTACATTATAACTGGGCATTTCATTTTTATTTCCTTATTTTTTAATTATTATTGTTTGATTTTTTTCCCCTCAATTTATTGTCACATCATTCAATTGTTTTATCGATAGTGTTTATCTTTATTGATATGAGTGTTTTATTGCATTTTATTATTATTATAATTATTATTATTATTACTGGCAGTTCCTGTTTTATTTGCCTAAGACATGACATTTTTTTGTTTGCTTTGAAAAGTGCTTTATAAATTAAGTTATGAAAAAACATCATTAATATTTGACAGCTGAGCACCATGATGTCTCACATTTAATCAATAATTAATGACTATTAAATAACATGTAAACCCTATAATGTACTTTTTGCTCAGGTACAGATTCACTAATGCAGAACAGAAAAGGCCGAGTGATAATTCATACAATACTTCCCTCATTTCTGCAGCGTTTCAGTAGAGATTTTTTAAGTCACCTGCAGTCGAGCTCAGCATTGTTTAATAATTCAGCGGGGGCGTTTTGTACTATTGGCTGGGTGACATTGGCTCGCAGGAGAGGCGGGTGCTGTGCGAACAGATGTCTACACCAGCCATGGGTAAACACAGAGCCATGCCCGGGCATAATTCTGCCCCGGGGAGATTTCCTTCCTCCTCCTCTCTTATTCCCTCGTCTTCATGCTGAATTCTCTGTCTTGACAGTTTCCTCGCTGCATCCTCGAGTTTTAAGTATTTCTGATTGAAAATCGAACACTTTTTGAATGTAATGCTGGCCACCAGTTTGCTGTATTTCTCTGTTTTTATGCAGTTTTCTCTCATGATTGCAGATTTTACTTGATGTTAACACAAATCTGAACTCTTTTTTTTTGCTCAGAAGACACAGAAGTGTTGACTTTTAAAGGGATAGTTCCAATTATTGATCCACATTCAGGGTAACCCGGCTCCACCCGCCTATACGTACTTCTGCTCAATTTGATTCAGCTTCAGCACTCGGTCTGGTCCTGCTGTGTCTTACAACGCTCGATTCTCCCTCAACTTTGTCCTGGGCGTGGTCCTGGGTTTGTCCTCCAATCAGCGATCAGGAGGCGTGGCTGAGAACAGTGACATACCTGCTCGAGCGAGACCATGGATGCTAACGAAGCTATTCGATCTGTTGTGGCAACATTGCTGAATATCGATAGATTAAAGCGGGAGCAGGAACGGCTCTGCTTGGTTTTGTTGGTGGTCAGGATGTTGTAGGGCTTCTTCCCACGGGATTCGGGAAAAGTTTAGTTTTCCAGCTGGCTCCATTAGTGGTGACGGAGTTAGCCAAGGCTACGAATGGTGAAGCTAAGCCAATCGTTGTTGTCGTGGCGATTGGTGAAGGCAGTGCCGGAGTGGCACTGCTGCAGAGCCAATAGATTTTAAACTTCAACCGCACCGCCTTCAATGGAGAGCAAGCTCCTCTGTGGCAGTTCTAGAACTTCTGTACAAATGAAATGAAGTACGAAGGTCTAGTCAGGACTAGGATATATTCAGGGGATTATTCAGACTAAATGACAGTCACACGTCCCCAGTTTAGAGGAGCAGAACCTCATAAAATCCTACTTCAATAAACAGGAACCCTCCCTTTAAATCTCCTGCCACACTGGCTGCACGGCTCCTGTGACGGCCGTGTCCGTCCATTCATATGTTGGATGATAATTCCTCATTTTTCTCATGTGTCCTCGCTCCGCTCTCCTGTCTCTCTCTCCCTCACTTCCTCCAGCTCTCCCTCCATCTTCCCGCTTACAGTAATTTCATAACACGAGCTATTAAAGCGTAGTCTTTTGGACTTAAAGATAGGTCCATCATAACTATTGGCCCATAGTAATGACATGCTGTGTAATCTGTCATCGTCAAAGTCACTCGTGTCAGGCAGCGCAGTGTGCACTCGCTTGGAATAACGTGCAGAGCAGGAGGGCGACGGGGAACGGAGAGCCGGGGGCGGGTTGTTCTCTGCTGGATGAGCCAGAACAGAGTCGCACTCAACCAGTGTGTTGGTATTGTTCTCTGAACAGGGAAACCCACAGCTTCATGTCCTGAGCTGTTCGGTTAATAGTTCTCAGGTACTGGGTTCAATGGGTGTTTGCAACATTTTTTAAATAAACTTACTGACTGATACTCTCAGGATGAGCTCAGGTTAGCATGAGAATATGGTGAAAATACAGCAGTGTTGGGGAGAAGTAAACTACATGAAACTGAACTAGTAGTTTAACATAATTTTACAGTAGCTGGATGTGTAGTGATTCAAGTAGTCACATTATTTTTGGACGTTTTTTGTGTAGTTAAACTACTGAAACTACAAACTTTATATTTTGCCACATGGAAAGGAATGTTTTGTATTATTATTATTAGTAGTAGTATTAGTATTATTATTGTTGTTGTTGTGATGAAAAAAAAAAGTATAAACATATAACGTTAAAAAAACAAAATAAACTGGGACAACAACCAGAGGTGAAGCTCAACTGCAATAAATAAGTATGATTGTGTAGAAATGTGCAAATGGCTCCAAAGTGCAGAAAAGAAGTAAGATTATTGTCCCTGTCTTATAATTTATAAAACAAATAAGCATATCATTTTAATAAATGTGGAGTAAATAATAAGTATATTTCTCTCTGTATCGTGGTTTAGTGAAGCAGAAGTGTGAAGTAGCATAAAAATGACACTCAAGTAAAGTTTGAGGCTCCTCAAAGTTGTACTTTACAGAACTAGAGTTCATGTTTGCGGCCTTTACCTGTTGGTGTCGTTAATAAACAGAGAAATCCTGTTATTGACTCTGACGCGCTGAAGCCTCAGAGGACTCGGGATCACCGGGCTGAGCAGACCGTCCATAGAGCTGATCTGTGACTTAGGGATGCGAGTGTGTATCTTGAGTGCCAGACTGACGCAGAGGGCTGTGCCGCCCCCCGGCTATGACACAGAGCGCATGAATTAGCATGTCTTTGAGGGGACAATCTAATCGCTGAGACACACGGCACAGAAACCTGAGCGTCCCGGGAGGGATCGGCTGCAACACTTCCTGACAATTAAAGGCAGGAATGTTGTTGGGGAGAGAAGAGTGGATGAGCAGGCAGGACGTGGAGACGTTATTAGGTCAGAAGCTTCACAGTGAAGCGTTCAATCAGTGTCTGCATCCTAAATGCACATTTGCATAAGAGGTGGAGGTCTTCCCGGGTCCAAAATGTTGGAATAATCCAAAACAGAAGCTTGGAAAACCTGCCGTACATGAATACATTATTTCTCATGCAAGTCCCCAAATTTAATGGAGTAACAAACTGAATCATTTCTGCAGAGACTCTGTGTTCTCTGAGCTGACTTTTGATGTTCAGGGAGACATTTGACTTAATTAATGTCATTTTTTTAGTGTTTTTTTATACAATAGAAAGATTAGTCTTTCATATTTATTGCTATTTTCAACTGCACTTCTTCTATTTAAACATGATCTTTTACGTCAGATATCTGATCCTGTGACACATTATGTTATTAGTCTGTATCAATGGAGGAAAAAGTATTCAGATCTCTTATATCAGTAAAAGTACTAATACCACACTGTGAAATTACTCCACTACAAGTAAAAGTCCTGCATTCAAAACTAAGTATCAGCATCAAAATGTACTTAAAGTATCAAAATTAAAAGTACTTGTTTTGCAGAATTGACTCACTCAGATTGTTTTGTATATTTTAAGTATATTCAGATTATTTGTACTTTTACGTGTACTTTACTTGAGTATTTCCATTTTATGTAACTTTATACTTCTACTCCACTACAGATTGAGGCAGATATTGCACTTTTTACTCCAGTACATTTAGCTGCCAGCTTTAGTTTAGTTTAGGTCAAGATTTTACAAAAAAACATGATACATTTAAAGTGATTAGACATTTTTTGAATGAACCCTCAAAACAGTATATTAAGTAAATAAAATAATTAACTAACTTGACTAAATTAAAAGCTCTGCTTATAAATTCATCAGTACAAATAATCCAATAATATATTTGGAATATATGTTTAGCTACTTTTATATTGATATCTGAATGGGTCCATCTGCATAACAAGTACTTTTACTTTTGATACTTTAAGTACATTTTGATTCTGATACTTTTGTATTTTTACTTCAGTAAGTTTTGAATGCAGGACTTTTACTTGTAGTGGAGTCATTTCACTTGTTTTACTTTTACGTAACCATCTTACTTACCGTCTCTGGTTACTTAATTACTTTTTTTCATCAAAAAATGATTTCCACATCTTCAGAAAGTGTATAAATCAGTGCGGTCCACAGCGATCACATGATGAACTTTGCTGTCGTGTGTCCTGCAGGGAGAGCGTCAGGACTCGGACGTCGTCGAGGAGAGAAATGCCCAGGTGCAGCTGGAGAAGGCCAAGGTAAGTTTCTCACTGTTGCATCACGGTGACATCACGCGCCGACCCGCCGCGTCCCTCACAGACTCATTTTTCAGAGCGGCGGCTCTCAAGGACGACATGGTTACATCACAGACAGGAAACACAGACATCAGGACATTGGATTAGCGGAGCAATATTCTGCTATTAAAATGAGTCACTGCAGTCTTCATCCTTGTCATCCCGTTATGTGCTGCAGAAGGATCATAATGAAGGATATTGATTATTGCTGATTCAGCTCAAATGGTTTCTGACTATTTCTTCAGCCAACTGCTTTTACATAGAAACTCAAATGTGATGAAGGATTTTTGTGATTGTTTCTGCTCCATTATACGAATGATGCACCTCTGGTGCTACATGTCTTATTGAGCCGTTTCAGCTGGTGAAAAAGAGTCGACACAAACAAACAGTCGTGCCAGAAAACAGGTTTTTACGCCTAAAAGCACAAACAGCAAGAATTCATTTACATTAATCAACAAACTGAACAGGTATAAGACCACCTGGGTGAAGTGACTTAATTCAATTTATTTATCCTTTAACACAAAGTGCGTTCAGAATTTTCCTGCTTCAGGTGCAGAAGGTTTCCAGTCGAGCAGTAACTTGCATTAAATCCTTGAGGTTTAATGGCAATAAAGAAAAGATTTTTACCTCTTTAACAACAGAAAGGCAGCATTTATGAATAAAAAAAACACTGAATATGAATCAAAACAAAGAAAATTAAGGAAAACTAATTTGGCGATGCATGTGCAGCATAAAGAAACTAAACTTGGTGCAAAAAGGTGTTTGTAACTTGGTTGTTCACATGAAAAGTTCTGCAAGAGTGAAAATAGAGAAGCTCAGACTCTGGCTCCTTTTCAGCCTTTCTCCTGCCAGATTTCTGCATAAACTGGATGGGAATGTCCGACCATTAAGTTTGGAAAGATACATGAAATGCACGTTCGATTTGCTTCTGTTTTTAAGTTATGTTCTGCTCACTTGTGCACCAGCAACTCTGATATCATGTTGAATCTAAGAAACCATAATGTGGAGTGAATTCTAGAGGGAATAAAGTCCCAATTCAGCCAAAATTGCAAAGTAATTTGTTTCTGAGTCAGTATTTAACCTCTTAAAAGAAACTTTGAATGTCCCTGCACCTGCTGACTGTTACAGGTTTTTTTTGGACATAATGACCATGAAGGTCACTCAACAAATAAATCTAAATATCAAGGCTGATTGCAATCTCTTCCCCTCTCTTTGCCTTTTAAGCAGCGTCTGCTGATTCACGTCCCACTGAATATTGAATTAAATCCTCCCCCGCAGATTTAATGTGCTCCCACTGGTGCTCTGTAATTAAGGTGGCGCACACACTCGGCCCGTCCCCTGCTGACCCCGCAACCTCTCCCACAGCCTCATCGTTCCAAAGTGGAGTAATTAGCAGCTTGATCTGCCTGCCGCTGACATTTGACTCTGATAGGATTACACCACCAACAGGCGTTCAATCAGGAGGAAGCTGCTGATGCTGTGGAGCAGAGGGGAAGACGCAGTGGGCCTTTTCCACAGCAGACTTTCTGATTTGCCACAGAGGGAAAAGAACAAGTGTCAATAATAACAGTAATGACGGCTCTGTTCTGTTCGAGCGTCCCAGTAAACCGTGACAGTGTGAAAGTGTGTCAGCAAGCACCAAACCAAGACAAGTTAAATCAAACTTTGATCAAAGAAAAACAGCCTATATTAAACTATTTTAGAGAGACATTCAAAATACATTCATATAATCAGAATAAAAGTGCAGAATGTCAAACCAGTTGTAATATATACAGTTACTTCTCTGGATTTTATTTTGAAAAACAACCTTGTCCTCGGTCTCCTGTTCACAGTTAACTCTCAGGCTTTTAAAGTTGCTTTGTGGGGCTTTTATTTTGAAACCAAAAACTCCCTGGGTTTCCTGTTAAGTTACAGTTACCTCTCAGGCTTTTATTCTACTAAACTACCGAGATTTAGGTACTTTATGAGACTTTTATTTTGAAAATCAGCACCTTCCTGGGTTTCCTGGTCACAGTTAACTCTCAGGCTTTTATTCTGCTAAACCACTAAGATAAAGTTACTTTGTGGGGCTTTTATTTTGAAAAACACTTGATATTGATTTTTATCAGTAGATTGATTAAACTGCCAGGCTGTAGACAATGTAATTTAAACTAGCTGCTGGGATTTTAGGAAGGTTTTTAATTCAATTATAAGTTTAGTTGATATTGTTTATGCAATATTTTGTTACTTTGTGTTCATAATTTGATCATTTGAGGGCACGAATCTGTCATTTTTATGCTAAAAAAATGTGTGTTTTTCAATTTATGATACCAGCTACGTTCTGTATATCTGGAACATCTTTAGCTATCTTTTCCAATATCCTACTTAAACAGTTTGCATTATTTATTCATCTCTCTAAAATAAGTACTGCAAGGTCAAATGCAGCAATTTACAACCGTGCAAGCTGCAGAGTTGTTTTGGCAGCAGGGTGCTAAATAAAATAAAAATAGGAAATCTTGCATGTGCTCATAGAAGACCCACATAAAAAACACATTTGAGCAGATCAGTCTTTATAGTTTGTGTAATCTTTTGAAATTTAGTAAAATGGGAATTATTTTTGTGTGACAATGAGTGAAACGTAAAGCTGACTGTAACATATGTTCTAACATGTTGTTATGAACAAACTGTCCTGCGTCTTCAGTACAAGCCTGTGGCATTCGCCGTCCGTTGCAACTTCTCTTACACGCCGGCAGACGACGACAACGTTCCCGTCCCGGGCCAGGCCGTCACCTTCGAGGCCAGAGACTTCCTCCATGTCAAAGAGGTTTGAAACAAACACACATGTTACCACAAGTGGAAGAAGTATTCAGATCTCTAATACCACACTGTGACATTACTCCACTACAACTAAAAGTCCTGCATTTAAAACTTTCTGAAGTAAAAGTACAAAAAGTATCAATAGTAAAAGTACTTGTTCTCACATTTTTCTATGTATTCAAATTGTTTTATTATTTTTATTGATGCATATATGTAAGTAGTGTTTTAATTTTGTAAAGGTAGGGCTAATTTAATTACTTAATATTCTGTTATGACTTTTAATTTTTAAAAAAAAGTCTCATCTCTTTAAATGTATTATGTTTTTTATGGTGAATCTCAACCTGAAAAGTTATATAAAATGGAAATACTCAAGTAAAGTACAAATACTTTAAAATTGTACTTAATGACAGTACTTGAGTAAATGTACTTAGTTACATTCCATCGCTGCATGTTACTGAGTATAAAGAGCTTGAAGAAAACAAGTTATATTTATTGTGTTGGAATAAGCATCATCAGAGTGAACATAAATGTGAGCCAGACTTTAAATCTTCACCTTTCTGTCTTCTTTTGAATGATCAGAAGTTTAACAACGAGTGGTGGATCGGCCGGCCGGTGAAGGAGGATGGTGTGGTGGGATTCATCCCCAGTCCAGTCAACCTGGAAACCATCCTCATCCGAAGAGAAGTCCAGGCGAGGAAAGCTGCCAAGGCCTTAGCCAAGTACGTGCTGCGTGTTTCTCTCTCTGCAACACTACAGGGCCACAGACCAGCACAAACTCAGGACTTTTTATTTATCTTATATAACAATCTTCATTTGTCCACATACAAACAAAATAAATCCGCTTGAATTTTGATGCTTGTCTATTCGTGGTATTACGGCACCTGGAGGGTTGTGGTTTAAGTGGACTTTCCCTTTAAATTTACCCTAAACTGCAGTATAATGTGATTATATTTTCCTCTTATTAGATATAAAATATTGATATTTTGGTTCAGGATGATCCTGGCTATGTCAGTATTAAAGTTTTTACTGTACAGTTTTACAGTAATTAAAAAAAAAAAATCAGTGTAAAAATGACATAACACATTTTTCTCATATTATTATTACTTTTTAAATCCTAGCTAACATGAGATTTCCAGTGGATTTGATTTAGTTTGACCATGACCATGTTAAATTACATGTAATTTTAATGCACAGTTTTTTTTTTACAAATTAAATTAAATTAAATTAAAGCGAGCTAAAAAAAAAAAAGGACCTAATAACAAAACAATATTTTCTTTATATTAAACATGTAATAAATAAAAAAAATCTTAATATGTTACATTAAATTTCCAATCCTTTATATGTTTTCTATTATTTAGTTTTTGTCTAATTTGCTGTTTTTATTCTACATTTATTATTATCACTATACATATTTTTTTTGTTTTTAACATGTTTGAATAAAATCAATCAATCTAACAGAATAACCCTGACTATGTCCACAACATATTGCATGTGATGTAACTGAACAGTTTGGGAGAAAATTAAAGTGAATTTGATGTTTTTGAATCCATCATCCATCTGTTTCTGCTTGTTTCAGCATTATAATGAACTAGTTTTGATAGAGGAATGTTTCCTTTGTCCAGTCAGTAGGTGATTTTACTCTAATCAGCCTGGCAGGCAGGGAGATCCACTACAGACTGAGAGATTTTGACTTGACCCAGTTAGGCTGAAAGAAACTCATCTAGAGGATCTTGGAAATTTGGCTCAGTGGCGACTGTGTGTGCTGAATCACTTCAAGGGATTTACCCTCTAAGCTTTATATAACGCTGCCTTATATAAGTGGATATACAGTCTGTAAGCACACATTATTTCATTGCATATACACATAGTGCTTTATTTCCACTGTTACTGTAAAGAAGAAGCCCTGTTTGGAAGATCTGAGCTAATTCCCGACTTTTCTCTCATTCCAGCAAAGCAGCGTCTCAAGTAGCTCAAGATATGAACTCAAAGAAATACACTCCTCCATCACAAGGTCAGTGTGTGTGTGTGTGTGCGATAAGTGGTGTGAAAAGGACTGTTTTATCTCCTCTGTTTCATGATGAGTGAGTTAATATTAGATACTTCTCTTATTCTTCTGCCTGAGCAGCCAACCAGCAGGTGAAGAAGAAACCGGTAAGTGACCCAGTGTGTGTTGTTCTCATGTTCTGCCATTTAAAGTTACAGCGTCTTTAGCTTCTGTACTGTGACGGGTTTCCATGTGAAACATTTGAACAATGTACAGTTACAAGAGGGATTTAAATCAAATCCTTTGCATTTGACTGACTGGACTTCCTGAAAATGTTCCGCTGATTAGGAGCTACAGAGGACTGTTGCAGGTTGATTGTAGGTGGATGTCATAATATTCTAGGTTGAAATGACCAATTTACTTTAGTGCATGTCAAAGATAAGAAATAGATTTTTTTGTATATATATATTTGGCATATATTGTTAAATAGGTACACAGTATACTGAGGATGTGATCTAAAGGGGTTAAATAGCTGTTTAATTTCCCTCAATTCCAGTCAGTATTAAATACAAAAATAAATATGCCTATAAAGTAAATGAATATGGTTATTAAATAAATCCTGAAATAAATCGCATTAAAATGTATAAATAATCAATCAAATAAATAATGAGCCAATAAATAAAGACATAAATGTAGAAATCAATACATACATTAGTTCATGTAGTCAAATATATTTTTAAAGGATGTCTTTTAAAAGACTATTTTTAATTATATTAAATGTAATTTAATATTAATATTTAATCATTTCCACCTTTGTTTATTTCACAGGACTTTTATTTCCTAGTGCCACATTTATCACCCACTTCTTTTTGTTTATTATATTTATTTGTTATATTCAAATAAATGTAAATGTAAATTTCAGCCATGCTGTTAAAATTATTACGCCGTACAGTTTGCAGCGTATTTTAATTTATTTAATGAAACAGCATTCCATACAATTAACCCATCGTTCCTTTTTATATAAACAGTCACCTTCTCTGTTTATTTCCCACATCAGTCTGTGGAAAACAGCTTTTTAGAAGAATATAGCAAGAAAAAATTTAAATAGTCTTCATGTCCACGTTATGTTTGCAACTCATGCAACAAGTTGCATCAGCAGCCTGTCACACACTGAGTGAAACGTGTGTTTGTGTGATTCAGGGGGAGCAGATTGCTATGTATGATGTGGTGCCTACAATGCGTCCTGTGGTTCTGATGGGACCATCACTGAAAGGCTTAGAGGTGAGTCTGTCTCACAAACGCTTTAATTTTAGCTCCAATAAGTTGCCTTTGACTTGGTGTTTTGTGTTGAACTTGAACAGAGTGCGGTCTTATTTAAACTCCATGTTTCCTGTGTAATTCCAGGTTACAGATATGATGCAAAAAGCACTATTTGACTTTTTAAAACATCGATTTGAAGGCAGGTAAGTTCTTATTTAATTCTTCACACCTTTTCTTATGGAAATAAAAGCACAATGAAAATCACAACTGTGTAACAATCCCTGTTTCTCCGTCTCCTCTCCAGAATCACGATTACTCGGGTCACAGCGGACATCTCTCTGGCTAAACGGTCCATCCTCAACAACCCCGGCAAAAAGGCCTTAATGGACCGGTCGAACACCCGCTCCAATTTAGGTACACGACTTTATCATCCCAAACTGGAGCCAGTTTTCCTCGCAAATGGTCTTTTATCTGTTTGGAGAGCACGGCGGTTTTCCTCATCAGGACCATTCAGATAGTATCAGGAACAGAAAAGTACTCTAAATCGACTTCTAAAATAACTTCTGGTAATTGTCTTCGCTTGCTGGCTCTGGTTGTGTTGTCCCCGGTGGGAAAACCTCACCTACTTGCAACACTAATGAGGTTAAAACAAGCATCCGATACCCTCTTTGCTCGGTGGTAAATTAATGTGTCAGACAGTTTTTCTTTATCATCAAAACCCTGTGCAGTTTATGTTTTTCTCTATATATGGTGCTTATAGACGACCAGAAATCCCTGTATGCACCACACTGGAGATAACAAAAGGAAATGTACGATTTTGGGAGATACGCTTGCAAGAGTAAGATGAGGCAATCGATGCCACTCTTGTGTCTGTACACCAAAAATAAACCAGTTAGCCAGTTAGCTTAGCTTAGCGAAAAAAGGGAAAGGGGAAAATAGCTCACCTCACTCTGTAAAAAGGTTAAAAACAATCTCTAAAGAGGTTATGCCTTTGTAAAAGCTGTTTCCCCATTTCCAGTCTTTATGCTAAGCTAAGCTAATTGGCTGCTAGCTGTAGCTATATAATTAGCTATAAGATGATTGACCATTTAAACTTCAACTGATTACGTAAATATGTATCAAAATTATTCACTTTATAAACAACACACTGGGTCATTTTTTGACAGTCTAACACAGTCTCCGTTTTCTTAAACTGCCTACCAGTGAACAGCTGGGCTAGAGCCGTTGTTTATCCATGGTGATAGTGGTGACGCTAACCTCGACAGCACCCTTTTTCACCAAGTTATGCGCTCAAAGTTCTGATTATTTTAACTTTAACCTTGTTTGCTGCTGACCTTTCGAAGTGAAAGCAATGCCATAACAGCTTGGGGCATTAAGTTGCACAAGCAAGCAGATAAGAAAGATCGAAGAAAAACCAGAATCCCTGTTTTCAGAGTTCCCTGAACTGTAAACCACATTAAAAAATGTCAGGAAAAGAACTGCACGTCCAAATGTCAGCAGTTCACAAATTTAGCCATATCCAATGCCAATTTAAGTTATACCTGCACTGCACCCGACCTCATGCTGAACAAAGAGAGAATTTCATTTTCAGGTATGACAGGCGGAGAAAGGAGAAAGTTGACCGAACTTCTGCCAGTACCAAGCTTGCTCAACTGTGACTGGAAGACAAAGCAAAAAGGGGAAGAATTTAGGATGAATCCTGTCAAATAAGGACAGAACTCAACATTAGCAGGTCACAGGTTTACTGGATATTTACTGGGTTTTTGCTCTTTTTGCCCCAGTGACACTGTGCAGCAGGTTAAATCCTCCCTTGGTGAGAAAAAGAAACGGAACAGAAGGGGGATGAGATTTACTTGGTTTTCTCTACTCTTTTCTTTCTCATTGCTCTCTCATCCCAGATGCTGCCGGTATGTATGACTGAAAGCACTGGTCGTCCATGTCTGTTTGTTTGTTTGAATGCTCCACCTTCCTTTCATTTCCTCATCAGCTGCTGTTCTCACACTGTTCTCTGTGTAAACACACACAAAGCACGGGCACAAGCAGGTGTCGTCTCTGCTGTCTCTGTGTTTTAGTTGGTATTTTAAGTTGTTAATGGACTGAAAACAGCCTCCATGCCCTGCTTTCTTGCTCTCCCTCTAGTGGCCAATCTTTATCGTTACACCACTTACTGTTTGTCCATTGAGCAGGCAGTGTTTCGTCATAAGTTGCAGCTTGTTGAAGTTTCGTGAGCTGTCATATCAAGTCTCTACTCTACTTGTCTTGTATTCTACATTGCGAATTAGAATATTACAGACTTTTTGCTGTTGTTTTTGTGTGTGTGGAATTGAGATGCAGAAAAAGGTTTGTTGATTGGTTCAAAAACCATATGCAGAAACAATTTTGTTGACAGAACGAGCTCTCCACAAGGTCCATTTACTGGTTGTTTTAGCCTTAGATTGTGTTCCAGGATCTTCCTCAGTAGAGCTGTAGACTCTAGATAAAAAAGTATTTTTTCCTTTGAGAGCTTCTCATCCATGTTGACCTTGTCTGCCGAGGTAGATTGTGAGATTTGTCCCACAGCTGCTGTACTAAATAAATGGACCTTGTGTTGAGTGTTTTCTTTTTTTTTTGTCAACTACTGTTTCAGCAATAAAATTTCTTTATATATAAATTCATAATTTATTTGGCACATTACCTCGTTTGGTTGGTCTAAAATAAAACGGAATTTCTGCATCTTGCGTCTAGGTGCTGCAAATAAATGATCATATATTTATGAAATTATGAGTCTTTGAAAGGAAAAAACAATTCATGGGTTAAATATTAAAGAAATTAAATGTGCACGGGTGACGGACTTCCTGGATCTCAGGTGTCAAAGTCATGCCTTTCCTCTCTTTTGCAGCCCAGATCCAGGGGGAGGTGGAGCGTATCTTTGAGCTCGCCCGCAGCCTGCAGCTGGTGGTGTTAGATGCAGACACAATTAACCACCCGCTCCAGGTGGCCAAGACCTCCCTGGCACCGATCCTTGTCTACGTCAAGATCTCTTCACCAAAGGCAAGCTTCAGCAGAGACCTGCAGCTTCTTTTAGACTGACTGTACCTCCGTTTCTCATGATATTTTGTACTGCATGTGCACAGAGTTGGGCACAAATATATCCAAATGTATATTATTACAAACATTACAAATGTATCACATTGTATAGTTCTTTCAGATGACGATAAGACACTGCATTTAGCAGATGCTTCTTTCAAGAGTAATAAAAAGAAGTGCAGTGGATTTCTCCAATTTCACAAGACATAAAAAGTAGAAGATGCCAAGAACAACAAAAACAGTATATTCTTCAGTGTACCTTTCGTGCATTTAGCCAAAGACTGTGATTAGGATAATATTTGTAGTTTTTTTCCCCCTGCAGTTTGAACCCAGGGATGAAATAAAAGAAAAAAGACATATTTAATAATATATTTTAACAATTTTTCCCCCCTACAAAATACACAAAAGTAATTAAATACAGATTCCATTTCCATTTAATTGAAATACTGTCCATCTCTGCTTGTGTGCACAAAAAAACATGATCCTGTAACAGTACATTAACCTTAACCATTACCTTAACCTTTTCCTTTATGTTTTTCTCCTCTTTGTCTTCACTGTAGGTGTTGACGAGACTGATCAAAACAAGAGGGAAGTCACAGACCAAACATCTTAATGTTCAGCTGGTGGCAGCAGACAAGCTCGCCCAATGTCCGCCGGTGAGCGCCATCTAGTGGTCGTTGTGTGAAATTGGTGCAGTGGTGGTCACTGTACAGTACGGGTGGCATTAACACTGGGGACACGGAGAAAACTGTCCTGAGCCCCTTGGCTTTTATGCAGGGTGATGTCCTCTGTATTTTATTTCTCTATTTAGGGGTTTTGGTTGCTTACATTTTTATTTTAACATTCCAACACAATTTGTGCTTTTTTAGGCTGAATCCATTTTTTAAATCTCTGTTTGTTTCAGCTTTACTGCTGTTTTTCCAATAGAAAATAAAGGGTTGTCTGAATCTTAGACCTAATCACAGACTTGTGTGATTACCAGAGGCCCACCCACATGTCTGCCACATTATCAGTGTTGTCACAGATTAAACTACTGTCTCAGTTAGAGGTCAGCCCTTGGTTTGTTTCCTGCTTTTACCTATTCTTGTCCTTACTTTCATGTCCCTGTAGGAAATGTTTGACGTCATCTTAGATGAGAACCAGCTGACTGATGCCTGTGAGCACGTTGCTGATTATCTGGAGTCCTACTGGAAAGCCACTCATCCACCAGAGATGGAGCCTGCAAACGCACTGGTGGCCGAGCTGGCCGGGAACACACTGCCCACCAATCCTTCAGCAATACCGGTACGAGAAACACAGACACTTATACTGGAAACAACCACGTAAACAATAAAGCATTTAATATCATTTGCAAAGATTTCATACATCCCATCTCATCCCACTCATCTCATCTGTACAGACAATCTGCTGAATATGGAAGTAAATGATGATCTCTGCAGGAATTTCATTTTCCCCCCCAGTCAGAGATACTGCACAGTGTGCTGCATCTGTATTTCTTTCCATTTATTCCATCTAACATTTTCATTTCACTTCTCTCATCCTACTCCACTGGAAAGTTGAAGAAATGAGATAGGTCTACCTCTGGTGAGTGAGACACCTGCTCAGTTCTTCTCAAATGCTGCTGTAGCTGAGTTTTAACTGCAGTTATAGAGATAAGTCGTGCCTTGTTCAGAAGTTAGCTAGCAGTGATGTGTAGCAGAGAATACTGTTGTAAAAACCCAAACCTCATACACCATTTGCATTGCATGAAATATACTTTTCTACTCCTGAGCAAACTAACACAGGGTTGCAAACTGTTTATACTATCCTGCCGTACAGTAGCTGTAGTGATCTTTAGGACTACGGGAAAACAATTTGTTGGCAAAGTGTATATTCTTGCTAATGTCAATTTATCACCAATGTATTTGTGGTGGCCTGCCACAATATCACCATTGACCGCGACATTGATTTTCAAGGGTAAAATCTTATTTTATTGTAGGGCTGCGTACAGTGCATTGCTTTGCTCAGCCCCTCCTGGCTGCACTCTCTCACTCTGTTTATCAGACCACAAATTAGACAAGAATTAGCTCATTAACGGACCCCACGGTCCATCCAGCTCACTCCCTGCCTCTTAAACTACTCCATCAGGAGCGGAGTGGACAGCAGCTCCAGAGACAGACCTTCAGTTAGCAGCTGCAGCAACTCAATGTCAGCCAGTGTAAACCCCAGCGCCCGGGGCCAGCAGCAGCAGCAAGGGGTCTAACCTGCTGATCCAGTGGGACTCAGTGCGATCCAGAACCAGATCACAGGTGCTGGGGTTTGCCTCGGCTTAGACTGAGTTGCTGCACTAACTGAAGATCCATATTTCTGACAGTGGTCTGCCACTCTGTCCACTGTTCAAATAAATAAATAAATAAATTCTTAATGTTGCTTTAAAGCAAGAAAAAGGAATGCAGACTAAATTCCTTAATATCCCATAAAGAATCCCTTAATATGTATCAAACTGGCCACTAAAGCACTGATCACCGAGCGTGCACTACTGATGCAAAACCGCCATCTCTTCATCCATATCTATGAAAAACCATCAACCACCTTCTTGAATCCACGGCTCTGACCAGTTAGCGAGACACAAATAGCTGATTCTGCACACTAAGCTGAAAATAATGTTTCCATCTTCGAATATCAAACATTTCCCACCCATTACTTTTGAAATTTCTAGTTAATGGCATCAAAATAACCTGTGATTATCTCTACATACACTCAGTTTTAGTTCCACCTCCAGGTTGCACACACATCTCACTATGCTTGGAAATATTTAGAAGACAGTCAATTACTAAACTGATTAGAATCTGAATAGCTAATTGCTAGTTACAGTCACACTGCTACAGCCTTTGGGATTAACGTCTTCTCAGCATAGGTAAACAATCTTACTGTTTAACTCAGGGAATTTATGGGGAACAAACTTGCAGTTATCCTTATTTTTGACATTTTACACAAAATGAGTCATCATGTAATAAAGAAAACAACCAAAAGTTAGCATCAACTAATTTAATAGTGAATAAACAGTCATTGCAGCAGCTGTAGAGCAGATGCAGAGAAGCCTGAGGCAGCAAGTGTTTCTGTTTCCATATGAGTAATTGCACAAAGCTGCACTGAGTGGCCCAAGGTCCCATGATAAAACTGAGTATTATCATCCAAAAATGTTCAAATTGCCTCTGGTGTGACTGCCAGTTTAAGCACTTGAGAGCCAGATGCCTCCCTTGCAGCAGCTGTGTTTTTGCATATGAACTTGATAATAGAAGCGTGGAGGTGAAAATATATATGCCTTGTTTCCAAATAGCAGTGTGTGTGTGTGTGTGTATGTGAGCCTACCCGAACTCCATTCATTCCTATGTGCACCTCCATGATCTCTGATGTGCAATGTTTGCCATGTATGCTGCCTTTTTTTTGTCTGGAATTTGCTTTGACGCCTCATTTCCACACAGTTTTGTGTCCATAGTACACAGCATACTCCCCCCAGTGTTTAATGCAAGGAGGTGCATCTTTTTACAGATGTATAGAAGCACCAATGCAGTAATAATGAACTCTCCCACCTCTAAACTGAACTGGTTTCTTTTTATTCATGCAGCTACACAATCCCACAATTGACAGTAGTCAAAAGTCAAGCAACTGAATTCCAAAAAGTAGCCTGTTGGCTAATTCCATATGAAGTTAGCATGTTATGCATTTACGGCTAACTAACTAAATCTACCCACTTTTTAAGCCCATTTGCAGCATATTCTGGATCAAACAGATATGGAAGGAGAGTAGTTTATAAAGTTTCATGAATGTTCCCACAGGAATGAATGGACTTCTAACTAATTTGTATATAACAATATGTGGAAACAAGGCAGAAGTACCTTAAAACTTATGCAGCAGATTTTAATTAGCATAAATAAAATAGTTCATTAAATTCAGTCCATGTGCAAATTTCACACAGGACAGAGAAAAATGAACATTTCTCCCATTTCTGCTTTGGCATTCCATCCATTCATAAAGAGATGCATTTTTGTGTATTTTTAAAGTCAAACAGTCAGATCACACTTTCAGAAGACCTATAAATAGACATGCAGTCTTAAAAAATGTGAATTACCAAGCCTCATTACCAAAAGTAGAAGCATGTATCCCCTCTAGTGTTCAGCAAAATAAATACACTGCCAATAATAGCTACAGGTAGGTTAGTCAGAACATAGGCACACTGATTAGCTCCCTCAGAAGGTAAAGTGAAATGGAGGTAACATTTCTTAAGTGATAGTATGGGACTTTAAAAAGTTTGGGAAACACTTCACTGTATGGAATTACAGACACAAGGCAAGAGGCTCGATCCCAGTGTTGTTTTTTGCTATAGCAAGCTGTCCACATATCCATGTCTTTCATTAAGTTGCATTCTTCTTGTCCCAGGATGGGCAGAAAAACAAGAAGTCAGCTGCCCCCAAGAGGAAGGGTTCCCAGGAGAACCATCTAGATCAGGAGCAACCTGCAGCCCCAGCACAGGAGCAGAGGGCTGAGGAGGGCCAAAGAGAGGAGGAAGAACGGCTCCTGAGGACTGAACCAAAGAGACCCCAGCACACCCACCACCATCACCACCACCACCACCACCGCCGGATGGAGCATCACAGCCATGCCCAGCACAACCAGACATCCGGAGGCATGGACGTGCGGTCGAGCAGGGATTATAGCCAGAGGCTTCCCCGCAGGCACCTGCCTGAAGAGAGGGAGGAGGAGGTGGAGGAGGTGGTGGAGGAGGACGAGGAAGAGACGCGCTATAACCACCGAGGCCATAACCACCACCATCACAACAGCAACCACCACCATCACCACCACCACCACCAACAACAACAACAACATCACCACCGTGGGAACAGCCAGACACACGACGGGGAAGACTATGAGCAGGAGCACAATGAACGCAACCGTCAGCACAGGCACCACCAGCACATTCCACAACGGACGCACCACACGGATCACTATCCTGCACACAATCATCACAGCTACCACCACTACCATGGCAGAGACAGAGAGAGAGACCGGGACAGAGACAGGGACAGAGAAAGACACAAGGACAGGGAAAGAGACAGAGATAGGGATAGAGATCGAGGGCGAGACAGAGGCAGAGATGCACAACAATGGCACAGGGATTCCTATATACACTCGTGACTGTGGGTTGGTGCATGGTTTTATGCTGCTCAAGTAATAATGCACTAATGGTCGGGGCAGGGTGTGTCATCTTTGTAGACTATTTTTCTCCTCTTCATTTCTCTTTTTTTATTTTTACCCTCTGCACACACACTCTGTCCTTCTTTAAGGTTTTTTTTTTTTTAATTTTTTTTTAACCAGAATTAATATTATCACTGGGTTTTTGTCCGTCTGTTTTTCACCTAATTCATATGACTATCTGTGTGTATTTTGCACAAACACCAGTCAAGGGAAATGCAACTGTTGGCTCATGCAGCATGTGTTCTTGATTTTGCATTGGTCACACAAAACATACGGAAACCAACGACAGTCAAGTTGCAATACTTTTATTTAATCCATTATCTCAAGAGCACAAGTTACTTTCCTTATATAAGGTGTGTTTATTTTGATAACAGAATAATTTTAACTTTAAATTTAATAAATGTTAACTGCATTGTTGTGGCAGATGTAAGAAATCATGGATGATCTTTGAATTAAACAAAGATTTCCCAGTAAGCTCAGCTCCATTAAATTTAACAATGTTAATGAAGGTTTTATTTGTTTTCTTAGCAAATATGTTAAACATTAACTTATTTCAGCCTCTCAAATGTAAGATTTCCTGTTTTTCCTGTTTTATAATATAATATAGTATAAAGATATATTTAAATTTTTTGAAGTTGTCACTTTGGCTTCTGTGAAATTGCAATTAGCATTTTTTTTAGTCCAATGGATAATTCATTAGTCAGGAAAGTAACAGGCAGATAAATCAATTATGAAAATTCACATTAGATGTATATAAAAACAGGATGATACAAGAAAACATCTGTAATTCATGAAAAATGAATTTAAAAAAACAACTTGTGATCAAAAGATAACAGGATTAAAAAAAACATTGAAACAATGGCTGTCTTTGGCTTCCATACAATTAATGCATTTCATGATTTTAATTTCTACAAAGTTACATAAAGGGATTTTTTGTGTTATTGGATAGTCAAAAAACTTTGGGGAACAACAGACCTTTGTGTTTCAGTGTTACATCTGACTCTGCCCCTATGTGTTACAATCTGTGTTTCTTCAAAAGCCAACAATTTATTTTAAACATTGGTAAGGAAAGTCAAACTATTTTTCTACATGATTCTAAAGGGAAGTCATACTCGGCTTCCTACTTTTCTAAATGGTGTTCAAGCATATTTATTGACTTGCATTTGCTCTGTCTGGAAGCATGAAAAATCTTTTGGTGACACTGATCTGTGCTATATGCTGGATACTCTATGCATCTTCTTGTGATAAAATATATTGCTTGAATACAATCTCTATGCATTTGTACATACTTCATAATTGCCTTGTTAGGTAAATGTAAGGAGAACCAGAAAGCCTGTTGCACTGTTTGGTAGAACTTGACCTACTGTGGATGATTGCTTTGAGTTGATGAGACTGAGGTGACTCTGTACCTTTAAAAAATATTTGTTTTGGTTATTTTTGTTTTGTACAGCATTCAGAAGTTAATTTTGACAAATATGCATTCTATTGTTGAAAATCATTAAAATGTAAAAGGAATAATGTGTTTATGGACATTTTATTTAAAGAGGTCAGCATCTCCCCTCACTTACTACTCACCAGATAACTCAGTTTGTCCTTGACATAAAAGTTGCATGATGCATTAAAGTGCAGTTGGTTAAAGTGTGGCTGATAGCTTGTGATTTTCCGTCAGTGACTAATAAAGTTTAATCTTAATTTATAATAATGTATAATAATTTATTGTTGATTATGTTTTGGGTTATTCATCTCAAACTGCAAAATAATTTGTAACAAAAATTATGTAAAGTAAATGTAATTTTAATATATTGTCTGTTTTTTGTACTATAATAGAATAGTGATGTTGTTAATTATCAGGAGTGGTGTCAAGCACAAAGGTTCAAATAACGACAAATTCCTCAAATTTTATAACTATGACTTAGTAAGTCAGTAAAGTTTTGATTAAGTTGTCATGGCAACAAGATTTTCTTAAATATGTGAAACAGTGCCCCCTGGATGTCATCAACTCATCAGTGTGGACAGAGATGGTAATGCACTCTCAGAAAGGCAAATTAAGGGATCACAGGCTGCATAAACAAATGTACAAATGTATACATAATCACAATGATCACAGGTGATGTTGACATTCTTTTATTAAAAAAAACTTGTGAAAAACAATTATATGCAGTTAAACCACTGCGGAAAAATAGCATTTGGCTAAAGGAAACTGAATTGAGAATTGTGTCATACTATGGCAAGAAAAGACAAAGATCATTAAGCTTAAAGTTTAATGTTAAATAAAACAAATTATGTTAGCTAGCTTGTTCCATTTGCCTATGAAATGTTGTGGAATTGGGGTATAAAACAGCGGAGGATTAAAATACTTCAGCACAAGCTATAAGTATCTAAAACACTTGCAGTTTCCCTGTTTACAGCATGGTTTACGGCAGTAAAGTTTACATTCTTCCACAGTCTAAGCTAACTGGCTGTTAGCTATATATCCATCCTACAATTATCGGAGGGGTGTCAAGCAAGTAAACGTATTTCTAATGTCCAACTGACGACTAATTACACATAATTTTAATTCCCTGACTTTTTAATTCAGTCAGTTTGTTCCAAAAAAAGAAAAGAAAGAAAGTCCAGAACATTCTAAATGCGTTGTCATTTGTGAAACAGCGCCCCCCAGATACCGTGCAGTAGCGAGTGTGGACAAACATGGTAGTGCACTCTCGGCAAAGTCAAGAGGATCACAGGTGAGGTTGGCATCCTTTGATTGTAAAAACTAGTGACAAACAATAATATGCGGTCACGCCACTGCGCAAACGTTAAATAATATGATAAGAATTACCTTACGAGTTAACTGACGGATAAACTTTATAGACTACAACGTGACATTTAATTTGGCTAGCTTGTTTTTATTGTGTTGCTAATAGTCAGCTAACGTTAGCTAACTTAACGTTTCGTCTTCTTGGAAAAAGGATGGAGAAAGGAGATTGGGAATTTTCTGCCATCAACCGAAACTTCTACAGTTTACAGCATGGAAACGTCTCCCTCAAGACTGAAAGAACATGGAACTCCCCCTTCAAATAACGTGAGTACGATCATTAACAACGTCTGTCTTGTCTGTCAGTCACAGTTATCTGAAATCCGCTGGTTAATCTCTTACATTTTTCCCAGTGGCGGTCTGTGAATCAAACCCATTGCTGTGTTTTTGTTGACGTTATGGAGGTTGCTGTGTGCTGTGCTGATGTTTATGGAGACAGCGCCCCAGTGGCTGTAGTCTGTTTTAATTTATATTTTAGCACATACTGGTTAGTTCATCCACCTGTTGACTTTGAGTAACATGTGAATGAGCATGTTTAGGAAGTTGTGGTAGTTTATTTTGAGGCTGGTTCCCCCTTTGTTTTTCGCTTGTGTTGTGGTGTGAGTAAATAGCTTTAACCAGTGATACTTTAGGGGTTGTAAGCTCTCTTGAATATGGCAAGCATATGGTTGATACTGTGTAGGCTATGTATTTGATAGATTAGTGAGGCCTTCTGATGTGAACTTGCACTTGTGTGACTCTTTTGAGGTGATCTATGTATATTTTACCATCTACATTTTTCATGTTTAACCATCAATTTATCACATCTGGCAGACGGCGGTAAAGGACATATATGTTCAATATTTTTGTCAGAGAAATTGCGGATTAAGTGTTAACTCACTGAAATGTTTATTATTGTAGTAAATGTTATTAAAACATTACACACAACATACACCCTTTGAACTTTCTTTCGGAGAAAAGTCACACAGTAGGCCTATTTGATGTAGTTGCTCATAGTTTATTTACAGTCTGTCAATGCAATTGTTTTAATTCTCATCTACAAGTGTCTACAGTAGTTTCAGGATGATGAAAAACAGTGGTGAAATACTGTCCATTTTAACTCATACCAGTAACATATTTTTGCCTTTTTAAAAGTATACTAGACATATCAAAATTATAGAAAGCAATGCAGTTTAAAGTAAAATATGTAATGAATCAATCCATCAGTGCTATCAATCAATACATTCTTAATTTATCTATCCTTCCATTGATTAAGAAGCCCTCCCTGTACATGCAATCAATTAGTAAATTATCAGTTGTAAAATATACAATTAAACATATTTCAAAATATTAAGAGAAATATCAAATATTTAAAAAATCTGAATGTCAAATAAGACATCCTTTGTAGCAAGATATTGCCAACTGCATTGAAACTTCTCACTTGTAAAACAGAATAAGAAAATCTTGGCCATGCAAATGAAGACGTCATCAACCTTAAGCCCAAGATGCACTGTATGCTCCAGTAGATTTTGGTAGAATTTACATCACAGAGTTATAACAGGTGCAGGGTTCTCTTCCTCTGCATTTTCTACCAGTTTATTGGTGTCGACCAGATCAGGCTGGGTCCGCTCATTGTTAAAGAAGAGTGGGTTGTCAAAGGTAGATAACTTTTCAGGGATCGGTAAGCGGCCGCCAGACTTCTTGAAGAAATACCAGGCGATTCCTGTCCCTATGGCCAGTGCAGTAATGACCAGCGTAACTGCCAATGCGACATGGCCACGGGTTTTGGGCACCACCACCGGTTTTGCTGTACAGATTCAACGCGTAAATGATTACTCTGAAAAACAACTTTATATTTATGAGTGAAGTAAAAAGGAAAGAAGAAGAGATGTAACTTACCAGTTGCCTTCGGCAATTCTCGTTTTACTGGAAAGATAAAATGATTGTAAAAAAATTACAAAATTATACTTAAATGGCAAAATAAACTTTATAAAATGCTTTGTCATTTCAACTTAGGATACACAATACAAATGGTACCAACAAATCATCAGCTGGTAATGGGAAATTTGACTTTTTTATGTTGTATTACAACAATTAAATTATAGCAGATAAATTATCAACTGGTAATACAAAGCAAAATCACTTTAATTGACTTAAGTGCAGCATCTGCGCACTCTAAAACTGTAGGAAGCGAGGCCTATTGAGCTGTATTGGGTGATCTCAGGTGTGCATAAAACTACTCAAATTCCTTTCTTAAAATACAAAAATGTGAAATTATCTGTCATCATATTGGCATTTGCCATAAGCAGCAGAAAATTTTAATTTATCCGTCTTGGTTGAAAAAACTATTGTGCAGCCCTAGTTTCAATACACAGTCTTGTTTGTAAAGGCATTACGCTAAATCAAACTCAGTACAAATAAGTATGCTGGTCTTACTTTTGGGTACTTTGCAAATATATCCTCTGTCATACCACCGGTTCCCTGTCACCCATGTCCCATCTGTAGTTTTAACAGCTCCATAACTGTTGTCATCACTTGACCCATCACGCCAGTTATTGTAGTCCATGACACTTTTATCCAACCACTGCCACATACCTGTGAACACATATAAACTCTGCATATTATTCTTTGCAGAGTTTTCATAAAAAATAAGATGTATTCATATAATATTTATTCACTTATAGTCTATAGAGCTGGGGTCAGTTGCTGACCTGGGTGATAATTCCTTGGCACTATCAGCAATGCCTTTAACATTACACAAAAGATAATTTTTCCATCTTTATGTTGAAGTGTCGTTTTTTTTAATGAAGGAGCAGAAAATTTGACTGTACCTCTGTGAGTTTTATACAAGCCGATCCAGAAAGATGATTGGCTGTCTCTGTACGTTTCAATATTGCTCTGAATGAATTCTTGCTCTGAAGGATCTACAATGCTGGCAAGACTTCCACCTTCAAAAACAAACACAAGCAAACAAAAAACAGTAGATCTTTAGTTAAAGCTCAACACAATTGAGCAATTAAGAATGTTTATTAAACCATCCAAAGAAAAATCCCTACCATGTCTCATACAGTTTGCAGATGCATCTGGCCACTCAATCCTTTCTGTACGAAAGAGGTAACAGTGGGCCCTAAATGGTAGCCAGCTGCTGGAAGTACTCATGTGGTTCCTGTACCTGCCTGTTTCTTCTTCTTCAGGGCAATATCCTGGGAAATGAGTTGACTCTGTTGGGGGCACATCTGTGAATGAGAGAGATATTAAAAACACTGGTTCCAATAGTCAGATTTCAAAGAATTAATTAGGAATTAAAATTTAAGTTTTGCTTATCATATATATACATTATCACTCTTTCTGGACTTTTATTATTCAGATACTGAATAGCTGCAAGTTCACTTCTGGATTGGTTTTGCTTTTCAACTGTAAGTCATGGCTTTTATTGATGTCAACATTGGATGGATAACATTTAGGATGAGTTAATGAAAATTAACACAAGCCTCACCTGTTGTCTTCATACAAATGCTCGCCTTGTTCTCATTGCAGTTAGAAGTCTTCCATTTTCCATCCGTATCTATATACACACAGTTTCGGTATGAGCTTGGTTCCCGTCTACCCCAGTTGGAATAGGTCAGACGCCAGCCATCAATATATCTGAAATATCCACCAGTCTGAAAGCAAAGATTGATCAAACTGTATTTAGCAGTTCACTTTTACTAAAGAAAACCAAACCTTTTACTTTTCTTACAGTTAGCTAGACTCCAACAGTGCTTAACAGTCTAATAAATGTATGTAAAAGAAAACAAATTTAAACAAGTACAGAAAAGGCTTCCTGTCCTGTACCTTGTTTCTGTTCATTCCAATCCACATGGGAGCATTGACTTTCAAAGTCATCATCTCAATATAGATACGCGTCCACTCGTTTCGCATATTACCCAGTGCTGCTCCCTCACCTTCACAGTTTTTTTTGGCTGCTTCCCAGCTCATTTGTTGAGTAACAACTTTGACAGAGTCATTTAATATTTTAAAATAGTCGGTAGTTGTCGGTTCAGGGGAGTCTTGGAGAGAAGGATCTGTTTTGGGTGAGAAATAAAAATTTAGTTTTTTGATTGCTTTGATTGCTTAAGGTTCATTATTTCTTTCCACTGTCTTGAGAACAATGAAAAGATTCAATTATCCCATTTAAAAAATGTACCTTTTAAATACGTCTTTGTTTAAAATGTAGTACAATGCCTCTGACATTTGTATAGTTGAGATGATAATATGATCTTTGGAAATTTGATGAAGTTACAGAACATTCACACAACAAAATCTTCAGATATATATGTCTACAAAATCGGAAATGCATTTAAGAGACAGGTTAGATGATTGGCTTACCGATATTTCGAAGACAGATATATCCATTGGTGTCATTGCAGGACCTTTTTATCCATTTCCCAATACCAGTCTCTGTATTGGTAGTGATCACAGCACATGACTGAAAGAACAAACTCTGGTAAGATCCTTGTGACTGACAGCATCTTTCCCATAAAAAATGACTGATTGACAAAATGTCATCATCATTAATTATGACTAAGATGTTAATTGTCTATTGACAAAGAGGTGGCAGCCCTGATGTTCCTTCATACTCTTATACAGCACGACCATCAACAAACCTAATGAGATAGAGGCCACATCATTTCTGTACTATAAACTGTACTTCTTAAGTTAAATAGATTTGATTTATTGTGACATATTCATGTAAATACTTAAAAAAACAAATTAAGATATATTGCACATTAATTACAGTGTGTCAAGTATTACCTTAGAAGGCGTACGATGATGATAGAATTCATATTCCATCTTCAGTAGAAACGATTTGTATGGATACAGAAACATAGTACATTACAAACAGTTCACATAAACAAAATTGGTTGATGAAGGTTGCGTTAATGAGAGACATAACCCCAACTTGAAAATGTGATGTGTTCTGGCTCCATGTCAAAACAAAAGTGCTGCTGCACATTATAGTCAAACAGTATCAGAAAGTCTTTACCTCCATATGGTGAAAAGATGGCACATTTCTTGACCTCTGCAATGGAAAATCAGGATGTCAAAAATATTTAGCCATCCACCCAAAAATGTATTATAAACGCTACAGATACATTCAATTGATTACAACACATAATAAAGGTGGGGTGTACTTGAGCAGATCCTCAGCTGCTTAGACCAAAATGAACACAGTTACGCTTCATGTGAACTAACTACTACACAGTTGTGCCTGATGTGACCTAATTACTCGTCCTAATTTGACTCACATACCTCTTCCCCCCAATTGGTGTATCGCATTGGTCGCCCATCAGTCCAGAGAAATGAACTACCCTCTACACTTCTCAAACCAGTCCAGAGGTCTATGGCAGGAACCTCAGCCAATTTAATAGTCAGAAACACTGAAATTGAAAAATGGAAATTAGAGCCAGACAGATTTTTGGAGCAAATGCCAATAAAAAAAATCAATGGGGAAAAGAACCCTGATACCGATATGTTGGCCGATATCAAATATATACATTGACACGTTTTTTGCAATGATCTCTCGAATGTGGTTATCAAACACTTGTGATAAAGACAACATGTAATGATGGCCGGATATGTTCCAGTTTAACAATTAATTTATTGTCCAAAACAAAACATTAAACTTTATAAATATCAAGTAAAAAGCCAGAAGGGCCATGCTTTCTGTATTACAATCTACCCATGTTGGTTATAATGTATATATAATAAGATAATGTAACCTTTAGAGTGTGCTAGTTTATCATGTGCCTTATGACAGGATCCATTGTGCTTTACTAATGATTAATTTCCCAATAAATTGGTTAGGCTCTAATGGAAATCTGAATCAATATCACATTCCACCAGTGACTGTGGCTTGTTGACATTTTTTTTTGATGAAGGAAAATATAACATAAATTTACATGTAACATTACATTAGTTAGGCCTATTGTCAGAAATTGACACTCAGCCAGACATTAACATTTGAAGAAATATGCATAATATGCATTTAACTGGAATTTAAAAATTTAAAAATGAAACCTACCTTGCACTTGTCTTGAGGCAATTGAAGCCAGATTTCCTCCCATTGCTTTGCATTGCGTCCTCGCTCCATTCCACGTCTCGCTAAGTTTAGTAACGATGTTGTAACACTAAAGGAGAAAAAAACAGCTTTGTTTGATAACCCAGAAGAGCAGAGCTTTTTGTTTTTTATTTTCATCCCATTTCAGTGAATTAGCATCAAGACACAAACCCATGAAACATTAAAAGTGACCTCTGACCTTTTTGTCAATTTTATGCCAGTTTTGCGGACAGCCACCCTTTGGAACAGCTGTTGGTGCTACAGTGGCGTTGACAGGTGGTGTACCCATACGTTTGCAAATTGATCTGTGATCATATCCACAATTATAATCATGCCAGAACCCTGTAAGGAAATCCAAAATATGAAATGAATGGTTCAGCAAAAAGGATTTGAATTTTTACATTGCAATTTAATATTCATTGTATGAAAGTGTGCCAGTGTAGATGAATGTATTTTTAGTTACTGACCCATAGATGCTGTCATGACAGCACAATTCTCATCATTGCGCTTGAAATCGGGTTGATCTTCATCCCATCTTTGAAACACCAGTGGAGAGCCATCCATCCAACTTTGGATCACAATAAGGGACACAGTCAAATCACACTTTTACTTCAGTTAAGATTTTTACATTATACAATAGCTTAATAAAATGAATTTTACTCTTGAAACAGAACATAAAGCAGATTGAACTTACAGTTTTGGTCAACCAAATGGCTCAGGCTATTATAAAAATATGACCATAATGATTCTGGTAATGAATTTGACATAAAAACAAAACGACAATTGTGGCCTAGCCTTGCAGCTGTAATTATTTGATAATCCTCCAATAAAATTAGACACAACACAAAACACATTATTCAACCAGTGGCAGCATCTTATTTTTATATTATTCTTGAATATGTATCCAGTGCATTAGTCATTCTTTTGATTTATACTCACGTATATGTTTTATCAAGCTCTACGTTCAGGCCTATCCAGTATGACCCATAATTCCTCGATATCTACACACAATGACAGAGGCAAACAGTGAATCGAGCAGTATGTTTTTTGTCATATGTTCTGAGCTTTATTGCCATGGCCAATGAGTAATGTTAGTAATGTATAACAAATGTCCTCTTCTCACCTGTTTCCATAAAAACACAGCTTCAGCTTCACTGCCGATAGATACCAAGTCTCCATGCCTCTGCTGACAGTAGCGACGAGCTTCTTCCATGGCCATCGTTCTACCGTTAAAAAAATACTGAGTCCCATTACGATCTATCCACCCATCGTCAGTCCTGTTGTGTTCTGAAAAAATGTCAGAAATATGTATGAAAATATGTATTTACGTCAGGAATTTAACTTATTACAATACATGTGTAAGTACAGATATTGTTGCTTTTTGGACATGCTGGCAGCATGGGTCTGTGTCCACGCTTTCACAAATGTAAACCTCAAGTAGGCGTTATAGGAGGAAAAGAGTGAAATATCTCCAAAACTATATGGCTACCCATGAAATTTGATTCTGATCTTCATGCTCCTCTTAGTACCCAAATATTCTGTTTATCGTCCCTTCATTTTCCAGTCAGCGCTATTTTTGTGATACAAGTATTTTTGGACAATATGACAAAATGCTGAAAAATATAGAGAAAATATTTATATATTTTAAAATTATTTTCAAGTCTGTATGAATACAATCATACAATGAAATAAAAATAAAAACCTTAAAAATAATGCAAGTAATATTGAACATGTCAGCTTTGGAATGTACTAAGTACATTTACTCAAGTACTGTACTTAAGTAGTTTTACAGTTTTGAGGGACGTCTGCTTAACTTGTATACAGTGTTCCCTCGTTAATTGCAGGAGTTGCGTTCTAAAAATAACTAATAATCCGCAAAGTAGTCAGCTTTATTTTTTACAATGATTATAAATGTTTTAAGGTTGCAAAACCCCTCACTACACACTTTACACTTTTCTCAGACAGGCATTAACATTTTCTCACATTTCTCTATTGTTTAAACACTCTCAAACTTCAGTCACACTGCCGATCGAAGACACTATATATGTAAATTTGGCAAGCTGAGTGCATTCTGTACTGTAAAAGAGACACAGTACGGAGGAGATTAATTGACAATGGTCTACAGTCCCTTAGCCAATCAGGACACAGAAGTCGATGGGCGGGCTCTCCCTTAGCCAATCAGGACGCAGAAAACAATGCGCTGTAAAAAAAACAAAAAAAAAAGCATGCAAAATTGCACACAAAAAATCCGCGAAACTGCAAGGCCGCGAAAGGTGAACCAGAGGCCAGGTCAAGAAAATAACTTAAGCAAAGAATTACATTTTAAATCCTTAATTACTTAAGGGAAATTTGTCTTGGTATAGAGCGTTTCTCCTCCATCTTGTTAAAATGATAACTGCAAACCTGGTGGTCTGCAAGGTGCTGCATATGGGCCCAAGTGCTAGTATCCATTTGTAGGTCATCTGGCCAAAGGTCAAAGGTGGTCTATGTGGTCTGCGCACTTGTCCTGTCTGCTTACATCAGAGCTTGTTTTGCAGCTTGTGGCTCCAATGCTCCCGGTCAATACTGGAGCAGTTTCAGACTTTTTTTTTTTTCCAATTAGTCACTTAGACACAAATGCATGGGAAAATGGGTTCCAAGTTTAAGAAATACTGAAATTCCCTTTATATAAGCCATTTTTCAACATAGAGATGCTATTGGCCATTTAATTGGCTGTTTTCTGCTCCAAACTAGTGTGATTACAACAGCCTTTATAAGATCCACTGTAGATCAACCTCTAATATAGAGATGTTAGAGAAACAGGTAATTTAACCCATAAAATTCAAAATAATGTTTGGGCGAAAAGCAATCTCTTCTGTGTTTGATCGAAAATGTTTCACTTACCAGGGGGGGCAGGTTTTGGAGGCGGCTTTGGATTCACTCCTGAGAGAACAGAATAAGATTTTACTCAGGACACTGACTTAACTACTGGAACAAGCTGAGTATATGTTAATCTGAATACATTTCAGAAAGACATTGTTGGACAAACGAGGGACATGCTTTTCTTTGAAACTTTGGTAACCAAAGAAGATGAAAGGAAACGGTTACAGTCGCTCATTTTACCTTGACGGATCTCACAAATCCACCCAAGGAACGACTCACAGTGAACATCATTCCAAGACCCTCTGCCATCCCGTCGATGCATTAACATTTCAGCGCAAGATTCCACATTGTTTTTATTGTTCGGCTCGTCTTCCTGCCAGTGTTGGAACTGCAGCTGTATACCAAAACAAACAATAAAACCCACAGTGATTTAGCATAAAATTTTTATGAAATTATATTACATCCTATATTTCTAAACTAAAAATGAATGTCTCAACTACTTGCTGTAAACTCACCGCGGATCCGTCGCTCCATACATAACCTTTAGTAGGGTCGGGGGCGCTGAGTCCAATCCAGAGCTTGCCATGGCTGTAATGGACAGGAATTATAGCATGTGATTTTCTATATTTATGATTTAAGTATACAGCCTGTTTGAAAAATGTTAAAAAAAAAATATTTGCCTAACTTTTCTTTTTCTGTAGAAAACACTATCTAAGAACTTGGCTGGACACTAGCCAACCTTAAACTTTCGCTGCAACCAGTTTTTTCTTTAAAAAATTTTGAACTCTGACAGGTCATACTGTACCGTTCTGGCAGCGATTCTAGATCTGTACTACTGTGGATGCTGACCAGGTCTCCTCCAATGGCCTTGCAGTAATCTCTGGCCTGAAACCAGGTCCTCCTGTATGAAGATGACTCTGAAAAAACCTTGAGCAGAAGAGAAAGACCTTCAACATGGTGTGGTGGTTTAAGCCCACAACAAGGAAACGGGAGGGATTCATTGTTTTTGTCCTCTTTGTATGTGCATCTGTTGGAGTAGTTTTTACACTTTGTTTATGACTAGCAGCACAGAGGTATACCATTTTCTATACATTTGGTATTTTTATAATTTAAATGTCATACTTAAAACTGTTGAATACAAGAGCTTTTTAAATGTTGGATAACTGCATTGAAGTTAAAAGGATTAGATTAGGTTTTATTTACACACTATTGTGTTACTTGACTCTTTAAGCTAACACAGAATAGAAATGTAATTGTACAAGTCAGGTCACAAATACATTTTAATTTTTTTAATTTTTTTTAACACATTAACACTTCCCACATTTCTTACAGTGTTGATGCAATGTGGTACTTGGGATGATAAGGTAATCCATTGTATAAGTAATCTATCCTTTAAACTTTCATTATTATGATTTAATCATGTTGCTGTACCTTATAGCAGTAGTGTCTTGTTCCAAGTTTACTCCAACCATCTCTACATGTTCCAATAGGGGCAAGACTTGGTGGTGCAGGCGTTGCAAATGCCCCCTCTGCCAGGTGTTTGCAAATATATTTCTCTCTTTTGACACAGGGCAGCACATCCCAAAGGCCGGCAAAAACCCCAGTTGTCATGGCAACGCAGCCCTGTCTGTGACCTTTCATTGTTGAGGGAGAAATTTGGAAAATGTCAGTTGTGAAGTCACCTTCAGACATGTCTTGTAGATGGAGTTTATAATGGTCTCCATACCTGGCATTTCAGCGTTCCAGTGAGTGTACCTCACGAAGTCTTTGTTGGTCCACACAAACTGATCGATGTTCTTCTGGTTTGAGAGGCCGAGCCAGAAGTGTCTCTCTGGTCTCAACCCCACCAAGCTGACAAGGAAGGCATTATCCACCCTGAAAACATTTGTACAATTAGGACTACATGATTTATGGTGTCATTAAATGTATAGCAAAGTAACAAAAGCTAATATGAATTTATCAGTTTGAATTCTGTTTGATGATCCCAATATAATAATAAATGTTCTTACGCGCTGGAAACATCAGCTAAATAGGATGCTGAGCTTGTGCAGTCAGCTTTGGCATCATCAAACGTCTTGGCCTGCATCCCTATAAAGTAGCAGTACGAGCCGTGCCGTTTCCAATGCTGGATTGTTGGAAAACAGATGTGTATGACAGACCATTATATGATTTTTCATTATTTACCATGAGGGATCAATTTTTAGGGGAAAATAAACCAAACTAACACACCCTTGCAACCTTCAGTGTGGTTGTCCCTTTTTGGATAACTTATCAACCTATGCCATATCATGGCATAATAGCTACAGTCACATAAATATTGTATAGGCTATATTCAAACTCTAATGAATTAAATATTAGGTATAATAAAGTTACATTTAATGCTGTATTAATTGATTTTTTTTTTAAATAAACTTTTTTGACCACTTTGGTAAATTCCATAATACTAATACAGATATACAGCCCTGATGTGTGATTTTTACAACATAGTATGGAGTAACAGTAATATTCATTTGAAGTTATGTTTCTTTCCACCTGTAAACATCAGTGTAATATTCATTCACCCCTTAGCTGGTCTCCGTGAGAAAAATAGCTGGCCCTTATGCTGCTGCTCCACTGTATTCACTAGCTTTCTGCTTTGTCAAGCTTGTCAGGTTGAGTATTCGCCTCTGCTGCACTGTAGACAACACAGAGCTAAAAAAAAATAAAGACTAAGAAGCTCTGTTGAGCTTTGGGAGCTGTTCTGAGTTTGTTGAAGTTCCTGGAAATCCAGACATGTAACCCAAGCTAGACTTTTCCATTGATTTAATGAACAAGTTTATTAAAAAAATAAGTGAACTTAACGCACAGTTTTGCAGCCTTCATCCTTCACCACTACTTCATCTCCAGTGGCTTGTGAAGCGCTCATCTTCATGCAAATGGAGCCATGTTTTTCTCCACACAGACGATCAGCCCAGTTTCCATTCTGCAACAAAGGACAGCATGTATTTATTTATGTTTAGAGGGAATGCACCAGAATGTATGACAGTCAGTGCACATGTAAATCAAATGTCAAAAAACCTTGACTCAGTCTTAAAACTGTACAAATGTAATATCATACTTCAGATACAGACAAAGAGCAGGCAGCAGACAGTGTATGTATTTAAACTTAACACACGTAACATGTAGTATTAAGTGATCTGTGATGCGTAGCTGCAAAATGTCTGCTGCCTGATAAATCCGGTTAAGGTGGCCGTTTATGGCTCTCAACATGGCAGCTATGCTAAAGGTGCTTACGCCACTCAGAACAGTCCTAAAAATAGTAACAGACAGAGGGGACAGAGCAGACAGTGTAACCTGAGGGTCAACTGGCGAGTTGCTGTCATGCTTCCACAACAACATTGTGAGCTGTGAAGATTTTATCAGTATTACTGAACTGCCCATACGAAGACAGTACAGAGTGGCGCAAGTGGGACACACAAAGGGCTACCACAACAATTTGTTGTCGTTTCTAGAACAGAGAAGCTTGGATTAAAACACACAAAGTGAGCTTGACTTCATTCTGCTTAAGGACACCATAACTCCACTATATTTTTTACATAGTAAATAGTTAACTGCTATTTTAATGTTCTGAATGTTGTGGGAGGCCCCTTTGAAAAGCCTTATTTGATGCCAGTGATGTTCCTTACCTCTCCCCTCATGAGAACACAGTCATTTACTTCAGTGGAGACAATAGGTTTCCCATATTCCCAGCTAGTGAAAGTGACATCAGAGTTTTCGATCCATTCAAACAGCCCCTCTGTCTTCTTGTCATTCAGTCCAATCCAAAGCTCCTCCGTGGATGCTGCAGACATGGACAAAAGTAAATTATCCAAAAATAATTAGCCTTTAACACAATTCAATTAATGAATAACTAGCATCTGCACACGGTATTCATATGTTTTTATTTGTTGACTGATTATTGGTTTATTCATTCAAAGTAAACTCCATGCATATCGTTTGTAGGGCAGTTGTTTCGACCATCACTGAATTAACAGTAAATTAATAATTTTTCCGCACACTGCATCACAATGTGAGCAAAAAAATGCTGGAAGAAAGGCCTGATGGCTCAATGGGGTATTCTTTGTGTTTGTATTTTATTGTTGTCACGTACTGTATCCAAGTTGAGAGACGACAAAGCTTTGATCCTCCACATTGCGGATGCTTACAAGGTCCCCTCCGAAATTACGACATTCTCTTTGAGCATCGGTCCATGTTCTCTGAGTACGGTTAAGGTGGAAACAGTGGCCATTGTAGGGAATCCAAGGTCTTGAACAAAATCCTTGCTCAACAGCTGATCATGAGAAGAACAAGGGAATATCAGGACAGATTTACATTATGGCTCTGCAGGGATGAGAACAATAGAATGGATCTTTTTCCAAACCTTGTGTAGGCACTGCCTCGGCCGCTTTACTGTAGCAGATGTACCCAAGTTTCTTGCTGCAAGATGAACTTTGCCAGGAGTACTGTACAGCAGGGTCAATAATTGCACAGTTGTTTCCCGGATCACGAAGTGGATGTCCTAAAACAAAACAGTGGTTACGTATTGAACAAACAAGATACATGGTGTTGATTTGCTTGAGAAGTTCTGGAACTGTTTTTCAACACTTATTTTCAAAGTCATCCAATTGCTGTACTTTCCACACTATACAACATGAAAAATGGCAATGAATTGATTAAAGATTAAGAGACTTCATTGTGCAGGTTGTTCAGTAATGTTTTGTATTAATTCAAAGGTATGAGATTGTAGAGGAAACTAAAATAACACTTGATAGCACTGTAACAAATATACAGATTTAAGCATAAGGGAGAGAAAGGCGCAACTTTATCTCCTAACCAATAGAAACAAAGAATTCAAACCTACCTGAGTCCCATTTCAGATAGCGGTAAGGCCTCCCACTGTTCCACTTCCAGCCATGCTCCGTATCCAGGATCAGCCCAAGCCAAAACTTAGTGCCCCCTGTACCTAGTAGTGCTGTTGGGGGCATGTAAAACAAAAATTATATATATGGAGTTTTTCACTATGTCACTTATTGTTGGTAAGGCTTATAGGCAGCAATATCAATTCAAAAATTCAGATATATCAATGCAAGTAATGCAGAGTGCTATTATGAATTATTTTAATTAATGGAAAAGCATATAGTACATTAATGTTGTATTTGCTGAAGTATATACTCATTCAGTTTAGTCTCAGTGTCACCTTACCTATGATGTAAGCCTGCTCGTGAGGATCGGTGATACTGAGCAGGGAGGCACCCTGCTGCTTGCAGCTGACATCAGCCTGGCTCCAAGTCACAGCTGCCTGTGTGTTGAGCTGGTAATAGGCTCCTGTTGTTGGGTGTACAGTCCAGCCAACTTTGGCTGAAAACGTAGATAGACAATATGGCTTTGTCATGTTTGCTGCAGATGTAGGAATCAAATGTTGTTTTTTGGCTTTATCAGATAGTGACTAACAATGGAAGAGAGCATGTTCCATCGACCAATCACCAGCCGGGCAGAAACATAAGTGTGCATACCTTATAATTGTCTATATTCTGAGTGATTTAACTTAACTACTTTATTCCAGTGTCTGGATCCTGTCTGTTCATCACACTTCAGTTCCAAAGTCTGTACAACTGCCTTTATAAAAGGTTTTTGAAATAACGGGTAGCGTTAGATGCATATTGATGAGATAATGGCAACTTTAACATAATAATAGCTAATGATAAGGCTAGCTAGTCAATTAAGTTCAGCTTAACCGTATTTCTTTCTGCTTTGATTTTTAAAGAACATCAGGCTAAACTGGCACCTGAAATCTTTCATGACACTTTACTCAGTATACACTAGCATTATAAATATAGCCTTCGCCCCCTGCAGGCAGTACTCACTAGTAACTGGACAGAGGCCCCAGCGTTCAGTCTGATATTTTGTTTCAACTGCACACCAAAGGCTTCCTGCGTCAGTTGTAGTGCAGTCTGAGTACCACTGGTCGTTGTACTGGAAGGGAAACATGCACGGCATTCCAGCTGCATTCCCAGCAATGGCATATAATTCTAAGAAGTGATGAGAACACAAGGAACATTAGTTTCATAAAAAATAAAAAAAATACAATATGGTATATAAATACAATACATGTGTAGGTGTTTGACCTTCTGTGGGGGGTTAAAGCTAACATTTAAAACTTTTTTTTTTAATATAACCTCATCATATCTTTAAAACATGATTTTTTTATAACAGCTGTTTTCATCATATATTCTGGGAAAGTTATTATGATTTTACATGGACAGTGAAAGTCCTTTGAAATAGCAGTTTTGCACCGTACCTCTGTAGGTTCTTGAACAAGCACCGCTGGACGTCCCTGTAATTGTGAGGTGGTTATTGGGTCCCAATGTTTTGGAGAGAACTGCTGTATGATCTGCAGTGAGATCGATGTAAAGCTCTTGGTCCTTGAGGGCGAGCACTGTTCCATTCTTGCATTCCCACTTTTGGAGGTCGCTGTTTTCATCACAATCGTAGAGGCTTATTTCACTTCCCACACTTTTCCCCTGGACTCCCAGGCACTTCTTCTTTTGTGGAACCAGAAGTCGATCACTAGTTGTCCAGCGTATGTCCTCGCACTTGTTATTTGTTTTAACCAAACAAAAACCAGTGGCCTTATTAGTTAGTTGAAATGGTGAATCTGTTGAGGAAACAACAACACTCTTGAATGTTTATTCCTGAAGAAAGCAAAATAATCAGTCAAACAGCTATTTACACAGTCTACCACTTTGGTTGTTTCAGTTCTGTTTGATTAAATTTAATGTTATTTGAACAAAGATACTGACAAGTATTCACGGAATGAACTGGATTTAAGGAAGAAAGTGACAACTATCCCATGTCTGCAAAAAAACTGCCGTTCATTTTCTATTCAGTTATTTCCTCAAATTACATGTTTCACGTTTCATTTTCTGAATTCTGTATATAACAATTTAAGCATATTTTGTCATCAGAAAAAGTGATTTCTACAATTTCAAGAAGAAAACATTTTATCATTATTTTTAATAAATATCAATGATTTTGATGTAGTGCAATATTCTTCTCACTCATAGTAATCCTTTGGTTATTGCTGTGCCCTTGATTAAATTCGATTTTAGTGTCAAAGTCCTTAAATTACCTGACTTAAATGATGGTTTTTGACATTTGATTGGCTTAGGCTAGTCTGTAGCCACCCCACCCCCACCTCCTGCACCACCCTTTGTCTGGCTCGCTCTGTCAGTCTCGCTCTGTTGGTCTGCTTGTGTGTGTGTGTGTGTCTGCTCACTTCTCACACTCTCTGATTAAGTATGTAATATAAGAGCATAGTTACAATCACTTTGGTAATACAAGACTATATAGTAAATGTAACTATCGCTGCAGATCACGTGCTGTGCATGGGTCCATGGTTGTGTGCAGAACAGAAGTGAGCAGTGCCTCATATAGAGAGATGAGGACAGAGACAGTGTGCCCGTAATGACACTAAAACAAAGCTATATGCTTTTTTTCTGTTCATTTAACTTCGGCACGGTAAAAAAAATGGGTATAATAGTAGAGAAAACTCTGCCCTTCATAAATCACATCTACATTTGGTCTTATTCAACGAAATTTCCTTCTTTTTCAGGTGATTTAAAAAAATGTATTACTAAATTCTGCAATGTCTTGCCTGTTTTCTGCATCACAAATTCCTAAATATTAAACTGCAATCACTTGATATTGAACCGTAGCAAATATACACAGGTGAGACACACTTTCAGACAGCAAAGGACACAACAGTCTCACTTAAAGGGTAGCGTGCACATCAACACGATCTCACTAAAACAAAAACCCAGCTCAAAATAAAAGTTGGGATACTGTACCATCTGAAGCCAAACATCTTAGTGTTTGGATGAGAAGCATGAGGGCTGTACAAGTTTTCTTCATTGTCTTCCGAGACATGTCACAGCTGAAGTCTTTATCCATGCATTTCTCACAGAGGATTTAAGAGTTGTGAGAATGATTGTTGAAGGTCAATCTTATTAGAACTGACACATCCTGTCTTGTCAACATTTTACTTTCGACTTCCGGCTCCGGCCTTTTTTTTTCTTCTTTTTTTTCTTTAAACGGAACCCAAATGCTGACACTTGCAGATTTGGTTGTTTCACTGTTATACACATTCAGCACACATTTCTACGAAAATGTACCATTGCATAATAAACAGACAATGTGGGAAACAAGAAGTGCTGGCCTTATGCTCCAGTTAGTGACCTTTTGAGTGACCGACAGTATACGCATTTACCGAACACGTGAAAACAGAGCAAAACATATCAGATTTATGATGGTGATGATTATGATTTATCCTTCCATCCATTACAAGCCACCAAGGTAACCGCCAGTTATTCCACTTAATAATCCACAGAAGTAGTGTTCTTTAACTTATTTTACACTTATTAATGCAATGAACATGAAGACAGAGGAAGCAGATGTGATACAAATTGCGGTTGGAGCAGCCAAGCATGATTCATACAGATTTAGAGAACAATTCAGTTGGCCGTTCATTTCAACTTGAATGGAGAAAGTATTGTGTAATATTCAAAACAAGGAAGTTTTCATAATGCTGACTTTCTGTGGGTTTCTTTATTTCTCTGTAAGCATGCTAGACTTTCTCTAGATCTGACTCCCAACTGCTGTTAATGTTTTTGTGGTTTAATGATTTTTGAACACAAGTAACTTTTTGGTGTATTTTGTCAAAATGGCTTGTTTGATTGAGTTTTAATTGTCTGTAGAATGCACACTTCAGTAAAAGGCTGAAGACAGACTTACAGTAATTAAAAAGAAGGTGTTGTACTTTGTATGGGACATTTAACAGGCAGTTTCAATTACTTTTCATATTGTAATTTTCCAACCAATTGCTGTCCAGTGAAAATGATGTATCTCCAGATTTTGTAAGTTTAATTTGAATTTTGCTGATAAACTTGAGGATGAAGTTAAGAAAATTCCTGTGGTTCTCACAGGACAGCGACACTACAAACATTTGATGATCCTAGAAAATGATTCATTTCTGTATGTAAAAGCAGTTAAAATGAGCACAACCTTACAATGTAAAATATAACATACACATTGATGTAGTAGTAATAATTATTCCAAAACACCATATATAATAGTAAAAAACTGACGGGACATTTTTTTTAACAGTTCATTGAGTACATTTTGCTGATAATGAGAACTTAATGCTGCTTTTCATTGCAAGTACAGAATCTGCTGAACAAATGTTCAGAGAGGAAGTGGCCGCTGTGATTCAGAGAAGTAAGCTGTGACAACGTTGGTGTTGAGTAAGAGGTCAAATAGTAACAGGTGAGATGCGCTAGTAAAAATTGCTTAGTAGACAAAGCAATTGGGAAACATCAAATTCAAGTTGACGGTTTGGTAACCCTTTGTGAAACGTTCGACTGTTGTGTGTTTCAGCACAAAAAAACGCTGGCCTCAATTGAACAAAACCATTATGCCCCAACTGCGTAAGTGCCTCGTCCAACTGTACAATTAATCATGAGCTACATCTTGAGAAGGAAGCTGGACATCCTCCTCCTTTACTACTATTCATCAATCTAGAAGTTTTAGTGGTAGTTACCAAATGTTGCAGACACCGCCCATAACGATGTCTGCCTTCTCTCGAATATGATTGAACTAGATAGTACTTGGCTTGTGGTGCACAAAGCGCCAAAAAATATGCTTGAAAAATTCAAGAGCGCTGTCGCTTTCTGGAAATCATGACCTGTTTATTCAAGATAATTCATGAGCAATTTCATGTGGTATGTATGCTAGAGGTGAACTGGCCCTTTGAGTTGCAGCAGGACTTTTTCTGACACTTTCAGGCTCACTTTTCCTCATTGTTTTTATGAGCAAGTCATATCTTAATTGGTCACCAGAATTCCAATGGGATAAGACAAAGTATCAGGTAACTTTAAGCAGGATGAAAAGCACTTACGTTAATGCTGTTTATTACTTTTTTTGATGTTACATACACATAACAATTCTGGAGTTAACTAAGTGGTTTATCGGTAGCAAATATTGAAATAAACAGCATTATCTTAACAGTTATACAGCAATGAAGTAGAAAAAACAACAACAAAAAAACATTATGCCAGTACAATCAATTCATTCTTCTTAGCCATTACAAAATATATGCTAAAAAAAATACTACAGTCTAAATTTCTTTGGTTACTTTAATTTCAAATTGCCAACTCTACTGAACCTCCTCCGGTTTCAGAACAGAGTTTAAAATCACTGGCCATGCAAAAGAGAATGAGTCCATGTGATTCTGTCAGTTCATTTTCTCTTCCTTATTCAAAGAGTTATAATAGGCTCAGGGCTGTCTTCCTCTGCGTTGTCCAACAGTGTTTTGGTATCAGTCACATCTGGCTGCGACCGCCCATTGCTGAAGAAGAGTGGGTTCTCAAAGGTGCTTAAGTTGTTAGGGATGGGTAAGCGATGGTTGAACTTCTTGAAGAGGAAGATGACAATGACTGTCCCCATGGCAAGCCCAGACAGGACCACCACACCTGCCAAAGCTATGTGGCTATGAACATGAAGACCAACTACAGCACAAATTGGAAAAATAGATAATGATCAGCCAAAAGAAATACGTCACAAAATTCTGCTTGAAATAAAGGTAAAAAGGTGTTACTTACCAGGTGGTGATGTTGGTGATGGCGTTATTGGTGATACTAGAGAGAAAGAAGGGAAAGGTGACAGTTGTACACCGAAATCAAACAAGGAGAGAACACAGATAAACGTTGGCAACTGCTTGTTGTCCTGAGTAGTGCATCAATGAAGACAACCATGGAGCATCTGGGATGCCTCATGATGTCCATTGACTCAAGCAGGACTGTAACAGGATTTTTGAGACGTACAGGGAGCAATTTAAGAGGGTAAACCTTACCTTTGCTTGTTTTGCAGATGTATGGTCTACGATAAAACTGATGGCCTCTGTTCCATGTCCCATTTAAAGACTTAATCCCTCCATATTTGGCATTTTGAGATTGGTCTGTAGCCCAGTTAGTGAAGTCCATGACTGTCCTGTCCAACCACTGCCACTCCCCTGGGAACAGATTGATTTCTTCTTATTAATGTCAGATAAAAAACACAATACTTTGCAAACAATAACAATGCATTTAGATAAAGAATAACACAAAAGTGAACTGTTTGAATTTATGGCATTTCACTAAATAACATATGTATTTATTTTTGCTTTGTTAGTTGTTCACCATGCACTGATTTTCTTTTTATATAATCCTCTCTGTGTAGCTGAATATTGCTTTTTTTTATGAAAGAACATACAATATGACTTTACCTTTGTGAGTTTGATACAGGCCAATCCAGAAGGAGTCGTGGCTGTCTTTAAATATTTTTGTATTGCTTTGAATGAAGTCTTGCTCATCCGGATCTTCAATACTGGCCAGTGATCCACCTTAGCAAAACATAGGAAGAAGTCCTTGAATGCTCCATGCATTTTAATGTCTTAAAATCTCTCTAAACCATCTCTAAATAAGACTTACCATGTAGGTGACAATTAGAAGCTGCTTCAGGCCAATTTTTTACTTTTGTGAAAAAGATGTAACAGTGACCCCTAAATGGTTTCCAGAAGTAATTCTCTTCTGTGTGTAATGTATCTGGGTCTGCAGGGCAAATTCCTGGAAAACTACTTGAGTCTGTTGGTGGGACATCTGTGAATAAAAGAGACAATGATGACACTGGGATTAACTATTTCAATCTGTTTATACCTTCAGATCCAGAGCGTTAAAAGAATCAATTTCAGTATTTAACAATATTCTCTAAAAGAACACTATATCACATCTAAAAGCATTCAAAAGTAAAAGTGTCTACATAACCTCATTTTACATAATGTTCCAAACAAATAAGCACAGGGGGTATTCAGACATGTTGGCATGTAGAATGAGTTGCATTAGTTTATTCAAATAAACATTTGTCTGTTTTTTGACGTACCTGTAGATGTCATACAAACACTCTTCATGGTCTGATTGCAGTGAGCTGTCTTCCATTTTCCATCCACATCCACATAGACACAAGGTCTTTCCTTGCTTGGTTCATCTTTACCCCAGTGAGAAATGCTCATGTGCCAGCCATCAACATATCTGAAATATCCATGGGTCTGAAAGCAAAGATCGATTATATTGCATTCAGCTTTATAATTCTATTATTATTATTATTATTATTATTATTATTATTATTATTATTATTATTATTTAATATTCTGGCATGTGTGATTTTATAGTTACAGATTAGTCATGCTAGCATTGCGTCAACCACTTAGTTCAGGACTGAAAATATTGCGACAACCATTGATGGACCTTAGAGGATGAATGTTATTGACTTTGGTGGCCCCAGACCTTTTCTCTTGTGCCACAGTGAGAGGGAATTGTCTCAACAACTGTTACTGTTACTGTAGTACAGACATTTATTTCCCCCTCTGGATTAATTTGTTATAGTTTTGGTGATATTTTTTTATTCTTCATCTACCACCATAATTGGGTCAAATTTTTTATTTGTTTTGCTATACCCAGTATGAGGTAATACATTCCCATCAGCCTCAGCTGTAGCTTGCGTTTGTCAATTGTTATCTGAGGACAGCATGCTTGATAACAAAAAAAAACCTGCTAACAAAGTTACTTTAGCATTGTCAGTTTGAGCATACTATCATGGGAACATTAGCTTTAAACTCTTACTTTAAAGAATCTAAAAAGTGTCAAATCTTTGGGTTTGAGTTTTCTAAGTTCTCACACATTACAAGCAGAGGTTATTTGTGTTACTTTAGAGGTACCGTACCTTTCCTTTGTTCAGTCCAATCCACAGAGGAGCTTTGAGTGTGAAAGCCAACTGCTCAACATAGGCCAGCGACCACTCGTTTCGTAGACTAGCCAGTTGGCCTCCTTCACCTTCACACTGCTTGTTGGCTGCATCCCAGTTCATTTGTTGAGTCACAACTTTCATAGAGTCATTTAATATTTTGACATAGTCAGCAGAAATTGTTGGTTCAGGGGAGTCTGGTAGAGAAGGGTCTGTTTCGGGTGAGAAATTAGACAAATTTAGTTTTTACATTCATCTTAAGTTGGAAAGCTCTGTTGTTATGATGCTCAGACACACGTCCTTAAAACTACAAAAACTTTCTTGGTTATTTTGTTAGCAGCTGAAATAAGATGAGAATACAAATAAGCATTCACATATCACCTTTAAAGCTGATATGGCAAACTTTTTAGAAAACACTTGCTTATTTAAACACCCAGCAATTAAGGAGAAACAAAGCTCTCATTTGAAGTTGCGCTACTAGCCACCTGGAGAACACAAGTTGAATATTCACTGTCTTTTAACTCTGTTTTTTGGTCTCATTGGCTCTTTAGCCCCTAAATGCTCACTGGCTAGTCAACTGCCCAAAACAAAGTTGAGTGCTGCAGATTCATGTCATAATTATTACCTCTGCCAAATATTTTGTGCAAGCCAACAATTAAGTGTTTTTCTATATTATAATTAGTCAAAATCATTGCATTTTTAATTAAAAAGTTTCCGTGTTTGTTTTTAATTGGATATTTACAATGCAGCTTGGTTTAATATGTTTATATATCAGGAAGAGACCGGCCATAATCACACTGTAAATGCAAATGTCGACTGCTGACTTTTAGCTATTGTTAACTGTAGTGTTACCATTCTCAAACGTAACATAAACATGTATAATGTGCGTGTTTGTTATTATCAAGTTCCATTAATTAGAACTGTGTGCTTGTGCGGGACAAAATATCTAGTCAGTTCCATTTTGATATGCCAGTCTTTACATACTGCCGTAAAGCCATTTTTAGACCACATGTGTAAACAGAACGGTCAAGAGAAAGACTCACCAAGATTTCGAAGACAGACAAATCCATTGGTGTCATTGCAGGATGTTGCTATCCATTTCCCAATACCAAGGAAAGGATTGGTGTTGAGCACAGCACAATGTTTCTGGGGGTAGCAAAGAGAGGGAATGGTGAAGAAAAGAGAACACCACTATATATATATATATATACACACACACACCCAAGGTAAATCTTTCATTGATTGAATTTCAGGTTCAGGTAACTTGCACAAATCTGATGAGACCTAATGAGATCATTGTTTATACATGAATTATAAATGGATGAAAAAAGTGTTAAATGAATGGAAGGTTTAAATCATAAAGTCATATTCAATAATATGATATTGTATTTTTGCTATATTTATCTTCCCACTTTTGCATTACAACAGGTGAACTTCAACCCCATCTTTTTATTTACTTGTTTATTGTTAACTTCTAGATCCTGAGTTGTTGCATGTGTCTAAATTGTCTAAATTGTCAAATTTTCTCAGTCATAAAAAAGTGGTTTCTCTCTCTACAGTTAAGTTTTAAAAACTTCTTACCTTTTCAAGGCGTAGTTTTGCTAATTGGCCTCTTTTCCTCCAGTAATCCTACAATATAAACACAGCTTTTAGATTTTTTTCTTTTTAGAAATACTACTATTACCAGTACTACTACTAAAACTAAAGCAATTGAGTCACAGTTTGGTTTAGCAGGAAAAAAGTAAATAAGGATACCTTTCTTTTCATACGTTTCAAACAACCAGTAATGCAAGTTTTAAAATAATGCTGGGGAATAGGGTACAGTTTTGCCCACTGGCAACTTTAGTAATCAACTGTCATTATGAAAGAAGGGAGCGTTTCAGACATCCCTGTGTTACACTGTAGGAACACTGAACAAACACTAAAAAGAAACAGGTCACAATGTCCTATAAAACTGAAAAGCATCTCTTATGATTTATGATTTGAAATACAAAATAAGTAGAATGTGCACTCCCACTTCTACTCTTCATGATACTGAATTTAGATTGTGTGTACTTGATGGATACAACACTCTGCACAGTCACAGTCATACACACACTCTACAAATTAAATTAGAACATGTTACCAAAAAACTTTGTTCATAAGAGGAGTAGAAATAATCCGGTATACGAGTATCGCTCCCCTAAAATAGAGAAAAAGAGACAATAGAGAAACAGGTTGTCATATTTTATACTGCTACATCCATCACATTATGGAACAAATTAATATTCTCTTAACTTACAACCAAACCCAAGTTGACATATTTCCTTGGCCGCCCATCAGTCCAATAAAATCCATTTGAATGTGAACTGCGGAATCCAATCCAAAGGTCTGTAGTGGGTTTGTCAACCATTTGAGCCATCAAAAACGCTGAAAATGTAGGAGACATCAATTATTTAAGGATCAGATATTTGCATGGAAGTTTTTCTTCCCCTGCCATTTAACCTAGATATACACAAAACACAATCCATATTTGGTGTTTGGTTTTTTAAAGCTTTTTCTTGAATAAAACAATTTTATAATAAGCAGATTATTTAACCTCCACCCTCAAAACCATTCCATTCCTTCAGCCATGTCTGATTTGTTACCTGCCATCTGAGGGTGCTTCATTAATTTCGGATCAGGCTTTCCCAGACCGCCTGAGGGCACCGCAGACTACTGACATTTTTAAATGTGGCTTGAACCCACCTTTATAAGAAAGCCTACCTGTGCTGAAGTTGTACTGATGTTTCATTAATTGTATGTACTGTAGCACTTTATGGTTATTTTATAATGTAAAGTGCGTTGGAAATAACATTTCTTATTATTATTATTAAATGGACCTGAGCAGGCCGCCATGAACAGTATAAGATGGGTGAATATTTACCAAAAAATAAACAGTAAATTAAAATGAATGAATTAAATATGAAGCAAACCTTGCACATGTCTTGAAGAAATGGAGGCCAGGTTTCCACTCATAGCTTGGCACTGTTCCCTTGCTTCGTTCCATTTTAATTTCTGGTTGTAAATGATGCTGTAACACTACAGTAGAAGTGAGGAAAGAAAAATAAATATATGTACATGCAGCCACATTTCTATTGTAAGTGCAACAACCCTAATTTCACATGACATGACGGCTTACTGCAAGCACAGAGAATTGAAAAAGAGTGACCTCTGACCTGAGAGTTGAATTTTTTCCAGGGGGTCCTGCAGCCACCTTTGGGGGCCATCGTGGGTGCCACAGTGGTGTTGGTGTTGACCGGTATTGAGCTACTGCGTTTGCAAATAGACGGGTTCTCACGCCCACAATTATAATCATGCCAGAACCCTGTCAACCAATCAAAGACATTCACAAAATCAGCACTTTACCAAATGCTTCCAGTTTTTGTTAGTGTTTCCTTAGTTTTAATATTGTGTTAAAGTTCTAATCCTTAAAGTCCCACAAAATCAAACCCCATTTTTTAACCTATTTATGGTTAGCATTTTTTTACACTCTCGCAGCCATTTTTTCAAGTAGCCACTCAGAGCGGCAAAAATCCCCTGCAACCTATGAAAAAAATTTCCCCAGAGGCCACCATTGACAAGACACTGTTCAATAACAACTCTTTTCATTATGGATTGTAGATCCATGACTTTCCTGGAGCTGAGAAAAGCGATCTGTAATGTGATCCTAAAATTAAGTCTGTGGACCCAACAGGATGTTCCAGGTGGGGCCATTGGGAGAAACACTACTGCACATATCCAGCGGGCCACATAACAAAGGAAGTAAAGGAATAAGCTAGAAAGCTTTGTGCCATATATGCCAAGTAGATAATTCTCACTGGACTGAATTCAGATAGATCCTACTGCTGCCGATTAGCATGAAAACCTTTTAACTGGCAAAACACCAGCATTATGAGGGATTATCGGAGTCATTCTTCAGAACAAATAAATATCTGATGTCAGCGTATCAGTTTTAAGTGTTGCAAGTTAGTAATGGAACAATTAGGTGAAGTCACTGTGAGCTGTTGCAGGAAGAGCTGCAGGCAACAGTGAGCAGTATGAAATAATTTTGAGTTGGCAACTATTGTTGACTCTCTTCTTTATTAAAACAAGGGGTGCTTGTTGGTTTTGCTGTGAACAGCTACACCAGTTCATCTTGTGTTGTTTTTCTGAAAGAGAAGCTGCAATTGCCGTAGCAGTGGGTGTTGCCGAATCAAACAGAACTGGAATTTTAAGGATTACAACAAGTTGTACTTTCCATCAGCAAAGGTGAATCATATTTTACTTCACTTACCATTACTAGATGACATGGTGGCACAGTTCTCATCATAATTCTTGAAATCAGGCTGACCTTCCTGCCACCTTTGAAATACCACTTGAGAACCATCCATCCACCTTTATGTAACACATTTGATGAAAGTTTGTCACAAAATCAAGTCATTGTGAAAATGTATTAATACCATAGTGACTGAAACTGTATCATGGTTATTCTTCCAAATTCATGTAATTCATATAATGTAGACTTTCTTTCTCATTTATTTTTAATTTAAATACTCACTCAAATGTTCCGTCAAGGTCTACTGTCAGGCCTATCCAGTGAGAATGATATTGCCGTCCTATCTGTGCACACAGACAGAAGCACACAGTAAAACCAGTTGCACTTATATTAAAGTTTTCGTTGAAATTCAATGCCAAGGTAATTGTACTTGAAATTAAAATAAATAACACTGCTCACCTGTTTCCACAAAAACACAGCCTCAGCTTCACTGTGGATGGTTACCAAGTCAGCATGCCTCTGTTGGCAGAAGCTACGAGCGTCTTCCACGGCCATCAAATTACTGTTAATATAATACTGAGTCCCATTCCATAGCAGCCATCCATCTGACGTCTTGTTGTAATCTGAAAACATGTTGGAAATATTTGTGAAATTCATTTTTCTTACTTTGGTGGAGCAAATTCAAAGTACATTTGGGGCTGCACAGTTAATCAAAATGTTATTGAAATTAAATATGGACTAGTTCAATATCCAAATCACAGGAAGGTGCAATATTTGTAAAAGGCAAAATACCATTCTTTATTATTCAAAATCGTATTCAAAAGACTTCAGGCAAGGAAAGGAGAAATACGTTTGTTTGAATTACATTACATTGCTGAGTTCAAACGCAAAGTAAATGAAAAGTCCTTTACATGAGTATACACATCCAGGACAAATAAAATAGATACAATTCATAAAAGAGAACAGAAAAAAATATTTGTTTGGATGAGATCCTCGCAATAAATCACACCACAATATTTATTTTTTAATCATATTTTAACTGCAATATCAGTTATGACATCAGTCTTGCAATGACATTTAATTTTTCTTGTTGTAGTGTATTTCTTTGTGGTCATATATATATATATGCCCACTTACCAGGAATGACAGGACCTGGAGGCGGCTTTGGAGTTGCTCCTGTAAGGACACAGGCGATACATGGATTAAATCGATGGGATTAAAGTAATAGGTGGGTTTATACACCTGATGACATGAAGACACTGCTGGTAAACCTCGCTCATTCAACTCTCAACAAATGGTACAAAATAATTACACACTTCTCTTTGAAACCCATGTAACCAAATCACCACACTTTACCTGCACGAATCTGACACACCCAATCATTCATCTTCTCACACTGCACATCATTCCAAGACCCGGTCTCATGCTGCTTATATGTTCTGAATTCAGCACAAGATTCTGCATTGTTTTTATTGTTTGGCTCTCCTTCCTCCCAGTGTTGGAAGTTTACCTGTTGACAAAAGCAAACAATTACATTTCCAATGTTTGTAGTTGAATTAACAAAAACTGATTTGCTTAACCACTTTAAAAAACAAAAACTGTTAACTCACGGGGGACCCGTCACTCCACACGTAACCGGTGAGTGGGTCAGGGGCACTAAATCCAATCCAGACTGGTTGGTATCTGTAAAATGGACCCATTTGTATTTATGATTTAATTATACAACTTATTCAACATTTTAAGAGAAACTTATCTGATGAACTGATCCTGGATGTTTACCAACATTAACGTTAAGTTTTAATTTTGCCTTTACTGTACACCAAAAAGATTTCCTGCCAGTGATCATGCTTTTCACCTGATATTAATTTTCAAACAGGATGAATGTACAGCATCTCAACTAATGTGTGATTTAGACTGTGAAGAGTTTGTCAATTGCAGTGTTCATTGTGTGAGAAAAGATCTTACGGTACCTTCGTCCAACCAAAAGATCCAAAGCATTGTGGATGCTGAGCAGGTCTCCTCCAATGGCCCTGCAGTAATCTCTTGCCTCATACCAAGTCTTCTTGTATGACTCTTGAAACACCTGAAGTGCAAAAAGTTCAAATGAGTTCAAATCATGTAAGCCTAATGATAGATTACCATATTGAATTGTCGAACAGCCCCACGCAGGATTCATTTATCAGAAATGCAGGTGTATATGATAGGTCACGTTAAATTTCACCTTAAAGCAAAAGTTTTTTGTTGTCATTCGAGTCCAGCCGTCTTCACACTTTGGAGGTGGAACAGTTGGTGGTGCAGGGGTTAACACTGCCCCCTCTGCCAGGTGTTTGCAAATGTATTTCTCTGTATTGGTGCAGGGCAGCACATCCCAGAGGCCGGCTAGAACCCCAGTTGTCATTGCAACGCAGCCCTGTTGGTGCCCTTGCATTGTCAAGGAAGAAATTGTAAACTGTCATTTACTGCGCCTTATTCTCCTACATGTTACGGATGGAATATAGAAACTGTCCATACCTGGCATTTCAGCATTCCAGTGAGTAAACTTCACAAACTCTGAGCTGGTCCACACAAACTGATCAATGTTCTTCTGGTTTGAGAGGCCGAGCCAGAAGTATTTCTCTGGTCTCAACCCCACCAAGCTCACAAGGAAGGCATTATCCACCCTGCAAACATTTGAATAATTAGGATTGTAGAATTTTTCATATCCGGGAATGATGTACAGTAACTAACATATTTTGTTTGCATGTCTTAATTAATCCAGTTACTGTACATCACAATTAAGTATTTGTAGTGATGAAATGTGTTTTTACCCATTTGAAACATCTGCTAAGTAAGAGCCTGAGGTCTTGCAGTCTTCTTTGGCTTGATCAAACGTCTTTGTCTCAGTTCCTACAAAGTAGCAGTAGGAGCCATGTCTTCTCCAACCCTGTATTGTAGGAGAGCAAATGATATGGTACAACATATTGTTATATAGTTTTCCTTATTTAGTGTTATTCTATACATTTTCAGAGAAGAAAAAGCAAGAAAAACTAGTCAGCAGGGATCTGACGGGCTGCTCATCATTTTCTCAATGTACAGTCAATTCAATGATTGCATTTTGAGTGCAATATATTGCACTATTCAGGAGACCTTATATACTGCACATTTAAGATGTCCTTACCAAATATATCTCATGTGAACCAACAAACAGGCAAGATCCAAGCAATGCAGGGAAGAGTTTGGGGCTTAGAGCTACCACTAAATATCATCAGTTGCTTTACTTTAAAAAATTATTGTACTTTCTCATCAACTTGGCAAAATGCATTACAAAAGAAACAAGAACAAGAATGTAATCAAGCACTTGGATCTAACTTTCTCTGTTTGACTGTTGTCAATGCTTTGAAAGCACTTAAGGGTTTAACTTAACTGAAATAAACACTTTACAATGTAAACCAGAGACTAAAAAGATTTTCTCATATGAAAAGAACAAAAGTATACGCACAGCTTTGCAGCCCAGATTCTGCTCCACTTCATCTCCAGAGGGTCCAGAGTCACTAATCTTCATACAAATGAAGCCATGCTTCTCATCACACACACGGTCAGCCCAGTTCCCACTCTGCAACAAAGAACACATTCAAATGCTGAGAAATATATATATATATACGAGAAATATAGTTGAACTTCAGTCAAACTTAGAGCTTTTATTCCTTAAATATGTACAAATGTTATTTCATAGATGCATATATATACAGTACACAAAGTGTGTATTCAATTTAACAAATATATTGACACCAAAATATTTCACCCAGTTGTGATTGCTATTGCAAAATACTTTAACAGCCTTCACTCCTTTTTTTACAAGATTTTGCAACCTGCCTGCTGGGATTTTTCCAATTTTGCAACAAAAGCATTAGTAAGGTCACCCAGTTTTGTTGGGTAGTAATGTCTGGCTTGCATACAGTGCTTTAATTCAATGGGGCTGCTTTGTGCAGGCGAGTTAGGCAAGTTCCACACCAAAGTCAAGAAACCGTGCCTTTTTGCCTCGTATGTAACTCAAGGGCGTTATCGTGTTGAAACAGGAAATGGCCTTCCCCAAACTGTTGCCACATAGTTGGAAGCACAAAGGCGGAGCTCAAACCGCCCATAGTGAAGGAGTACAAACACAAGTGCGTGGACAGAAGTATTTATACACTGTGCGATATGTGGCTGCTGCATGATTTGCCTGTTTGCTTTGAAGCAGGCTAGTTGTCATCATTTGTTTAATAATACTACTCAAAGAGGCTAGCATCACATGGTGCTCCTTACCTCTCCCCTGATGAGAGCACAGTCCTTGTTGTCAGCAGAGACAGCTGGTGACCCAAGCTCCCAGCTGGTAAAGCTGACAGTAGAGTGGTCACTCCAGTCAAACAGCCCCTCTTTCTTCTTGTCATTCAGTCCAATCCAAAGCTCATCAGTGGATGCTGCAGGCATGGACAAAAGAAATCCCTCAACTGACTGTGAAAAATTGTGGAGCTCTGCCCAGCTTTTGTGTTAGTTGTAGACTTGGTCGTTGGTTATTGTTGCTTGGGCAGGTGGAGAAGCTGGAATTGTTACTTGTGGTACCAAAGCAGGAAAAAATGTCTTAACCTGTCTTGACTAAAAACAAGACAGAATTATGATCAATTATAAAATATAAAATAAATGTATATCCGAGCAGCATTGCTGATGTAATACCAGGCTGATGTTAGTTTGAAATGTGATTATTACCGGCTAGACGTACATATTGAGTATATCAAATTAAAATTTAATATTGACCTTCTGGGCTCATATTCTAAATTTAATTCAGGTATATTTATTACCTACCTAATCTCACATAATTAAAGAAAACAGGACTAAAAGTCAACAGTCACACTGACAATTATTACAGATAGCTAAGACTGAGATGCTCATTACAGAAAACAAAACTGGATGGATTAAAAATTCTTAGTCTTGGTTCCAAATAATGAGAGAGGCAGGTTGTGTAGTTTGGCCTCAGGGTGGCGCCAGAAGAAAAGGCTTGTGAGCTCACATGTGTTGTTTGTCTTAAGACTTCTTCGTTCAAGTTATATTTCACTGTTATTGTCCTGACTTACCATAACCAAGTTGAGAGATGACAAAGCTTTGGTCCTCCACATTGCTGATGGCTACTAGGTCCCCTTCTTCTTTGCGGCACGCTTTCTGAGCATTAGACCATGATATCTTAGTACGATTAAGGTAGAAGCAGTGGCCATTGTAGGGAATCCAAGGTTTTGAACAATGTGATGTGGCAGCTGGTCATAAAAATAAGAGAGGAATTATATTGTCAATAATATACGGTTTACCAAAGAAAAATATCAAGAAATAGAATACAATAAAAATGTCTTTACCTTGAGTTGGAGTAGCCACAATTCCTGGACTGTAGCAGATGTATCCCAGTTTGTTGTTGCAAGGAGAACTTTGCCAGGAGTACTGTACAGTACCATCCATAATTGCACAGTTGTGTCCTGGACTGGGCAGTGGATGTCCTAAAACAAGTGTGACAGTTAAACTTAACATGATGTTACACTTGGTCTTACAAATAAGTTGGCATGGGCACATCTGGGATTTTGGGATAGAACTTTTTTATTGTGTGGGGTGCAAAGCTAAGATGTTAAATACACTAAAACACACTAAGTTCCACTTGAAATGGAGGTGGTGTAATTACATGATTTCAAATGTGTAAATTTTTTAGTACAGTACACTACCATGACCAGATTTGCATGCAAACAATGTCTTTGATGAATTCAGGTAATGTAATTGTAAGTCTCTAATCTAAAGAGCTGAATAATGTTTCCATTCATATCTGCTGTGCAGCTGGGCCAGGGACATTAAGCAGTAACTCCAATATTTAATTGTTAAACGAGTCTCTGTTCTTATTATCGATCAACAGGCTTTACATGAGCTGTCTTTGTTTATGTTTACATCCCATCAGCTGCTGTGGGTGTAGCTTAACTACAAACGGAACCTCCCAATGTTTTTGAGACTTTAATTAATAATGTCATATCAGACAGCAAGTATTGTCTCGGTCAGCGATTATATTATTTTCTGGACCTTTTGTGTCACAAAGTCAGTTATCAGCATTGTGTAGACTTGTCTTCTTTATATTGTTAATTTATATGAAGTTAATATATAATCTAGTGTTCTATAGTATTCTAGAAATATTCTTGTAGTTGATTTAGTAAAACCCTAAAACCCTGGAGAATCTAACACCCTTGCCTTGCAAAGCATTGAAGTGGAAATCAAACTTACCTGAGTCCCAGTTCAGATATCGGTAAGGTCTTCCATTAGACCACTGCCAGCCATGTTCTTGGTTCCTGGTCATCCCAGTCCAAAGCTTGTCCGAATCTCCCCTGCCCCCTGCCCCTAGTAGCGCTGTGAGTGTGTTTGTTTTAGAAAAAAAGTGGCACAGGAAACAGACGTTCAAATGACGGTGAGTAAAGTACATAACCAGCCTGACTACAGACGTCTGCAGAAAAGCACCTATGCACACATTTAAATATATCAGTAAAAGTAGTGTAGTGGATGTATTACAAGCATCTTTTTCATGTATATTTTGATTATACAGTTAATTAAAAACAATTAGGTTAGGATTAGGGTCAGTCGATTCTCACCTGTGATGAAAGCCTGCTCATGAGGATCAGAGAGACTGAGCGGTGAGGCACTCTGCTGTTTGCAGCTGGTTTCAGCCTGCTGCCAGGTCAGAGCTGCCTGTGTGTTGAGCTGGTAATACGCTCCTGTAGTGGTGTCCTTGCTCCAGTGTTCTCTGGCTGTGAAATTAATAATTATGATTAATTAATAACAAAAGCCGTCCCTATTCACTTAAAATCAGTGTACGCAGCTTTTATTGTAGTAAAATAAATACGATAGGACTCACTGTTAGTTGGGCAGTAGCCAAAGAGTTGATGATCATACTTAGTTTCAACTGCACACCAAAGTCGTTTATCTGGGGTGTCCTCTGTTGTACAGCTCGTGTACCACCTGTCTTTGTACATGAAAGGAAACATGCATGGCCTGCCGTTTGCATTTCCTCCGGTGGTGTACAATTCTGAAAGAACAAAACAACATAAAAAAAATGTCAATAGCTTTGAAAACATCTGAACCCGCAATAGTTTACATTTAATGGAAATGGATGACATATTACTTCACCACTGTGAAAATAATGAAAATCTGTGATGAAGTTTATCCAGTGTGTCCTGTGTTTACCTTATAAACTCAATTGAAAAAAAAAAACTTTGTGTCATCTAAACATGTACAAAAATGTCTCAGACTAATTACTAACCAGGAGTTAGTCTGAGACATCTTTCCTGATGAGGAACTAGTGTGGTCAAACAACAGTTTTACACCGTACCTCTGTAGGTTCTTGAACAAGCACCGCTGGACGTCCCTGTAATTGTGAGGTGGTTATTGGATCCGATTGTTTTGGAGAGAACTGCTGTATGATCTGCAGTGAGATCGATGTAAAGCTCTTGGTCTTTGAGGGCGAGCACTGTTCCATTCTTGCATTCCCACTTTTGGAGGTCGCTGTTTTCATCACAATCGTAGAGGCTTATTTCACTTCCCACACTTTTCCCCTGGACTCCCAGGCACTTACGTTCCCAGGGAACCAGAAGTCGGTCACCAGTTGTCCAGCGTAAGTCATAACAGTAGTCATGTCTTTTAACCAAACAGAAACCGGTGGCCTTGTTAGTTAGTTGAAATTGTGAATCTGTAGAGAAAGATCATTCACAGAATGAGCTGCAGCAAACAACACATCCCTCTATCATGTAGATCAAGTTTGCAGATTATCCTAACTGTATAAACAGTCAGACAGAAGTATGTTGTTGGCATATTGCTAATGGTAACCTGTTTTGCATTTATTTGATAAACTTGCAGGATAGTAATTTAATTAATGTAAATACATTTTCAGATAATGTCCGGCACTTGTTCTGATTTAATGACCTGGAGGCACAACGAACCTGGAGGTTGTGCAGTTGTTTGCAGTGTTTAATACTACTTAAATAAAGTCATTATTTTGTATTATTTACTTTATCATTCAAACTACTTGGTTTGAGTAGTTGTGTTGAATCAGATTTTATATTAAACCAATAATATTGCTGACAATTATTTACAATCTTAACAGAAATGTCAATAAGCATACAACATTTTTATAATTAGAGGTATACCAAGTAATTTTCATGACATACCTGCTCTGTAAAAACAACATAAAAATCTTAAATTAAAAGTTGGAATACTGTACCATCTGAAGCCAAACATTGTAATGTTTGGATGAGAAGCACAAAGGCTGTACAAGTTATCTTCATTGTTGTATTCTTCTTCGATGTCTCAGAGCTGGAGACTTATTCATGCATTTCTCACAGAATGAAGTCGAGATGTGTGAATGACTGAGGAAAACAGGGAGTTTTAACCATCCAACTTTGCAAGGTCATCGTATTTCTTATCATTCTGTGATGAATGGATCAGCATCACTTCTCGGACCTATTTGTCATTTTATTCAGAAGAAATGGGTGGAACTAGTTTCCATAGTACAATACTTCTGCAATACTTGACAGAATCATTATTACAAGTGATGATTACAAGTTGCACTGCTAAAATTGAAAAGGATACAAAGGAGCATTTTAAAAAGTGTGGAGCATCCGGTCCTTCATATGTTGTAACATGGGGTCCTATGTACGGAAAGAATTTAAGGATTGCCAGACAGGTTGTATGTTTGCCTCTTTAGACGGACGGACAGATTTTTGCTGTTTTTTTGTCCGTGGCTGATAAATAACGCTACAAAGTCAGGCAAATTTTAGAGATAGAAAAACCAACATGGGTATTTTCAAAGTGGTCACTTGACCTTTGACCTCAAGATATCTTTGGGTACTCGCAGGGGGAAAAAACACAGTTTTTCTCATGCAGCAAGACTGTTTAGGCACACCATACCTGTGCCCCTAAACAGGGAATAGAATAAATTGGATATCACTGGAAACCTGAGACTTGTGGGTTTAATTTTATTCGTGTGTGAAGATGTAAGTCCCCATAGTTGCCATTTCATTGTTGTGAGAGCATATTTTCAAAAACTTGACGTCACTGTATAAAATGACCTGTTGTGGTGTTTAGGAAAATCACAGCTACAGGTACATTAACAGTAACGAGATTCCTCAGCTGTTTACTGAACTTGTCAACCAATAGAAATCTCCACAATGTCAGAAGTTTTCGAAAAAAATATCACAGCATGGATTTTTCGGTGGAGTTCCTCAAGGTCTTGGTGCCTTAATGTGTTTTTTTTTGGAGGAAATTCGACCATATTTATTGATTCTCGATGCAGAAAAAGAGGTACATTTATGACCAGATGGGTGTAACAAATGGTAACAACCCCTAAATTGCAGCAACAGCTTGGGTCTTTGGTCTCTTTAAGAAGAGGCTTAAGAACCAGGACTTCACTGAACGCCTTCACACATAATCTGCAAAAATATTAATAAAAATATCCTTATTATGTGTTGTCTTTTGACTTCATCTTTGCTTGTGTTGTACCGACTCTCAAATGTACGTCGCTTTGGGTAAAAATGTCGGGAATTGACTTTGTATCTACATAGCATAATATGCTGAACTCTGATACACTTTCATTCAAATTAATGAATTAATAAATATCATAAATTTAAGACGAGAACAGCTTGACACACAGTGCTGAGCTACATCTCAAATTATTCACCAGGTTCCCAGCTTTCAGACAGTGTACATCACTTCAATGTGGCATCTATCATTGACCTGCTATGCCACCATAGTTGTTCATCTCCAACACTCCCATGGCTATGGGAAGCAGAGGTTCGTTTGTTAGTGTATTTGTCATGTATGAAGGTCAAAAAACCATCTACTATCAGCCATGTTCGAAAATAGCTTTTCAGTTTAGACGGGGCAATATACCAATATTATATCTATACTGTTATATGGGACAGTATCAGACTCTCTGGCTGTTTTTATTATTTGCCTTTAACACTTTAGTAATTAAATCCACTTTACTCATTATAATTTAGCAAAAATCTGATCCATTTTGGTAAATGCCTTTTTTTTTTACTAACAATAATGTTCAGACAAAGATACAAACAGTTCTCACACTAATATACATGGATTCTATAGAACAGATATTCTAGTAAAGTATTTCAAAATATGTGTAGACAGGGAGTCGTCATGCTGACAGTCTGTCTTTTATTTTGTCTCTGTAAGCAAATTTCTCAGGAACTAACGACATCAAGTCCCAACTTCTTTAAGTACGCTGAGGTAATATAACTCTTGGAAATGAAATTATGAAATATTTGAATGTCTTGTTTGCTAATTAAAGTGTTAGTTCATAGAATAACACACAGGCTGCCTTTGATCTTAAATTAAGAGTCAGCTGTAGTGAATCAGTGTAATGCCAGTGAAGAAAAGAAGACAGGAATACACATGGTTAAGATGAATGAATTACACTCAGTTAGGGGTGGAAACATGATTAAAGTAGTGATTTGATGACTAATGACTAATGATTTCCCGTAACATGTTGATCTGAACATGGTGATGAGTAATACTGTACATGTTGTACTGTATCCCGTAATGACTTTGCTGCCACAGCAGTGTTAGGTACAAGTGTTCGGTACACTTCTTGAAATGACTTAGTCAGATCCTTTCCAAGGAAAAGGAAATCCAAACAGAAGCACTGCTGTATAACAGTTTGGAATCGCCTTCTTGCCATGGTGATCATAATGTTGGACAATGGTTTCAGATGGTGGTAGAAACAAAGATACATCTGAGTTCAGTTCAATAAGAATGGAAGACATAACCAGTCTGAACATTACATTTGTGGACGGCTTTTGAAAGGAACAAGTTCCTGTTTTAGTGTTAGTAACACGGAAATGACTATAACAAGCTGGAATTAACAGGCGTGTTGCTTAGGTAAGACATTCTTAAAACTTCACAATAGACATACAAGGTTAGTCATAGGGTTAGGGTTAAATGCAAATTATTCATTTGGTGGTGTCATTTGTATCTTTTTAAAAAGAAAAGAAAAAGAAAAACATCTATGTAACACTATAGGACGTTAACAAGGCAGGCTTAGTTATGTTGTCTTAGCTATGTGTGGTTCTACTGTGCATACTGGGCTCCCTAAACAGGCTTTGAATTACACAAATTGGTTATCACTGGAAAGCCGAGACTGTTTTGGATTCAAAACAGAAGTGCTTGTTATCTAATCGGTGAAAATACAGAAATCAAAAAGTTTTTGACCATTTTTATCAATTCTCGATATAAAGAAATTGCTGCAACAACTTATGGGAAATGGACTTCAAAAAGAAACATTTTAATGTTCTGAACCATTATACAGCCTAATAACTTCTATGTGGCATTTACTGTAGACCTGCTATCTCACTCTAAATATCCACTGCCCACAACCCCTAATTCTCTGCAAAGGGAAGGTTGATCCTTTTGAGGTTAACAGACAGAGAGGAGACCTGTATTGAACATAGTGCTGGAAAAGGACCGCATACCCCAGGGCAGAGTACCAAAGATAACTACCAAAGACAAGACAAGGGTCGTCTGTAATATACAATTTGTGTGTGTCATCGGAGTTGACAGTAATGGAACAAATCGGCCGGTTGATGAGTGTAGTGTTCTTGATACAAAAGAAGAAGTAGCTTCTGCATATTCTGTGAAGTTTAATGTGGAAACACAAGTGACGAAGAAAATACCAAGATTGGGTTCTGAGACTCTTTCCATGAAATAAGGTGACCATGATGGTTGAAAATTGGCTTCTGCCAGCACAGTTTGGCTACAACATTTTCCCTCAATGTATTTTGAAAAATGCACATACCTTACTGTAGTATTTACTAACTGGCCTTCTAAAAATGAACATTACATTTGAGAGCAGCTCGTCAGTTGACACTGCAGCTGCCACTGGACACTGTTACACGGGATGACAGCATTATGCATAGTCAATGACTAATATGAAGTTTGTTGAAGTTGTTTTCTAAGCTCAGCATTTGAATGCAATCAATATCTCTTTGTTGTCTAGGTTCATTTAGGCTTCGTCAGTTGCTGGTTTGCTGCTTGGTTTCCTTTTGTTTAGTACAAAACCAGGAACTGTTGACAATCAACAAGATCTCCAACCTAAACAACAGAATAGGTCGTATGTCAGTACCACTCATCATTTTACATACACATACGATTTGCGGTTGTAAAAAAGGCTGCAGTGCAGTTTCAGTTAATTTATGCTACAAAAACAGTGACTTAGGTTTAGGGCAAAAAACTTCCCCTTAGGCGTCATAAAAGACAGTTTAAAAAGTAAATGCATGTACATAAATGCCGGAAGTGAAATTGTTACGAGGGTGACGTGTTTACCGGAAGTTACGGAAAAACTTAACTTATGTTCAAAAACCTGATTTATGTAACTCACATAAACAACTTAGGTTCAGTTTAAAATCATTTGCTTTTGCTTTCATACGCAAACCCCCTTTCTCCTGGGTAAAAGTTTGCCGTTTGTTGCACCATCTCAACTTCCCACAACTGTCAACCACTACTAGTATGTCATCAAGATGGCGGCGGAGACATAGCGTAGCACAGTGTAATACGTGGATATAGGATGTATTCTGCTGCCTGTACATACAACTTATATTTATGTTTTTAAGGGGAGATCAGTCCGTTACAATCCTGATTAAAAACAAACTGGGTGCTATGAAAAACAAAACCAAATCCCTTGCAACAAGATAGTAAATATTCAAGCAAGAAACTTGTGTGTTTTGTAAATATATGCACTCATTCGTAATATGATGCTGTCGTGACATAGTCTTTTTATATTAAATGGTCCAACTTCAACTTCACAGCAACATCATAATGTTTGACAAAAACGCTTTTCATTCAGCGCCATAACTCAGGGAAATATGGGGAGGTTGTGACCATATTTCACAGTTGGTCAAACTGTTAATTGGCTTGTTAGGTGGAGGCATATGAACACAATGCAGTTATTCTAGTATGTAGATGGTACAGCTACAATTACAAGGTATCCATAACAAAACAGAACTTAGACTCCATTAAATGTATTGCTTATTGCCAAATATAATGTTCATTTATTTAGCAGTAACAGACAGGGGGGATTTTCAGGACCACAAGCAATGAAGAGCATAAGCACAGCATTTCTATATATTCAATCATACATACAAAGACAAAATCAAATGTAATACATCAATTTGGGATACAGTACATTACAGTGTATGTTCCACTATAATCAGCTACTCTATTAATCACAGAGTTATAATAGGCTCAGGGTTTTCTTCTTCTGCACTTTCTATTAGCTTGTTCGTATCGACCACATCAGGCTGGGATCGTTCGCTGTCGAAGTAGAGTGGATTGTCAAAGGGGGAGGGTGCGGGACGAGGGGACTTCTTGTACATGTAGAATGCAAGGACTATCAGTGAAGAGGTGATCGTCACAACCAGCACAGCGATCAAACTTGTGTGGACACGACCGCGAGGGTTCCCATTTCCATGAGGTTCTGCACAAGAATCAGAAAGTAGATGTTTATCAGTCAAAGTAATTGGAAAATCAATGTAACTTTATGTAATAGAAAAATAAAGCACAACTGGAAAGGATACAAAGGTGTACCTTACCATATGTCGGTCCTGAATCTGAGAACCACACTGTTGGGAAAAGAAGGGAAACATGCTCAGATAACAAACATCTTTTCAGAAATATATATGTGTCATTTTGCCAGCTCCATCTCCACCCCTGCCTTCAGATCTAAGTTCCCCTAAGGTGGATGGTGACCCTGTTTGTTAATTGGAAACAGGTCACATTATAACATAAATAGTACAATCATAAAGTTTTTCTTAACTTTTTTTAGGGCAATGGACCAGTTATGAGCAGTTATTTTGTGTGAGCAAATTGCACATCAATTTTAAATTTGTCTGTCTCTAAGAGAGTATCCATTCCACAACTTTCATATAATTCTTTTCTCAACTGGTGTTAAAATTTCTGTTTAAAATTACTTTTGCTCAAATGATCAATATATTTTTTTCTGATGTCAATATCATAATTCTGTTGACACGCCCACCAGCAGGTGGCGCTATAATCAAATTGAAAGCGTTTGGCCCATAACTCCAGCATACTGTGTCCCACATTAAAAATTGATGAAAGAAAGATGAATGCTTTCCCCAACTTTTTCAAACTCCTCCTCCTTTATTCAAAGAATTGTGACAATCTACAAATAGTTAGAGAGGAACAACTTCCTGTGCATTACAGGCAAATCAGGAAGTGGTGCATATCTTGGTTACAGTTAACCCTAACAACACCAAGCCTTGGACAAATATTTCCCCTGAGACACAAAGGAAGTCTGCCAAATTTGACTTATGTCCACCAGCATGTGGCGCCACATTAAAAAAATTCACATGCACGGGTTCCCTGAGTTCTGCTAAATTTCATGATGTAGGCCACGCCAATTTCCCCTTAAAAATATACTTTTTGCAAAATCACGAAATAACTTCAGGGATCAAAGTCCGATCAGCATGAAATTCAGTATTTAGAATCTTTGGTAGACTAAATGTTGTAAAAAATCATTTTGATAGTCTTTGATACGCCTTTGGTAAACTACGAAGCCGCAGCGCTTGATGGATTGTCGGAGCATTACAGCTTCCGTAGACAGGAGCCTCGAGGAGTAATACGTACTGTGCTTCAACATAACATTACATTGTGTGTATAAGGACCCCAAAATGGCACCTGTTGAAAGACATGCCTATGAAGCGGATTACAAACTCAAGGCTATCAGTCACACAGTAGAACACGGGAATAGAGCAGCTGCAAGAGAATTCAACATAAATGAATCAATGGTATAGAAGTGGAGGAAACAAGAACATGACCTGCGCCAAGTAAAGAAGACCAAACAGAGTTTTCGGGGGAACAAAGTGAGGTGACCAGTTAGAGGACAAAATTGAACAGTGGGTTATCTGACTGTTTTGTTTGGCTTAATTCATTCACATTCTCAGTTTGTTTAACTTGTTGTTTTGTTCTTGTCTTGATATTGGCTCCCTCCTACCATAGAGGATTTTTGAACATACGACATCCGCTTATGGGAACACGAAATGTTTAAATTACACAGATATGACGATCTTACCTTTGGGTTTTTTACAGATGAATCCTTGCCATTTCCATTTAGAACCTGTTGTCCAGGCTCCATCTGAGGTTCTAATCTCTACATAGTCTTCATCATCAAGCCCATCTGGCGCCCAGTTAGTGTAGTCCATGACTATTTTGTCCAACCACTTCCATGTGCCTGTGGCCAAACAGAGACTAAATGTATTACTATTTTCACTTTGTCATATAACCATTTGGTATTATTTTGTGTCAGTAATGTGCCCCACATCATTGGTTTGTCAAGGTGTGTAAGGTTAACAAATGGAAAAAAGGACAATGGTAAACACAATTTCAAGCGTATTTGAATTTGTTGAATGCATTTTATTTTGTTGTTTTTTCATCGACAGGAAAATTGAATTTAAGTTGTCAATTTGTTTCGATGTGCACATGCATATGTATGCAGATGATGTTATGCAGATTCCTGCAAACTGATACATTTTTCTACTGATCAACAGGTGGCGGTAATGCATTAAGATGGGCAGCAGTGCAATATCATCCTGCCTTCTGCCTTTACTCTTTTGTTTCATTTTGCTGTGTTTGGGAGGTTTATTGGTACCACTCTTTTACAAGGCCATGAGAATAGCGGACACAGTGTTGAAAAAGGGCGGTTCACTTTCACTTTTGCTGAGTTGGGAAAGAGGGGATTGTTGTGTTTTAAACTAAGGAAACAACCATTTCTGTATACCATGCCTTTAGGTACAGTTATTCTATGGAAGAAAATCAGACCCATCGGATTTTGAATTTTAAAAGCTGTTGAATTTCTAACTTTGAATTTATTTGCATTGAAATTGTGTATCTGAATTTTTTTATGTCTGTTGAATTTCTAACTTTGAATTTTTTTGCACTGAAATTGTGTATCTGAATTTTTTAATGTCTGAATTTAGCAAATTTCAAGTGTAAAAAATTTGAATCATAAAAATTATGATAAATAAATATTAAATCAGTTATGGTTACACATGGTTCAGGTTATAACAGCTGCGGCCAATCAGCTGCAGGTTCTGTGGCCAGAGCCGGTTACCTTGGCAACGCGTCACAACGAGGGAGTAAAACCCAACATTAGCGTATTAATAACTGATTTAATATTTATTCATTTCGTAAGTGACCATGGTATAAGCGGGATAATGCCCGACGGGATGTCCATTATCTGAAAGTAATGGACGAGGCAGAGACGTGAACCGTCCGACGCCAAGCGGAGTACATGAATGTACTTCGCGGATGTACATGCTTCGCGTCAGACGGTTCACGGCTCTGCCTCGCCCATTACTTTCTGATCATGGACATCCGGTCGGGCATTATCCCTTACTTGTTGGTCAGTCTGACCTGAGCATAAACTCATATTCAGAGCCTCTGAACTCAGTAATATAAACGTTAACATGACGTGCTAGCGAAACTGCAACCAACAGCATGTCATTGACGCTTCCAAGCGTCAGCGTCACATGACCAGAGGAGCTTAACTTGATTGGCTGGGCGGTGGTTCGACTCGGGCCAGAATCGATTGTTTATGCCTAAGTCCCCGGATGTGTACAGCGAATTTTTTGACAGCGAATTTGGAGCACTGAATTTTGTGCACCTCGAATTTTTAAACTTTGAATTTTTTACACCTCTAATTTTTATGATTCGAATTTTTTACACTTGAAATTTGCTAAATTCAGACATTAAAAAATTCAGTTACACAATTTCAGTGCAAAAAAAATCAAAGTTAGAAATTCAACAGACATAAAAAAAATTCAGATACACAATTTCAATGCAAATAAATTCAAAGTTAGAAATTCAACAGCTTTTAAAATTCAAAATCCGATGGGTCTGATTTTCTTCCATATTTTTCCTTTAAATATTTTTTCCATGAAGGGGCTTAAAGTGTAATCATACCTTTATGAGTTTTATACAGGCCGGTCCAGAAAGCAGTGTGGATATCCTGAAATATTTCCACATTGCTTTTAATGAATTGTTGCTCATCAGGATCTTCAATACTAGCCAGGTTTCCACCTTCACAACAAAAACAGTTTGGTTGTAATATTTACAAAACACTTGGAACTAGTTGTTGTTCATTCATATTTCCTAACACCAGTAAACTACACACCAAAACACCTGATCTACTCTATATCTAAACTTCCCAGCAGAGAGTGTTTCTTACCATGCATGACACAGTTGCTAGCTCCATCTGCCCATTCCAGTCCTTCTGCTACAAACAAATAACAATGACCCTTATATGGCAGCCAGGTATAACTCTGGTGGTACTCTTCATTTGTATCTTCAGGGCAAACCCCTGGGAAGATAGTTGACTCTGTTGGTGGCACGTCTATAAGTGACAGAGACAGGGATGAAGGGAGACTAATGAAATGGTTTTCATAGGACAACTGCCGGACTGTTGCAATATGGATTCCAGCTATTAGTGTCAGCATTGAGTACAATGCTACGTAACAGAACCAGCAAAGAAGAAATGATGTGTCATCTTTGATTTTAGACAAATTGTACAACTCACCCACACTCCCTTTTAAGGGTCATCTTGTTTTAACTACTTTAAAACTTCCAGACATTGACAAGTTTTCTCTTTGCAATGTTACATTTTTTAGTTTTTTGCAGATTATTAGCTATTAATAATTTAACCATTTAACTTTAAACCAACAATAATGATAATAAAATAAATCTGAATTGCGACATAGCAAATATGTAATCAAGAAATGTTGATACAGAATTGATAAACTAGGTTTGAGGTAATTCCGAAAATCAGTGTTACATTGACAGAGGGTACTGACAAATTAAATTTGAAGAAATAAAATGCCCCGGGTATTTTAGTTACTATCATTCAATAAACAAACAAATATAAGGGATTTTTCTCGAGTTTGGTTTTGTAAATAAATTACTATCAACTGATATATTATGATCATATTATTTAAGCTCTAAAATATTCAGATCAGAGTCTTCCTCAAAAAATCCAGTGTCGGTCGGACTATTGTTCAGTCACATAGAAAAAAAGATGGGCCATATGATGATACATATTTTCACATTGATTTAACTTGATGCCCAGCTGTAATATAGAACATAGAGATGAACCTACATGGATCATGGCTAGCTTATCAAGTATTTTACAGCATTTCCAGTGAAGTTCCCCCAACCTGCCAGACTGACTGATGAATTGTCTTCATTTGGCTGACCTCCTAACGATCATACCTGTAGACTGCATGCAAACACTGTACATGGTCCGATTGCATAAAGTAGTCCTCCATTTTCCATCCACATCCATGTACACACAAGGTTGGTTCCTGCTTGGTTCCCCTTCAGCCCAGTTTGCAGAGGTCAGGTGCCAGCCATCAATATACCTAAAATAACCCTGTGTCTGAAAGCAAGAGGGGATCAAATCGACACTTTTAATTATTTGTTCTTGGTAAATGGCCTTTTAAAATGTCTGTCTTTGTGAAATAGAACATATGTATCAGCCATTCATAACTGTTGTACAGTACATAATCACATTTTTTGAGACGAACAAGCCTGTATGAGTTTTTGTGCTATATTACAGTGACTTCAGTTGGTTGCACTGATGTACCTTCTCTTTGTTCAGTCCAAGCCAAAGAGGACCTTTGATATTTGAGGCCAGCAGCTCAACATAGGCTAGTGTCCACTCATTCTGCAGTCTAACCAGGTTGGCTTGATCCCTTTCACAGTTTTTCTGGGCCTCCTCCCAGGTCATATTTTTGGTCACTGCCTTGACACTGTCATTGCCCAGAGTTACATAGATGTTGGGAACTGCTGGCTCTGGTCGAGGCGGCTGACTTGGGTCTGTTGAGTAGAGAGATAAATCCATTTTCATTTTATATGTATTAGTTTTACAGACATTATAATTGTCCCAGGAACTGTGTTTAATGATTACAGTTTTTCAACCCAAGTTTGCTACATGGAATGCATGCTGATATATGGGCAGAATAGTGCTGTACACCAGTTCCTTATACGAGACATAGCAAGCTTCAAACAATTTATAAAAAACTTACCAGGATTTCTTTGACAGATAAATCCATTTGTGTCATTGCAGGACTTGGTCGTCCATTTACCGGTGCCAATGATAGGTTGGCTGGTCATCACAACACAGTCTTCCTGGTGATGAACATTGAAGAGGTGAGGATTAGAGTCAAAAGTTGCAAAAAATAAGCCTTATTTTACTCTAAGCTCCCTTTACTTTAAACTCGGATCTTTAAGTGAAATGCTACCTCATTCGATAAGCGGTAAAAGTACCCGTGATAACGACGTTGTTTTACCTAAAGAGAAAAACAAGATTAGTAAAATATCAAACATTTTTTAAACAGCAACACAACACAAAGGTGGTAAATAGTGTGTACTTACAGAGGAGCCCCAGTTGGTGTATCGCCTTGCTTTGCCATCAGTCCAGTAAAATTCTTCTTGATTTAAACAAATTAAACCGATCCAGAGGTCTGTAGAGGCTATTTCAGCCATTTTGGTGGTCAAAAATGCTGAAAAAAACATTTACCATTTTTTATGATTCTGAGTTCATTAAATTTGAATCTGACTTACAAAGCATCTGAACCCATGGTCAACTATCTAGCTTTTTCTCCTGATAATTTTAATCCATATAAAAAGAATATTATTGTATCATGACAAAAAAAAAGTAGACAACATTTGAACAAACCTTGAATACGCCTTGTGGGAATTGAGACTAAATTGCCTCCAATGGTTATGCATTGTCTCCTGGCTTCTTCCCACATGGTCGCCTGGTTTGTCTTGATACTGTAACACTACAGATGATAAATGAAATACTAGAATTAAATATTTTTCACTCTTTTATTAATTTAAAACATTTATGCCATCTTTGCATCTTTGCTGATCGTACATTGATGTACTTATGTCACAATGTTTCTATGTTGTTTATTGAAACCCTCAAATCATTATTCTTAACTAACAGTAACAGTGATTTCTGACCTTCGAGTCAAATTTGGTCCACCCGGGTGGGCAGCCACCTTTCGGGGGAACTGTGGGAGCTGCAGTGGAGTTGACCGGTGCTGAGCCTCTGCGCTTACAAATGAACTGGTGCTCTTGGCCACAATTACAAGTACTCCAGTGCTCTGTAAGTACAACAGAGTAACATTTATTTAATCCTACCTCCAGAACATCTTATCTCAAAATGATCCTTTTTTTATCTGTCATTCTTCAGTTCACCCATTACTCACCAATTTTATAATTCATAACAACACAGTTCTCCACAAAGGAATCCGTATTTGGTTGGTTTTCAGCCCATTTTTGTAAACCCAACGAAGAACCATCCATCCACCTTGAAGCACAAAGTTATGTTGAATTATCATGTGAACAGTAATCAACAACGAGTCCTTTTTGTTCATCTTGTTGTTGCTATGCACAGCAAATAAAGGGAGGACAAGTATAATATAGAGGTGATAATAAATATAGCTTGATTTAAAAAAGAAAGAAAACAAGTTGTGGCTAAATAAACACAAACAAACCGTTTATAAAGTCATAGGAATCGAAGGGAATATGAAATTAAACTGTGCACTGCACTTTAAGAATACCACTTCCAAGAAAATAAGAGAGATAAAAAAGAAGAGAGAGAGATGTTTAAGATTGAATGCAAATTATACAGCAATATTCATTATTCAGAAACAATGATTCACTGTTTTACATTTCATTGCATTCATTGATACTCACCAAAATGACCCATCCAGATCCACTGACAAACCTATATAGAATGTTCCATAGCTTCTGGAAATCTGTCAACACACACACAGAAATCCACTCATGCTTTAAGAGCCTTTTTTCTAGTCAGTACACTGCCTTTCAATTTAATTTATTGGAAAGTAAACAAAATACAAACACATACCTGTTTCCATATGAAGATATTTTCTTCCTTACTGATGATGGACACCAAGTCCCCATGCCTCTGCTTACAGTAGTGACGAGCATCCTCCATGGTCATTGAGTTTTGGTGAATATAATAGTGATTTCCTCCCCACACAAGCCAGCCGTCTGAAGTGGTGTTATGCTCTGAAAATTATTACAGTTTAGAAACACTTTTTTTTTTCTATTTTGACCATTTTTGCAGACTAGACAGTTTTTTTTTTATATGAGAGGAGGTAAACATACTCTCGACGAAATCAACACATGCACAAACATAAATATAAGTATTATATGTCCCCTTATGTCCCCCACTGGTCTGCTCAAGTCGGCTATAAAGGCACCCATCAAAATAACCAGACTAATGGAAGAGTTGAATGCCCCCTTTTCACTGATTGTGACTCTCTATGAGTACATTTCACATTTGGGGTTATCAAAACATCTAAAACAGTCAAATTTGAGCCTAGTACAGTAATTACTTTTGAGTCTAACTAGCCATCACTCCTTTTTCAAATATGCTGCATTTTATGTTTCCATCACCAATAGATGATTTGTTAATTTGTAATGGGGGTGGTAAAAGGTTGTGATTAAAAATCCATCCGCTTCTTCAGCACCATGGACAGTGGCACCAGTTAGGCTACTGATATTTCAGAGCCATGGTTGGGGCCATAGATTCGGACTTCAACACCTCAGTCAGCCAAAGTATCAATGAGTCAGTAGGGCTGGGCAATAATAATTTCGTATCTTGATAATGATATATATCATGATGTAGTTGCCTAAATAATGTAATATTCGCTATAAGTTCGGCCACTTGTTTTTCGACATTGTGACACTTTTAACATATATTTAAACATTTTTGCATATTTGCCAGACCATTGCAAACAATGCATATTTTTGTATTGTTTTGACAATATTATTGCCGTATTTCCCAGCCGTTTGAGTCAGGCAGACTGGATTAACATAATCAACTAAGCACCCCCTCTTTGCTCACTCACCTTGCCTTCTGTTTCTCACCCTGTGTGTGTGTGTGTGTGTGTGTGGTTATACAATATCCACTTACCCTGCACTGCAGTATTATTTGGAGGTGGTTTTGGAGTCACTCCTGTAAAGCCACAAACAAGTGTCAGTTTAATGTAGAAAGAAAACAAACATAATATGTCCTTCTTCCTACTTCAACTTTTGGGTTTTCTTTCTTGGATTTTTAAAGGGATTTAAGTTTACAGATGTGAATCGCTGTCTTGTAGCATTAAGGATGCATTTGTGGTATAAACTCACCTCACCACACCTGAGGAATGCAGTAAATATAAAATCAGGTTAACAGGCAAGTAAATGATGAATTTTTTTTTTTTAATCATTTTTAACCCTTGTAGTATGACATTTTTGTAATAAGTATACAGCATGTGTTGGGGAAAATACTGTGGAAAACAATCAATCAAGCTGAAACTAAGCATGAATTAGCACATATGCAAAAGTCAGTTTTTCCTGGATGAAGATAAAAAATGATTACTGTTCAGAAGGGACAAAATACAGGCATTACCTGCACTTTTTTTTTCAACTGTACCTGCACGGATCTGACACATCCAGCTATTGTAACCCTCACAGTTCACGTCGTTCCAAGCCCCAGGCTCATCCCACTTATGCTTTTTGTATTCAACACATGACTCGTCCTCGTCATGATTGCTTGGCTCCCCTTCCAGCCAGTGCTGGAAGTTTAGCTGTAAACAAAAAGAAACAACATCAAGTAGTGTATGTATTATAAACAGGATTGAGTGATTTGGGATATCAGATTAGCCAACATCAGAAATAGAAATAGAAACAACATCAAATATTGTACATATATATCCATAATACGGGCCAAAAGTTTGGAAGATCAAATTTGTAGTTTCATTGGTATACTTTGCAGCAGAATAAACGTGAACATTATATAAAGAGTCACTTATCAGAATACATTGTTACTATAATTATCAGGTAATTGGGTTTTTCTTGCTTAGACCTTTCTTTCCTTAAAGTAACCTCCTCTGGTTTAAACAACAGCATGGCAAATACGAGGCATTCATTCCAGGTTTTTTAAGGTGTGTGCCTGGAACAGCATTCAAAGCTTTCTTAAGTTCATCAACGAGAGACTGCTGATTCGTGGGACGTCTTAGTCTTGTGGGTCCACAAGTGGTCCCGTTCCATCTTCATGATACTACTTACTTCAAACAAATACATACCATGGCACCACCACCTCCATGCTTCATTGCGAGTGTTACACCTGGTGCTTTAGGATGTTCACCAGTTTGTCTGCAGACATAAGCTCTGGGATTTGAACCAAATAGTTCAAACTTGCTTTCATCAAAGAACTTGTTTCTTTGGACAAAGTAGTGTATTATTTGCAGATACATAACCCTTCAGACCAGCCTTTCTCAAACATCTTTTCACAGATGTCAGAGATATGGGTTATGGGACATGTTGATTTCCTCCCTTATTTGTGGCGCTGTTTTTTACTGATCTCTCTGGTGAGAGTCATATGTTTATCGTCTTTATAGTTATAGTTATAGTAAAAAGTTGAACACATTTAACCTACCGCAGATCCATCGCTCCATGTATAACCAGTGGTCGGATCAGGCATACGAAGTCCAATCCAGACTCTTGCATATCTGCAATAAACAAAATCATATAAATGATTCATCTACTTGACCTCATTTCAGCCAGTGGTGGAAAAAGTATTCAGATCTCTTACTCAAGTAAACTTACTCACACAACACTGTGAAATTACTCCAGTACAAGTAAAATCCTGCATTCAAAACATTACTTAGGTAAAAGTACAATCACCAAAGTGTGCAAAAAGTATAAAAAGTAAAAGTACTCATTATTCAGAATGGACTAATTTAAATCAGATGGTTATATATTCTAAATGTAATATTTGTATTAATGCATATATGTTTGCATTTTATTTTTAATGTTATTTTTTAAAGATCTTATTTGAACAACTGCATATATGAAGTTGTTCAAATGTGAAATACAATTGAAATATTCAAGTAAAGTACAAGTACCTCAAAATTGTACATAAGTACAGTACTTGAGTAAATGTACTTAGTTACATTCCACCACTGATTTTAGCATGTTGCTGCCATCTAAATGCAGGATGTAACTGAAAGAATAACAACTCTTGCAAAGAAGTGTTCAAGCCAATTAACTCATATTGGCAGAGAAAATATTGTATATATTCTGTTTTTATTTGACTTTTTATTTATTCACTGTATGAAACTTTAAATATAGACTTTACTGTGTGTGCCCCTAGATGCCAAGTTTGGTCATTTCTTCATTGATGTTTTCATCAGGTGTTTGGTGCAGCAACTTAAAGTTAAAATTGTAGTTAACTAGCTCATACCCTGATAATAGTAGATCAACAGAGCTGTGGATGCTGAGCAGGTCTCCTCCGATGGCTCTGCAGTAATCTCTGGCCTCAAACCACGTCTTTTCATCTTCAAGACTCCCTGTGAAAAGCTAAAAGGTAGACCAGACATGTACAGCTGTAGACTAAACTGTAAAACTCTACTGTTCACAGTCTTGTCTGAATATACATCGATTTAATGGGTACACTGTAAAACCTTTCAGTGTAGATTTACAGTAAATTCCTGAAAATAATGGCATTCTCTTTAATGCTGTAATCACATACTTTCTTCCCCCAGATGACAACCCTAACGCAACATACAGTATGCCACTGTCTGACATCAGTACAGTAGGATACTGTTCAGATTTCAATATAAATTTACATCTCAGATTTACAGATTATACATAGATTATTTGAAAATACTTTTATGTATTCATTTAATTTGCCCAAATGTGTGTCATTGAAAGAAAAACTGATTTATTTCCTTGAAGTAAATGTTTTAATTACACATTTTACACACAAGTTTTCTTTTTTCTTAAAAGACATTCATACATGATTGGTGATTGCTGCAGCTCTCTGGTCTTGTTTTGCTGCTATTAACAGGTTTTGGTCGTTTATGTAGAGGTTGACCTCTGGTTGTACCTTAGAGCAGAAGTTTCTTGTTCCCACACGAGCCCAACCTTCCTCACACTTGGGAGGAGTTTGAGTCGGTGGTGCCGGGGTTAACACTGCCCCCTCTGCCAGGTGTTTACAGATGTATTTCTCGGTGTTAGAGCAGGGCAGCAGATCCCACAGTCCGGCCAAAATCCCAGTTGTCATTGCAACGCAGCCCTGTTCGTTCCCTTGAGTTTTTGAACAGACAAAAACAGTCAAATGTTGATAGTGAAGCTGCTGGTTATGCCGCTGTATTTGAAAGATGGAATTACATCTATCTTCATACCTGGCATGTTAGCGTTCCAGTGAGTAAACTTCACAAACTCTGAGCTGGTCCACACAAACTGATCAATGTTCTTCTGGTTTGAGAGGCCGAGCCAGAAGTATTTCTCTGATCTCAACCCCACCAAGCTGACAAGGAAGGCATTATCCACCCTGCAAATATTTACGCAAGTTCATGGATTGTTTTTATGTTGTACTGAATTTTGTGAAAATAACAGTACAAACACTGAATCATATCGTGGCTGATAATATCATGAAGTGTTCTTACCCATTTGAAACATCTGCTAAGTAGGAGCCTGAGGTCTTGCAGTCTTCTTTGGCTTGATCAAAGGTCTTTGTCTCCGTTCCTACAAAGTAGCAGTAAGAGCCGTGTCTTCTCCAACCCTGTAGGAAACAGAGCACTAATTAGAATTACAGAATGACTTATTTTTACAGTCCATGATTGGAACTGATTTTTAAAAGCTAGTCTGTTCATAACGTACATTTATCTGCAGCACTTGGAGATAATGGAGAGGATAATGGTCAATAGTTCAGTCAATAATAATGTTTTACTTGCGTACTTTGATTAACAAGATGCTTATGGATGCCATCATTTATTTTTCACAGATTACATGTACGTGTACTCACAGCTTTGCAGCCTACATCCACTTCTACTTCATCCCTGCTGCGTTCAGTGGCACTCTGCTTCATGCAGATAAAACTATGTTTCTCATCACACAAGTGATCTGCCCAGAACCCGTTCTGCAAAAACGAAGCGTGCTTGTAGATTATAGTAGACCCACATCATCAACTATAACAAATATCTTTATTTATTATGTTATATATTAGAATATATTTTTATTATCATTATTATAATTGTTGTATAGTAATGATATACAACTAGTTTAAATATAAACTATCTTTGTTATGTGTGTATTAGGTCCTGGACTACTTGTGAATTTAGTTAAAAGAAGTAATAATAAGAAAAATCAACAAATCATACAAAGATTAATTTTGTTCAGATGCACAGATTTGATCTTAACTTAAGCATACCGACGTTTCATGAGAAACACATTTTGTTTGTTTTTCTGTGTGTTGATGCAGTTGAATATTCACACAAATCAAAGGGGCTAAAGAATGGATAAAACCAACATGCTACCTGACACTGTTTATGGGTGTGGTTCTAAAAACACAGAACTGTATCTGCACCATCATCTCCACACGGCGCTCTTTACCTCTCCCTTGATGAGAACACAGTCCTCTGAATCAGTGGAGACAGATGGTTCCCCAAACGCCCAGCTGGTGAAGGTGACAGCCGAGTGGTCGCCCCAGTCAAACAGCCCCTCTGTCCTGATGTCGTTCAGTCCAATCCAAACCTCATCAGTGGTTCCTGCAGACATGCACAGTGGAGGATGTTCATCATGTCGACCAGAGGCTAAACTTTCACACCGTAGATAACTGTAGTCAACTTTAAATCTGTCTGCAAGTATTGTTTAAATTCTGTTTTAGCCATTATGGAGACATATTGTATTACTATTATAACTAGCTTGTGTATGGAAGGTGGAAAAAACGTTTTTTGTTGGCGGGCAAAGCTGGTTAAAACATTAGTTTGGGAGATATTATCTCCTACACAGAAAATACATTTTAATAGAAGCTTATAATATCGCAAAAGCCAATATCTCCTTTGCATTAGCCCACTAGTTGTTGGAAAAAGAAGATTGATTATACAATCATTAATACAAAAAGAGTAATATGTTTTGGGAAATTAGCTCTTCAATATATAATTATCAAAGGTAGCTTGGCTCCCTTTTTTTAGGACATGGCACATGGTCATTGGTGAAGCAGTGTCAGAAGTCATGTGTCTTCCTATTGAGACTTGTTGAGTTATTTGGCTCCTTATATTGAATACAACAGTCAGAAAGTTGGACTGTTTTTATGTCTGTTGTCTTCACGTACCTAATCCAAGTTGCGAGATGACAAAGCTTTGGTCCTCCACATTGCGGATGCTCACCAACTCCCCTTCTTCTTTGCGGCACTCTCTCTGAGCATCAGACCACGATTTCAGAACACGCTGAAGGTGGAAGCAGTGACCATTGTAGGGAATCCAAGGAGGTGAACAGAATCCTTGCTCAACTGATGATGAAAAGAAGGATAAAGGGGATTGGATGACTGACTTCATGCTGTGAACATGTTTTTGGAGAAACAATACAGTACCCGGACGAGGCAAAAAAAGAATAAAGTAGAATATGTTTCTGTACTTTGTGGATGAGTTGGCGGGGCCCCAGCTTTGTAGCAGATGTATCCCAGTTTCTTGCTGCAGGATGAGCTTTGCCAAGTCTGCTGCCCAACAGAGTCCAGAAAAGCACAGTTGTGTCCCGGATTAGGAAGTGGATGTCCTAAAACAAGATCATGTTTTGTTAACTTGAGATTCCTTCTTATAACAGATATGAGTTAAAACCTTAGCATGTTTCAATTATGTAAAAGTAACTGTTTTTCAATTACTTTTTAGTAGTTACATAAGTGCAACATGTATTGGTCATGTGTTGTAGTTAATATGTGGGCATATTATTTTAATCAAATCATAATTTCTATTTTAATTAGATGAACAACTCAAAATCTTCCAGGCCACTGCAGGTACTTGGTTTTTAAAAAATATTAACAAAAGACTTACCTGCAGTCCATCTCAGATAACGGAAGGGCTTCATGTCAGTCCACTGCCAGTTGTGTTCTGGGTCCAGGACCAGCCCAATCCAAAGCTTATGTCTCAATGTTCCCAGTAGTGCTGTGTGTTTACGTGTGTTTGTGTGGTTGACAGGGACAAAAAAAGGGAAAGGACAGAGTAAAGAAATTGTTCCTCTTTTTCACATTGTTCCTCTATTTCATTGCTTAATAACAAGTCAGCAAGACAGAATACACAGTTAAGGAAATAAACCAATCAAAACACACAAGAAGAATTTTGCAAGATTAATCAGGATTATTGAGCACCAAGCTAATATAACAATATGATGATATTTGATAAAGGTATAATGAATAAATGGTACAGTTCAGTTCCAATGAGACTCATAGATTTGCCACCAAAGTATTTTCCAAATATTTTCCAAACAAAATAGATAGATTGCACAATCTCGTCCCTGTGATAACAAAAGTTTCATGAAGGAACTATACAAGGAAAAATAGTTCCTATATGAAACTGCTCACAAGGTCTGTACATTATCTTGAGTAACCAAGTCATTATTTTCTGCAGAGAGGCATTGCTGTTGACTTTTTTAAATTTTACTTTTTTTTGGCACCTTGAGCATCACAAGCAAGTTGCCATTTAGTTCCATTATATCTGAGAGAAGATAGACATCTCTATGCTCAGTAACCCACACCAAAACAGTCTACACTAATAAAGAGTAAAGAGAAAAAATATATGTTGTTTCAATTTGTCCCTTCAAACTGTCCCTTTATGTAATCATACAAATCTTAACAGTGTTTCATAAGAAACGCAATGAAACAAATACTGGCCTTTAGACTGCATCTTTAAAACATTTTTTTCTCTTTTAGAATGGATGCATTAAATAGCAGTTAACATGGTAGTTGCAAAAAATGTTGCATACAACATAATATGACTTAATATGGTAATAATTTAAGGCTCTTTTGCCTAATAAACATTTTTACATAGGAGCAGTTTTTCAATCTGTGTTGCATCGATATGTATCTGTTTGTCTGTGGTGTTCAATGCATTTAATCCTCGCGACGTTGGATTCAGTCCTGACATTCTACAGAACAAATAGAGGGGTTACAGAGACTGAACGCTTTTATACACGCCTTGGCTCCATGCCAGCTATTTTGGTACATTGGAAGTTCCTAATGTCTTTCCATGGTTGGCCTGTCAACACAGATGTAGCATTTTACTCAAGTGCGGTCGATGCAGATAGTAAGTCTGTTTCCTGAAATACACAGATACATAAGTGTAAAGTTTATGCTGAGCTTACAGTTGCATGCTGCGTAGAATTACAAGGAATGCATCCTAACAACTAGGTAGCACCTTACCTGAGATAAAAGCCTGGTCGTGGGGTTCGGTGATACTGAGCAGGGAGGCACCCTGCTGTTTGCAGCTGGCGTCAGCCTGAGCCCAGGTCAGAACCGACTGGGCGTTGAGCTGGTAAAACGTTCCTGTCACAACATTCTTCGCCCAGTGGTCTGTGGCTGTGTATCCAAAGAGAAAAATGGAAATTTAAAGTCATCAGTCGTTTGAATTCTACTGTAATATATTACTGTCGTACAAAATGTGTGCTGTAATGCTGCATGCTTTGTATTAAGCATCGAAGATGTTGACTAAACCAGTGGACAACAACTTGTGATACAACCCAGTCTGTGCTCTGAAACCAAATTATTCTGCCTGAAGATGCATTTTGTGCTGAAATGTGCACTAAGCATGCGTCCTACTCGCTGTAGGGAGATTTGAATGTTAAATGCAGTACTCACAAGAAGTTGGGCAGTATCCCCACTGCTCGTGTTCATATTTTGTTCCAATTGCACACCAAAGACGCTTTGTTGAGGAGTCATACGTAGTGCAGTCTCCATACCACCGGTCTTTGTACAGGAAGGGAAACATGCAGACCTTACCAAACGCATTTCCCTCAAGGGTGTAAAGTTCTACAAGGGGAAAAAGAGGTAGATCACTTTATTTGCAACAGTTCAATTTAAGAAGATTTTAAAGTGTTCTGCAAAGGTGCATTTTCTTTTTATTGTTTTTGTTTTCTTAAGATATTTACTCCAGGTCTGCATAAATGTCACTCAGAGGAGGAAATAATGCGTCATCCTACTTGATCATACATCACCAGACCTGAATCTATAAGTTTTGTGATTAGGCGTTTGATAAATCCCAGTAAAAATCATACATTGTGCTCTTCAACCCTGAGGTTTATCTGTTCACTTTCATACTGTACCTCTGTATGTTCTTGAACAAGCACCACTGGCTGTCCCGGTGATTGTGAAGTGATTATTTGGCCCGACTGTTTTGGAGAGACTGAGTGATTCGTCAGGTTTGACCTCAATGAAGAGCTGTTGGCCTTTGAGGGCAAGCAGTGTTTCATTCTTGCATTCCCACTTTTGTAGGTTGCTCTTATCGTCACAGTCATACTGGCTCACTTCACTCCCCACACTTTTGCTCTGCGCTCCAATGCATTTTTTGGTTGAAGTTACAAAAAGCCGGTCACCGGTCGTCCAGCGCACTTCAAGGCAGCGGGTTGTTCTTTTCACTAAACAGAGACTGGTGCCCTTGTTAGTGAGCGTGAAAGGGGAATCTGCAGAGAGATGTTAAAAAATAAATATATCAGTGCAAGAATTTTTATTTTTTTCCCCAAATTTGTACTGACAACATGATGTTCATAAAAAATATGTTTCTTGGTGGAGCAGCTCTCCCTTCAAAGAATTGGTTACTGTTGAACTATGACGAGATGCACTCAGAGCCCAAATTTACAACTTGAAACTTTTATAGCCATTTTATAAGGCTTGTGATAAAGACACATCAATTTAAAATCCTAATTTACAAAATTACTTTATCCAGTGTTAGAAATTATTTTTTTCAGTGTCTATTAGCTGCTGAAAAAATGGCAGAAAATAGTGAAAAATAGCAATCCCAGTTTCTCAAAGTACAAGGTAATGTCTGTAAATATCTTGTTTTGTAAGTCCAAAACCCAAATATACTCAATTTAACATTGTATAAAACACAGACAATCAGGGAAAATTCATATTTGAGAAGCTGAAAACAGCATTTATTGCCTTTATTGAATGAAAAACTACTTGAACCAAAAACTACAATGAATCAATTATCAAAATATTTTTATTTGTCAACTGACTAATCAAGTAGTCGATAGTAGTAGTAGTCGTTACAGCTCTACTTACATCAAGACAGCTCACAACCTTCCACAATGCATACCTGGAACAAAGCCCTTACATGCACAATATGTCACATAACAAGTTTAAATACATACTGTACCATTTCTTGTTGAACACTGAGATGTTGGGATGAAGAGCAGAAAGACTGCTAGAGTTATCATCTGGGTCAGCATTCTCCTGATAAGTCTCAGAGCAGCAGACACTGTCCACGCATTGTCCGCAGAGGACTTATGAGCATGAACATGGAAAGAAGGGAATCTTAATACCACTTTTTTTTTTGGCCCCCCCCCAACATTCACAAAAACACTCACACACACAAACACACACTTTCTTGCTTGCACAGTCACACTGCAGAAATGGCAAAGAGAGGGCCCTATTCACTTCCTGTCCTCGAATGATTTGTTGTGTAAGAGATTTATGCTAACGCTAAGCATTTAATTCAACGTTGTGACACTATGCTGACCTTTTGAAACTCATCCTACACATCTATAACTTTTTCAATGTACCATCAACCATTCAATTCTTCAAATCTCCTCAATCTTTGGCCATCCCTTTGAAAAAGTAACCACCAAATTAGATAACCTAATAATAATCTTGTATGGGGTAATGAGTTTTACCTGCAAGCATGCACTGTTTAATGCTTGCAGACTTGTTCTGTGATAGTCTGTATAAAGCTGTTAAGTGTTGCAGATGAAGAGAAATGTTTGTGCATTCTGAATGTAGCAACACAATAACATCTTTTTATGAAGAGCCATTCAGATGGTGAGGTTTGTTCTCCAACTCTGTCTTAATGTCTATCAGAGCTTTTTGTATTTTCACTTCCTCTGTGGTTATTCTAATTTTTGGGCCAATGGATTGTCCTAAATATGAACTTTTGTGACTGCATTGATTGCTTTTAATAAGGCCTTGCAGTGAAACCAGTGCAGTTTTTTACAGGTGTAGTTTCTGAGTCGATTTCACTCAATTTATGATTGCAAACCAATAAGAGTAATTCTTAATTTGGTCTGGTGATGATAAATGGGGGAAAAACAGGTTCCTGATTTGACAAAGGGTGGACTGAAATAACCTTCAGATTCCAAAGATGTTTCTCAACAGTTTATAGCACTACTAGGGCAGGGGTGCCCAATCCTGGTCCTCGAGGGCCACTATCCTGCATGTTTTTAATGATTCCCTCTTCCAAAACACCTGATTCAAATGATCACGATCGTTATCAGGCCTCTGCAGAGCTTGATGATGAGCTGATCATTTGCGAGAGACCGTGAGACCCTAAACAAGTTTGATTTGAGAATGCAGTACTGGTTCAGTGTCTTGGCTTTTAAATACACAAAAGCAACAACAACAGAGTAAACAACACAACACTGGAAACAAGAATACTTTCAGGGTACTTTACAAAATCTGTGAATCTCCCTGTGAAGTGTCATCTAACTTTGCCCATCACTCCTCGACACCAGTGTTGCACCAGCAACTTGGTAGGAAAACTCTTCAGCATTAACAAGAAATACAATTCAAGTATAAATCTTTTGAAATTAGCAAACAAATTGGTCCGATTTAAACAGGGATTACAATTCCAGTATAAAAAGAATCTACAGTTTAATAAAGATATAATAGAATTGAATACATTGGCCTTTATTGTCACAGATGTCACTGATTTAACTCATTAAGTGTGTATCTGCCTGATATCTGTATCAGTGCATCCTTAGTAAGCAGTGTATCTCACTGAATCAATGGCAAATTTCATATTTGCATTCCCACAATACTTTGTGAACCATAGTTAAAAAAGTTTGAGCATGATTATATTAAAAGGAGAAAAACAATATGAGTGGCATCATCAATCATGATGGACAACCAAGACTATTCTACTTATTTTGTATCTGTATATAGCTTTAATTTAATCTACTGTGTAGTTCTCCGTGCAGGCACAGACCAACTCTCATGTGATTTTGAAAAGGACTTGTTTGTGGTAGAACAGTTGTAGTAGTAATGAGAAGATTAATTATGCAATATAACTTGAATGGATGGAGAGAATGGATGTATAGTGCATCTAAATGCAAAATAGGAATACAGTCTGGTGCCTTAAATGAAAGAATCCCTTGCAACAAGGTAATAAATGTTCAAATTAGGAAACTTGTCTTATGTAAGTATATGCACACATTCTGAATGATGCATTCTGTTTTTTACAGAGATGTCTAGTAGGATAGACTTGATAGAGTTATGACTTTTTCTATTAAAAGGTCAATTCAGTGCAATGTCATAATATTCTGAAAAAAACTTTTCTGGCTGTCATTCAACACTGTGACTAGGGAAGAGAGGGAGAGAGTGTGACCGTATTTCACAGTTGGTCAAACTGTTACTTGACCTGTTGGCCGAAGGCATACAAACACAATGTAATTATTCTAGTCTGTAGATGGTACAGCTACAACGGACCTCAGACCCCATAAATAGTAAATTGTATACATTTTGATTAATTCATACAAAAACATAAGATCATGGACAGCTAGAAAGGGAGGATTATGGAAAGTGAATTGATCCTTGTGTCATTTTATTTCATGATGTAACTCATTAAATGTATTGCTTAGTGGCAAATTGAATGTTCATTTATTTATCAGTAAGGCAGGGGGGGGGGTTCAGGAGTACAAGTAATGAACAGCATTTGCTGAGCATAAGCACAGCATTTCTATACATTCAATCATACATTCAAAGACAAAATCAAATACCAATAATTCCCATTGAGACATCCTAGAGCCTAAATTGTTCTGTTCCATGAAGTCAGACAATGCCAACTTCAATGAAACACACACTTAGTAACATATTGTTAAATAACTGAATATATATGTAATATGTAAAAAAAACACACACAAAGAATACACACACAAATGAAGGATCAGAGTGTAATACATCAGTCTGGGATACAGTACATTACAGTGTATGTTCCACTAGAATCAGCTACTCTATTAATCACAGAGTTATAATAGGCTCAGGGTTTTCTTCTTCTGCACTTTCTATTAGCTTGTTCGTATCGACCACATCAGGCTGGGATCGTTCGCTGTCGAAGTAGAGTGGATTGTCAAAGGGGGTGGGTGCGGGACGAGGGGACTTCTTGTACATGTAGAATGCAAGGACTATCAGTGAAGAGGTGATCGTAATGACCAGCACAACTACCAAACTTGTGTGGACACGACCGTGACGATTCCCACTTCCATGAGGTTCTGCACAAGAATCAGAAAGTAGATTTTCAGTAGATCAGTCAAAGTAATTGGAAAATCAGTGTATCTTGAAATAGAAAAAAAAAAATGCACAACTGAAAAGGTTACAAAGGTGTACCTTACCATATTTTGATCCATCTGAGGGCATCACTGTTGGGAAAAGAAGGGAAACATGCTCAGATATCTAATATCTTTTCAGGAACTGCCTTCAGATCCAAGTTCCCACATGGTGGGTGATGACGCTTTTTATTCTTTGGAAACAATCCACATAATAACATAAACAGTACAAGCATAAGGTTTTTCATTACGTAGATAGGACAATCTTACTTTTGGGCGATTTACAGATGTATGCTCGATCGTGCCATCTACGACCTGTCCTCCAGGCTCCATCTGAGGTTCCGATCTCTCCATAGTCGTCATCATCAGGCTCGTCTGGCGCCCAGTTAATGTAGTCCATGACTGTTTTGTCCAACCACTTCCATGTGCCTGTGGCCAAACAGATAATAAATGTATCACTATTGGCACTTTGATAGTTAACTGGTTGATATGTGATAATTTGCCCCACATGTTTTATGGTGGCCCTCTCATGGTGCATATAAAGGTATATAGAAGAACAAAACTTAAAAAGGTGAACACAATTTTAAAAAAGTGAATTTGAATTTTTTTTTAAAAAGCATATTTTGTATTTTCATCAGCAGGAAAATTGATTGTATGATCAATTTGTTTTAATGTGCACATGCATATGTATGCAGATGATGTTATATAGATTTCTGCAAACGGATACATTTTTCTACTGATCAACAGGTGGCGATAATGCATCAAGATATGCAGCAGTGCAATATCATCCTGCCTTCTGCCTTCATCTACTCTTTTGTTTCATTTTGCTGTGTTTAGGAGGTTTATGGGTATCACTCTTTTGGTACAAGGCCATGAAATCAGCGGACACAGCGTTGAAAAAAACAAAATATAGTGGGGTTTACTTGCACTTGAGTCGGGAAGGAATTTCTGCAAACTGTGCCTTAAATGCAAAAACTTTTCTTGAAAATATTTTAGTGCAGTCATACCTGTATGAGTTTTATACAGGCCGATCCAAAAAGCATTGTGGCCATCCTGAAATATTTCGACATTGCCTTTTAAGAATTGTTGCTCATCAGGATCTTCAATGCTAGCCAGGATTCCACCTTCACAACAAAAAACAGTTTGGTTGTAACAGTTACTACACTTACAACTAGTTGCTGTTAATTAATTAATTATTTGACACCATTTAATTTGTCCTGACACCAGTAAACTACACACCAAAACACTTGATCTGCTGCAGAGTGTTTCTTACCATGCCTGACACAGCTGCTAGCTGCATCTGCCCATTCAATTTCGTCTGTTACAAACAAATAACAATGACCCTTATATGGCTGCCAGGTATAACTCTGGTGGTACTCTTCATTTGTCTGTTCAGGGCAAACCCCTGGGAAGATAGTTGACTCTGTTGGTGGCACATCTGTCAGTGACAGAGACAGGGGTGAAGGGAGACTTATTAGTTAATGCAGTTTTATACTTTAGCCAAATGAAGCATTTAGAAAAGGTTATTGGATTATCTGAAAACTGTGTTGTCACAAAGCTGAAAACAGAGCTGGTTGTTTGAGGTCCCTGAGGTTGACAAGGTTTGGAAATAGATGGTTTTCACAGGACAACAACGGTTCTGTACAATGCTACGTAACAGAACTCAGCAAAGAAGAAATCTTAATTTTCAAAGAAAAAATCGTACTATAGTTCAATTACATAAAAAAGGATGGACAATATGATGACACATATTTTCAAAGGGCTTTAAATTGATGCCCAGCTGTAATTTAGAACAACATGGAGATAAACATATAATGACAGCTATGGATCATGGCTAGCTTAACAATTTCACACACAGTACGTCAAAGACAGCAAAATAAAGTATTTTACAGCATTTACAGTGAAGCTCCCCCAACCTGCCAGACTGAGGTTCCCTCCTAACGATCGTACCTGTAGACTGCATGCAAACACTGTACATGGTCCGATTGCATAAAGTAGTCCTCCATTTTCCATCCACATCCATGTACACACAAGGTTGGTTCCTGCTTGGTTCCCCTTCAGCCCAGTTTGCGGAGGTCAGGTGCCAGCCATCAATATACCTAAAATAACCCTGTGTCTGAAAGCAAGAGGGGATCAAATCGACATTTTAATTCATCGTGCTTTGTAAATGGCCTTTTAGAATGTCTTTCTTTGTGAACTAGATTTAACATATGTACACTTGTACAATCATTATTTGTAAATTAGCCATTCATAACTGTTGTACAGTACATAATCAGACTTTTTGAGAGGAACGAGCCTGTATGAATTTTTGTGTTATATTACAGTGACTTCAGTTGGTTGCACTGATGTACCTTCTCTTTGTTCAGTCCAATCCAAAGAGGACCTTTGATATTTGAGGCCAGCAGCTCAACATAGGCCTGCGTCCAGTCACTTCGCAGGTTACCCAAGTTGGCTTTATCCTTTTCACAGTTTTTCTGGGCCTCCTCCCAGGTCATATTTTTGGTCACTGCCTTGACACTGTCATTGCCCAGAGTTACATAGATGTTGGGAACTGCTGGCTCTGGTCGAGACGGCTGACTTGGGTCTGTTGAGTAGAGAGATAAATCCATTTTCATTCTATTTTGTATTAGTTTTACAGACATTATAATTGTCCCAGGAACTGTGTTTAATGATTACAGTTTTTCAACCTAAGTTTGCTACGTGGAATGCACTACATTATACAAGACATAGCAAGCTTCAGACAATTTGTAAAAAAACTTACCAAGATTTCTTTGACAGATAAATCCATTTGTGTCGTTGCAGGACTTAATCATCCATTTACCGGTGCCAATGATAGGTTGGCTGGTCATCACAACACAGTTTTCCTGGTGATGAACATTGAAGAGGTGAGGATTAGAGTCAAAAGTTGGTTGGCCTGAGTTCTTATCTCTTTACTGTTTGACAAAAACTAAAAATAAGCTTTATTTTACTCTAAGCTCCCTTTACTTTCAACGAATCGTAACAAAAAGTTACCTCATTCCATCGTTGATAAAAGGACCCTTGACGACGTCGGTTTTTCTACAGAGCAAACCAGGATAAGTAACATTTCAAAACATTTTATTTCTATTAAACAGCAGCAAAGGTGGTAAATAGTGTGTACTTACAGAGTAGCCCCAGTTGGTGTATCGCCTTGCTTTGCCATCAGTCCAGTAAAATCCATCTTGTTTTAAACTATTTAATCCAATCCAGAGGTCTGTAGATGCCATTTCAGCCATTTTGGTGGTCAAAAATGCTGAAAAAAACATTTACCATTTTTTATGATTCTGAGTTCATTACATTTGAATCTGACTTACAAAGCATCTGAACCCAAGGTCAACTATCCAGCTTTTTCTCCTGATAATTTTAATCCATATAAAAAGAATATTATTGTATCATGACAAAAAAAAAGTAGACAACAGGAGAACAAACCTTGAATACGCCTTGTGGGAATTGAGACTAAATTGCCTCCAATGGTTATGCATTGTCTCCTGGCTTCTTCCCACATGGTCGCCTGGTTTGTCTTGATACTGTAACACTACAGATGATAAATTAAATACTTTTTTAATAATTTTTCACTTTTCTACTCGCATTTTCTGCCATCTTGTCTGATCTTACAAACTTTGTTGTGCTTATTTCACAATGTTTCTCTGTTTTTTTTTAAGTCCCTCAAATCATTGCCACCTACATATATTAAAAATCATATTTGTTTTTTTGTTATGATAATCTTATCCTCAAGCTGGAGAATAATTTAGTATGATAATTAATCATCTTTCAATGGAATTGTATCATGATTAAATCATATATCAAGATATCATGATGTTAATTAAATAACAAAATGTTCTAAACACAGAATAACAATGTCCAGTCGAGAAGTACTTAAAAAAGGTACCATTGGGTACCAGCACTGAATTTTTGGTAGATGACAAAGATTGAATAAATGCTTTAAAAAAAACTGATGCTTAAAAAGTGGCTATGACAGTTTTGCAGTAAAGGTCTAAAACAAACAGTGATTTCTGACCTTTGAGTCAAATTTGGTCCACCCGGGTGGGCAGCCACCTTTCGGGGGAACTGTGGGAGCTGCAGTGGAGTTGACCGGTGCTGAGCCTCTGCGCTTACAAATGAACTGGTGCTCTTGGCCACAATTACAAGTACGCCATTGGCCTGTAAGTACAGCAGAGACACAGTCAGTAACATTTATTTAATCAAATTTCCAGAACATCTTATCTCAAATTTAAAAACATTTTTATTTGTCATTCTTCAGTTCCCCATTACTCACCACTATAATAATACATAGAAACACAGTTCTCATCAAAGGAATCCGTATTTGGTTGATTTTCGGCCCATTTTTGTAAACCCAACGAAGAACCATCCATCCACCTTGAAGCACAAAGTTACGTTGAATTATAATGTGTAATCATGCAAACAATAATAGCCTCATATTGTTCATCTTGTTGTCACTATGCACAACGAATAAAGAAAGGAAAGTTTAATATAGAATGTAATAATTAGTCAAAGTCAAGGGAGCAGAGGGAAAATGAAATGAAACTGCGCTTTAAAAATGCCATTTCCAAGCAAATAAGAGAGATAAAAAAAAGAGATAGATATTGTGTAAGATTAAATGTAAATGATACTGTTATATTCAATAGACCCACTAAGAATCAATGATTCACTGTTTTACATTTCATTGCATTCACTGATACTCACCAAAATGACCCATCAAGATCCACTGACATACCTATATAGTATGTTCCATAGCTTCTGGAAACCTATAAACACACGCACAGTTAGTACACTGTCTTTCAATATGTGTCAAATTTGAATGTATTGGAAAGTAAACAAAATACAAACACATACCTGTTTCCATATGAAGGTATTTTCTTCCTTACTGATGATGGACACCAAGTCCCCATGCCTCTGCTTACAGTAGTGACGAGCATCCTCCATGGTCATTGAGCTTTGGTGAATATAATAGTGATTTCCTCTCCACACAAGCCAGCCGTCTGAAGTGGTGTTATACTCTGCGAAGATTTAAGAAACACATTTATGCATTTATATTTATGCTTCTTGCACACTAGGTTTTGACCGACAGTATGAGAAAAGCATTTTGTAGAATCAGAGGAGGTAAACGGCGAAACCCAAAACACATGTATGAACCTAAAAATAAGCATTATATGAAACCTTTGGTCTGCTCAAGTTGGCCGATAAAAGCGCATATCTAAATAACCCGACCAATGGAAACGTTGAATGCTCACAGTTTCACTGATTGTGAATTTGTGTAGTTAAAAAAGCTCTTAATGCCCATTTTAGATTTATTACATTTGTTCAACCAACAACCAAAAGGTTTTGTTCTCTCTATCTTGCCACCACTTGTCTCTCAATATGCTGCATTTTATGTTTTAATCATGGTGATTTGTTAACTTATGAAAAGGGGTGAGACTAAGACAAAGGCAGTCAGTAGGGCTGGGCAATATGGCCAAAATCTTCTATCCCTATATAGGTAATTTCATATCTCAATAATGATATATATCATGATATAGATGTCCAAATAATGTCAAGCCATATTGCTTAAAGTTCCTCGCTCACTCACTGTGCCTCCTGTTTTTCACTCTGTTTGTGTGTGTGTGTGTGGTGAGACAATGTCAACTTACCCACTACAGTATTGTTTGGAGGTGGTTTTGGAGTCACTCCTGTAAAGCAACAAACAAGTGTCAGTTTAATGTAGAAAGAAATCAGACAGCAAACCTAAATCCCTTTATATATATATAATATGAAATATGGTAAGCAGCCAAATCAAAGATTAATCATTTTTTAGCAATTCTGAACCCTTGTTGTTTGACATTTTTGTAATAAATATACATTAAGTCTTGTGGAAAATACTCAAACAATCACTCAAGATAAAAACTAAGCATGTAATAGCATGCATGCACAAATCCATTTTTCCTGGATGAAGGTTAAAAATGTTTCTGTTCAGAAGGGGCAAAATTTAGGCACTACGTGCACTTTTTTTTTCAAATGTACCTGCACGGATCTGACACAGCCAGTCATTGTAACCCTCACAGTTCACGTCGTTCCAAGACCCAGCCTCGTCCCAGTTATACATCCTGTATTCAGCACATGCCTCGTCATTATCTTGATTGTTTGGCTCCCCTTCCTGCCAGTGCTGGAAGTTTAGCTGTAAACAAGAAGAAACAACATCAAGTAGTGCATGTATTATAAACAGGATTGAGTGATTTGGGATATCAGATTAGTTGTAAAAAGTAGAACACATTTAACTCACCGGGGATCCATCGCTCCATGTATAACCAGTGGTCGGATCAGGCATACGAAGTCCAATCCAGGCTCTTCCATGTCTGCAATAAACAAAATCGTATAAACAATTCATCTCTTTAACCTAAATTAAGCCAGAGTTGGAAAAAAATATTCAGATCCCTTACTGAAGTAAAAGTACTTATACCACACTGAAATTACTCCACTACAAGTGAAATCCTGCATTTAAAACTTACTTAGGTAAAAGTCCAAAAGTATCAGCATCAAAATGTACTTACAGAATCAAAAGTAGAAGTGCTCATTGTGCAGAATGGACCAACTCAGATTGTTATATATTCTAAATGTATTATTATTTGTATTATTAATTTATGTAAGCAGCATTTTATTTTTGTAAAGATATGGTTATGGCGTTTCATTTATAAATCTTGACCTAAAAGTAACTTAAGTTGTCTGCTAAATGTACCGGAGTAGAAGTGTAAAGTTACATAAAATGTAAATACTTGTACTTAAGTAAAGCAATGGTGAATGTACTTAGTTACATTTCACCACAGATTTTAGCTCGTTGCCGCCATCTAAAGGTCCAGCAAAGAAGTTTTCAAGCCAATTAACTCATAATGGCAGAGAAAATATTGTGTATATTCTGTTTTTATTTGACTTTTTATTAGTTCATTGCATGAAACTTTAAATATAGACTTTACTATAATACATCTGTGCCCCTAGGTGCCAATTGTTGTTATTTCTTTATTCCTACTGATGTTTTTTTATCAGGCAGCGACTTTAAGTTAAAATTGTATTTAACTAGCTCATACCGTCCCACATAAAGCTCAGCAGAGCTGTGGATGCTGAGCAGGTCTCCTCCGATGGCCTTGCAGTAATCTCTGGCCTCAAACCACGTCTTCTCATCTGCACGAGGCCCTGTGAAAAACTTGAACACAAGCAACATCCTGATTAAAGTAGACCTGATATGTACAGCTGTAGATTACACCATAAAACTTTTAATACAGTGTGTTACTCTAAATACTTTTGGAGTATATTACCTTGTTCATTGACATTTATAACTTTTCAGTGTTCATTTAGAGTACATTTCTAACAGCATTCTCTTAGATGCTTTAATCATTCCCAGATTACACTGCAATATACAGAATGTCACTGTATGATAGGGTGACCAAACGTCGTCTTTTGCCTGGATATTTCCACTTTTTACGTCCTGTCCAGGTTGTTTTCATATTCATGAAAATGTCTGGTTTTCATTGGCCCATTAAGCGTGTACTTAAATTGACTGGCGCTTTGCACAAAATACTACGGTACTTTGTTGAATGACGTAATTCCCAAGAGGCTGCCTTGCAGGCGGCTCTGCAACTCAACATTACACACAAAATACCAAAGCGAAAGGTCAGCTTCACAGATGAACTGCAAAAAAATGATTCCCATTGATTTTTATTTATTTTCTTTATAAAACATGTTTAATATATTAATAATAATAATGGATTAGATTTATTTAGCGCTTTTCTAGGCACCCAAAGCGCTAATTGTGGTGATTGCTGCAGCTCTCTGGTCTTGTTTTGCTGCTATTAACAGGTTTTGGTCATTTATGTAGAGGTTGACCTCTTGTTGTACCTTAGAGCAGAAGTTTCTTGTTCCCACACGAACCCAACCTTCCTCACATTTGGGAGGAGTTTGAGTCGGTGGTGCCGGGGTTAACACTGCCCCCTCTGCCAGGTGTTTACAGATGTATTTCTCGGTGCTAGTGCAGGGCAGCAGATCCCACAGTCCGGCCAAAATCCCAGTTGTCATTGCAACGCAGCCCTGTTCGCTCCCTTGAGTTTTTGTAGGAAAACAACAGTCAAATGTTGATAGTGAAGCTGCTGGTTATGTCGCAATTATGTCGTATTTGAAAGACGGAATTAAATCTATCTTCATACCTGGCATGTTAGCGTTCCAGTGAGTAAACTTCACAAACTCTGAGCTGGTCCACACAAACTGATCAATGTTCTTCTGGTTTGAGAGGCCGAGCCAGAAGTATTTCTCTGATCTCAACCCCACCAAGCTCACAAGGAAGGCATTGTCCACCCTGCAAATATTTATGCAAGTTCATGGACTTTTTTTATGTTGTATTGAATTTTGTGAAAATAACAGCACACACACTGAATCATATCATGGCTGGTAATATCATGAAGTGTTCTTACCCATTTGAAACATCTGCTAAGTAGGAGCCTGAGGTCTTGCAGTCTTCTTTGGCTTGATCAAAGGTCTTTGTCTCCGTTCCTACAAAGTAGCAGTAAGAGCCGTGTCTTCTCCACCCCTGTAGGAAACAGAGCACTAATTAGAAGTGATTTTTAAATGCTACATATCTATTTTGTTCATAAAGGACATTTATCTGCAGCACTTGGATCCACATGAGAGGATAATGGTCAATAATTCTTGGTTTTTACTTTGATTAGACGGATGCTTTTGGGGCAATAAACGTTTTGTTTTTTTTGCAGATTACATGTACGTGTACTCACAGCTTTGCAGCCTACATCCACTTCTACTTCATCTCCAGTTCGTTCAGTGGCACTCTGCTTCATGCAGATAAAACCATGTTTCTCATCACACAAGCGATCAGCCCAGAACCCGTTCTGCAAGAAAAAAGCATACTTTTTACTGAGCATAGTTCTCAATATTTTGTGTAATTAGATTTTTTTTTTAAATAATTAGAAAAACATGGAACTGTATCTGCACCATCATCTCCACACGGCGCTCTTTACCTCTCCCTTGATGAGAACACAGTCCTCTGAATCAGTGGAGACAGATGGTTCCCCAAACGCCCAGCTGGTGAAGGTGACAGCCGACTGGTCGCTCCAGTCAAACAGCCCCTCTGTCCTGATGTCGTTCAGTCCAATCCAAACCTCATCAGTGGTTCCTGCAGACATGCACAGTGGAGGATGTTCTTCATGTCGACCAGAGGCTAAACTTTCACACTGTAGATAACTGTAGTCAACTTTAAATCTATCTGCAAGCATTGTTTAGATTTGCTTGTGTACAAAAGTTGAAGGCAATGCTGACTAAAACATACATTTGGGACATATCATTGCTGGGACCACAGGTGCCCTGAACTCCGTCCCAGCTCAAGGGTCGATTTTCATCTACAGATGTGTGATCATCTGCTTTGTCAGGAAACCCTCTGACACCGCATTGGGTCTCCTGTTTATAACTCTCCAACTCCTTTCATTCATCCTCTTTTTCACCAGGGTCTGCCCAGGGACACACTGTCCTC
>CAFUXE010001222.1:43083-56622 GCA_903364295.1 Serranus cabrilla | reverse complement strand
CAGTCTCTCCCAGGAGACACAGACCCTACTCCACTCAGAGCACAAGGCCTCCAGCTTGGGACACACAGGCCCCAGTGGACAAACTTGGGCCTGTGCGTAGATCTCTCTCAAACTGCTCTCTGACTTTCATACTTGTGGCCCATTTGGACATTGCCACATCAAAACATCAAGATTTTTGTTTGTGAACACAAGTTTACAACAACAGCAGTCATCAGTAAATTACTTTGGAAGACAACAGCGACCAGTCTGCAACCCACCCAGAAAAGGACTGCTAGATCCCACTGCGAACCAACTCTTCAGCCTTTTTCTGCGCCTTTCTTGAAAATCCTTCATATTTATGGACTGGTATGTACTGAGCATTAGATAAGATATATAGAAATATACTATACTTTGCTATCTTCCTAATGTATTTTTTCTTCTAAAAATGTTGTTCTATCTTCATCTGTCGCTGTCACAGTCAAAAGACCTAATTGCTCCTTACTGCCGCAATGCAAAATTACACACAAGACCAATAGATTATTTGAAAATACTGGGAAATGTATATCATGTATCGTTCTTATAAAAAAATTATATCTGACAAAAAAGGATTATATTAAAAATTCAGTACAACAAAAACAGTCAGAAAGTTGGACTGTTTTATGTCTGTTGGCTTCACGTACCTAATCCAAGTTGCGAGATGACAAAGCTTTGGTCCTCCACATTGCGGATGCTCACCAACTCCCCTTCTTCTTTGCGGCACTCTCTCTGAGCATCAGACCACGATTTCAGAACACGCTGAAGGTGGAAGCAGTGACCATTGTAGGGAATCCAAGGAGGTGAACAGAATCCTTGCTCAACTGATGATGAAAAGAAGGACAAAGGGGATTGGATGACTGACTTCATGCTGTGAACAGGTTTTTGGCGAAACAATACAGTACCCGGACGAGGCAAATAAAGAATGAAGTAGAATATGTTTCTGTACTTTGTGGATGAGTTGGCGGGGCCCCAGCTTTGTAGCAGATGTATCCCAGTTTCTTGCTGCAGGATGAGCTTTGCCAAGTCTGCAGCCCAACAGAGTCCAGAAAAGCACAGTTGTGTCCCGGATTAGGAAGTGGATGTCCTAAAACAAGATTATGTTTTCACTTGAGGTTCCTTCTTTGCTAGCTGAGACTACATGAGTTAAGACATTGCACAATTACTTGTCGTCAGGATTTGTAGTTTGAAATATAAATACTATTTCAACCATTTATCCATTACTTTAAGCTAGCTATTTCAACTAGTCGTCCATCAGCGTTACTTTTAGTAATCTATTTTAACTGTAACTAAACCGTAAACAATATGTTTACCTTTTAGCAATTACCTCAACCGTTTATCCATTATCATCCAGTTTGGCTAACTATTTCATTTATCTGTTAGCATTATGTGTCGCTACTATTTACATGTTAACTTCACTTAGCACTTAGAGCTCAACTGCTCATCCAATCATTTGTGCTAATTATTTTAATTATTTTTTCCAATTGCTTTTTTTTTTTATTTAAAGTGTTTAGTTGATACATTAGCAAACTACCTCAACCGTTGACTTTTAGCTAGTCAGTTGAACTATTTAGCAATTACTTTTAGCTATTTATTTCTTCCATTTATTTATTACATTTAGCTACTTGTTTAAACTTCTGCGCTTGCTTGCTAAGTAGTTTTCACACCCTCCTACATAAATGCAACATGTCAAGTGTTGTAGTCAATATGTGGGCATATTGTTCTAATGAAATTATAATTTCGATTTTTTCATTAAATGAGCTACTATCTTCCAGTGTACCCCATGGAATTTTTGGGAATGAAGGCGACTCCACCAAGCAACTTTTTTTTTTTACTCAAGACTTACCTGCAGTCCATCTCAGATAACGGAAGGGCTTCATATCAGTCCACTGCCAGTTGTGTTCTGGGTCCAGGACCAGCCCAATCCAAAGCTTATTTTTCATTGTTCCCAGTAGTGCTGTGTGTTTACGTGTGTTTGTGTGGTTGAGAGGGACGAAAAAAGGAAAAGGACAGAGTAAAGAAATTGTTCCTCTTTTTCACATTGTTCCTCTATTTCATTGCTTAATAACAAGTCAGCAGAAAGACAGAATACACAGTTAAGGAAATAAACCAATCAAAACACACAAGAAGAATCTCAGGCTAAAACAACTAATAATGTTTGATGAAATTATATTGAATAAATGGTTAAGTTAAGTTCCAATGAGAATCTCAGATTTCCACCAAAGTGCAGTCTTTCTATCATACTGAACGAAATAGATTGCACAATCTCTTCTCTGTGCTCACAGCTGTGAGCTTCAGGTTCTGGAGCTCCTTTCCTGAAAATAATTGGTGTCTTAAAGGTTAAATGGTGCAAAAGGGAAACAGGGTCTAATGAAAGCTTTTATATTGTAACCTGATCAGTAAGAGAAATGGATGCAAAATACAATATTGTCATTTCATCTATGATTTCCTGTTTTGTTTGTTTTTCTTAGACGGATCAAAAACCCTTGTCTCTGTTATACAGTGGAAAAATATAATAATCTCTAATCTCTATAATGGAACTACATTACACTTTGCTTGTGTTGGTCAAAGCCAAAATAACGTTAACAATTCAAAAATAGTGTCTCTGGACACTGAACCAGAAACAAAATAGTTCCTGCATGAAACTGCTCACAACAAGGTCCGTGGGTTGTCTTGAGTAACCAAGTCATGATTTCTGCAAAGAGGCATTGCTGTTGACTTTTTTAAACGTTTTGCTTTGCACTGTTAGCATCACAAGCAAAGTGCAGCCTAGTTCCATGATACTCAAGGAGAAAGACATCTCTATGCTCAATAACTCACACCAAAACAGTCTACACTGATAAATAGAAATACAGATAAAAGAAAAAATATATGTGTTTTCAATTTTGGGGTGAACTGTCCCTTAGAATAATAATACAAATCTTAACTTTTTAAACATTTTTAAATATTTTTTGTCAATATTTCATAAGAAACTTAATGAAACTAATAGTGTCCTTTAGATGGCATCTTTTAACACATTTTTTTTCTCTTCAGAATCAATGCATTATACAGTAGTTCACATAGTGGTTGCTTTAATATCAAAACAGTTGATACTCTATGTGATCATTTTTGCAATCTATGTTGGGTCAATATGTATCTATTTTAATACCAGCAAACATGCCCAAGGTAGCACCTTACCTGAGATAAAAGCCTGGTCGTGGGGTTCGGTGATACTGAGCAGGGAGGCACCCTGCTGTTTGCAGCTGGCGTCAGCCTGAGCCCAGGTCAGAACCGACTGTGCGTTGAGCTGGTAAAACGTTCCTGTCACAACATTCTTCGCCCAGTGGTCTGTGGCTGTGTATCCAAAGAGAAAAATGGAAATTTAAAGTCATCAGTCGTTTGAATTCTACTGTAATATATTACTGTCGTACAAAATGTGTGCTGTAATGCTGCATGCTTTGTATTAAGCATCGAAGATGTTGACTAAACCAGTGGACAACAACTTGTGATATAACCCAGTCTGTGCTCTGAAACCAGATTATTCTGCCTGAAGATGCATTTCGTGCTGAAATGTGCACTAAGCATGCGTCCTACTCGCTGTAGGGAGATTTGAATGTTAAATGCAGTACTCACAAGAAGTTGGGCAGTATCCCCACTGCTCGTGTTCATATTTTGTTCCAATTGCACACCAAAGACGCTTTGTTGAGGAGTCATACGTAGTGCAGTCTCCATACCACCGGTCTTTGTACAGGAAGGGAAACATGCAGACCTTACCAAACGCATTTCCCTCAAGGGTGTAAAGTTCTACAAGGGGAAAAAGAGGTAGATCAGTTTAAAATCTTCTAAAATTGAACTGTTGCAAATAAATGTTCTGCAAAAAAGAAAGTTTTTTTTAGTCTTCTCTTAACAAGATATTTACTCCAGGTGTGCATAAATGTAACTCAGGAGGAAATAATGCGTCATCCTACTTGATCATAAATCACGATACCTGAATCTATAAGTTTTGTGATTAGGCGTTTGATAAATCCCAGTAAAAATCATACATTGTGCTCTTCAACCCTGAGGTTTATCTGTTCACTTTCATACTGTACCTCTGTATGTTCTTGAACAAGCACCACTGGCTGTCCCGGTGATTGTGAAGTGATTATTTGGCCCGACTGTTTTGGAGAGACTGAGTGCTTCGTCAGGTTTGACCTCAATGAAGAGCTGTTGGCCTTTGAGAGCAAGCAGTGTTTCATTCTTGCATTCCCACTTTTGTAGGTTGCTCTTATCGTCACAGTCATACTGGCTCACTTCACTCCCCACACTTTTGCCCTGCGCTCCAATGCATTTTTTGGTTGAGGTTACAAAAAGCCGGTCACCGGTCGTCCAGCGCACTTCAAGGCAGCGGGTTGTTCTTTTCACTAAACAGAGACTGGTGCCCTTGTTAGTGAGCGTGAAAGGGGAATCTGCAGAGAGATATAAAAAAGATAAATGTTTAGATTATCTTGCACAACATGATATTTTTGCACCTGAATTTATTTGGTTCTTTCACAAGTCAGTGCAAGAAAGCTTTTCCACAAATTTGTTGTACTGACAACATAATGTTCAGAAAGAAATTGAGTTCCTTTCAGCTGGAGCACCTCTCTCTTCAGATAGTAATTTCCTGTTGAACTGTGACAGATGCAATCCTTCAAACACAGCCTGTTGCTATAGGTGTCAGTGCTTTGTGTAGCCCAACTGTAGACCTTAAAACTTTTAAAGCTATTTTTAAGGCTTGTGACAAAGACATCAATTTAGAATCCTAATTTACTTTATCAAGTGTTAGCAGAAGTGTTGAGTACCATCCTGTAATGAAGCAAGGTTGCTGATCCATGTTTCTTGGACTGAAACTAATGAGTATTTTCAGTATCTCTTACCTGCTGATTGTTTTATGGATTAATGGTTTGGTGCATTAAATGTCAGAAAATAGAGAAAAATGGCCATCCCAGTTTCTCTAAGTCCATAGTGATGTCTTTGAAAGTCTTGTTTTGTTGTCCAAATGTATTCCATTAAAATAGTTATAATAAGGAAATATCCATATTTGGCTGAAAACAGCATTCTCTGCAATTATTGCATGAAATATTACTTAAACAATTGGTCAATTATCAAAATAGTTTAATTTCAGTTGAGCAACTAATCGAGTAGTCGATAGTAGTAGTAGTCGTTGCAGCTCTACTTACATCAAGACATATAGACGGCTCATAACCTTCCACAATGCATACCTGGAACAAAGCCCTTACATGCACAATATGTCACATAACAAGTTTAAATACATACTGTACCATTTCTTGTTGAACACTGAGATGTTGGGATGAAGAGCAGAAAGACTGCTAGAGTTATCATCTGGGTCAGCATTCTCCTGATAAGTCTCAGAGCAGCAGACACTGTCCACGCATTGCAAGCAGAGGACTTATGAGCATGGACATGGAAAGAAGGGAATCTTAATACCACTGACACAGTCAGGTTTTTTTCTTCTTCTCATTGAGAAAGTGTCATGTTTCAGATTGGTACATTTCAACATTTTGCTACTGGTGGGGGTGGGGGGGAGGGAAGTAGGGCCAACATTCACAAAAACACAACACACAAACACACACTTTCCTGCTTGCACAGAGCCACACTCCAGAAATGGCAAAGAAGAAAGGGCCCCACTCACTTCCTGTCCTGAACAAAATGATGTGTAAGAGATTTATGCAAAACATGACTCCTCAGAGTCAGTGGTCCAGTGCAGCATCCACCATCAAACACATTCCTGATACCTGCAAGTGGTGTCTGCAAGACCAGCCCCTCGGACTCTGGCACTGACCTTTCACTGCATTGTAGTCTAAAAAAACACAAATGATGGATGACATAGATATTCGACTACAACAAAGAAAGAGAAAGAGTTGTTCATTTTGTGGATTCATAGCAGCAAGCACTGTGTCTAGTTCCATGTGCAGCGATGGCATTGTTAACTGGATTTATATCCACATGTGTTGATCACCAATGTAAGCTGTAGTTGATTAATTTGTCCAGTAGATCTGTGAGTCTCAAAGTTTGTGGACAAAAATAATAAGTCAAATCATTTCAAGGGACCCATGTGACAGGGTCCCCAGTATCTTCTTTTGCAAGATTCAGGCCTTGGCTGATAATGGATTAAGAATCCTTAAACCAGGAGTGGTGGTCAGCCCTTCTGGTTGAATCTGTGTTTGCATGATTATATACTCTAGATTCTTAAGTTTTGATGTAGTATCTGTATTTAAATAGTATTGTGTTCCCATACACAATGACTGGAAAAATTCATGCATACAGCCCATAAAAGTGCCAACAGTATCTGCATGCTCATCAGCTTTCAACTTCTGTATTTTATATACAGACCTTCTGGACTTGCATGAAATGAAATAATGCATGCATACGCATTGCTTAGTAAATTAGCTGTTTTATTGTGCCCCACTATAGTGCACACTTGAGTGCTGAGTATGAGAATTACTGGATCAACATGCAACTGTCAGACTTGCATGAGATAAAAGACAGCCTGTCACTTATGATTGATAGAAGTGAGTTAGTTTTAGTAGAACCACCAAAGAAGCCACTAAATTCTACTTTGTAACGTTCTTGTGAGCTTTCAGGAGTCGTACCACACATCCCTACAACTTCTTCAATATGCCATCAACCATTCAATCCATCAAACCACAATCCTTGCCCAACCCCTTTGAAAAAGTTACCACTTTGCAAGAAATTAGATATAGTAATACTAATAGAATTGGCTAATGAGTTTTACTTAGTCTGCAAACATGCACTGTTGCATGCTTGCAGATTAAGCTGTTAAAAGGCTGGTAAACGTAACTAATTCACTCATCTGTCTGTATAAAACTGTTAAGGAGGCTCAACTTGTGTGGTTATTAGAGCAGAGTGATCCTGCACTGTTGCTGATGAAGAGAAATTTTTGTGCATCCTGAGTGTAGCAACACAATATCCGTTTTTTGGGGCAGAGGCATTCAGATGGTGAGGTTTGTTCTCCAACTCTGTCTTAACATTTATCATAGCATTTTGTATTTTCACTTCCTCTCTGGTTATTCTCCTTTTTGGGCCAGTGGACTGTGCCGAAAATATGAACCTTTGTGACTGCAGTGATTGACAAGAGCAGTTTTTTACTGGTGTAGTTTCTGAGTCGCTTTGTCTCAAGTTATGGCTGCAAACGTCTGTCTCCAATGATAATAAGGGTAATTCTCAGTTTGGTCTAGTGATGATAAATGGTGCAAAAAACAGGTTCAAGATTTGACAATAGGTGGACTGAAGTTACCTTCAGATTCCAAAGATGTTTCTGAACAGTTTATAGCACTTTAACTGCTTCTTCTTGAGTCCTTAAGTTCAGCATGGTAGCTTCATCTAAGCTGTATGTGCAAAAAATTGGATGCTTATCCTTGAAAAATGAGTACATGGTTTTATCTGAGTGTGCAGCCAAATTGCGAGTGCAGCCTTGAATGACCTTCCTAATCTGGAGTTTGGATTTTGAAGAAGGCCAATTCTGTCTGGCTGCAAATTCAGTAGCTCAGTGTGATTTTTTTACATTATTTTTATTTATTGTTTGTGAGATTATGTTGTTACTGATGGTTGTGCTACAAGTTTAAATTCATAGATAAGAATATAAATATCCTTTTGTTTTTTGCTTTTGTTTTGAGCCTGTTCTTACTGTAGTACTGTAATACCCAAAGCTGTTTAATGGATGAATGACAAAGGTCAAATTAATAGACCTTATACACTGAAACTAGAACGTGCAGTATCTCACTTTCCAGGTATTTTTTTTTTTTTTATCTCCCAGTCAGATAAGATCCAGTAAAGCTCGGCATTATCACATGCTTCAACAGAGTAAACCAGACAGAAGAGCTTCCCCACATAAGCATGTGCAGCAATTCAGAAAACACATTTGGTTCGTGCTGTTTGTTTGGATTTTATCATCACATAAAGGCACTTGAGATTAAAGCTGATGGTACCCACATCAATATTTTCCATACACAAAGGCTACAGAAGTCTATAGTGTATGACTTCCGGTATTTCTTGTGAAACAGAGCCCTTTTTTGCTGCCATGCACATGCTGCGCTGTCTGGACATGTTATGAGGGCCATAAATACATGCAACGGAAATGTAATGCAGTTTACTGAGGACAAGCTGGACTTTAAGCTTTAACATTTTACCGATAAGGACATGCAGGCTTAGCTCAACGGTTGTTATAAAAGTTTCTCTCAGTGATACAGAAACAAAGTGCCAATCAGAGGGTTAACTGGGGTAGTGATCATGCTTTAAGGATCTTTCCTTTTCTTTGGATTTTTTTTTACCATGTGTCGTGTTACTCCAGACATGAAGCAAGTATTTCTTCTGCTGTCAGGTAAGGGTGTTAAATATTGTCTTCAAGGTAGTATACATTATAGTATGTGCTTGTTAAATAAAGGCTGTAAAGATGAGGGAGGTTTCTGCCACTCATTTAAACTGACAACTAATGAATCTCTCTTTACAGTATTGTTTCTCGTGTCCTCGTGTCCTGATGGGGGGTTCAACTGTACATCTGGAGAATGTCTTCCTGCTGAAATCGTCTGCGATTTTAAGGAGGACTGTGAGGACGGCTCAGACGAGGAGTTTTGTGGTATGCTGACTGTTTTTTTGTTTGTTTTTTTTAAATCAAGCTTATTTGAACTTTTCTGACTAATGCCATCATTAAATAAAAACAGAGCATTGGGGTGTAACAATACATTGATCTCTATCATTATTTTTGATTAAATGATTGAAGGGTCAATATAGTGGATGCAAAGTAATAATATCTGTGCATATCGTCTTCTTTGAGGTATGCCTTTATTTGGAATTCTACCTTTCTATTCTTGTCATTATAAAAACAATATATTGATTTTCATTGAAATGTCTGGAAGAGCTTGTCAAATCATATTTAAGTTGGTTTCTGTGAGTTGCTCTGTAGGTAACGGTTTGTTTTAAATGCAGTGTTCATGCAGTGACATCATCAAATATTGTGTTGTTGTCTAGAGAATTGATGCAATATATCGTGATGAAACTTTTTATCCATAACGGCAATGTTTTAAGTAACTTCAGATATTGTTAATTCACATTTTTCTCATGTCACACCAGGCTTTTGAGTAACTCCAGTGTAAACCCACCTGCAGCATATTAGACACTCAGGAAGTCACAAGATATAGTATAAAGAGCGAGAAGTCCGCTCAGAGAGACGGTCGAGGTGGATGGATGGTTCAAAGAACCACATGACTGACTTACTGACATTGCCGACTTAGCTTAATTAAGCTAATTTTTTAACTCAAAACCACAATCTTTTCTTCAACCTAGCCAAGCACTTTTGTTTGAATTGGTGTTTAAAACAGCCACCATAATGGAGCGATAGAAGGTAATATCCAGTGTGTTTAAAAGTGCCAACATATGGTCCTTACCAAGCTTCCATATGTGCAGAATTGGAACTGAGAAAGGGACGTTAAATGACACATGAAAATCTTAAAAACATGAGAGGACTGTGCCAAAGAATATGAGACCCTTAAAAAACAAGCGTATTGCCTTTTAAATACACAAAAACAAAAAAATACAATAAGAATATTAAAATGAAACAACACTGGGAACAAGAATGCTATCAGGTCACTTCACAAAATCTGTGGATCTCCGTGTTCAGGGTCATGTAACTTCGACCATCACTCCTGCGGTTGGATCGACACCAGTGTTACCTCCTACCACTGGAGGAGGCAGATGGCTAACGTCACCTCAGTACCTGGACAGGATCACACCACAGGAAGTCCATATGGTAAATATTAACCTCCTGCCATGTTTGTTCTAATTCAGTCAATAATTTGTTGATCAGTAATTTTAGATGGTGGCATTTTAAATCTGTGATAAAAACGTTTCCTATGATTACAAGATTCATCCTTTGATAATAATCTCATTATTGGATATTTGTTTGCTGGATTCAGGACATGTCATGTATATAAATGGCACCCAAGGCGGTAGTTTCTCCTCGGCTAATTTGGAGTATTCTGTCGACAACCTGGCAGCTCTGGGATGCCAGATCAGGTACTGAAAACAATCTGTCTGTTTAAAGATATTTCTTTAACAATTCGATATGATTGTGACAGACAGTACTTATCATTTCACTCATTTGGCTGTCAATGTTTTTCAGCTTCTGGTACCATATTAACGATATATCATCATCGTCGATGTCGTCAACCTTTACGTTAACGATGATCAGAGGCACTGCTGAGGAGGAGCTGCTGAACATTGCTGAATATAAAACCAACGGTTGGGAGAAAGCCACAGCTTTTATTGGTAATCAGCCAGGAGGATATAAGGTGAGTTTAATATCCTGTGTGCTTTAAGGCTGTGCACAGATGAAGGAATCTCAAACTATCGTGCATAAGTCTACTTAAAAATCCTTGAAAAAAAGACACTTCTTACAGCTGCAACTCTAAGCGGAGCATCAAATAAATCCACTCATACAGTATGGATAATGCAAAAGGTACTGCTGATTACAACTTGTGCGTACTTTTAATGGTGCCATTTTTTAAATATACACAAATAAAGTCCTAAATACACATGACTTAAGTTTGGTATTAGCTGAATAAGCTGCATGCCTCCCTCACTCAAACCTATTCTGAAAGCAGCAAACAAATTCGTCAGATTGAAACAAGAATAAACAGAATTAAATTGAATGCATTTTCCGTATTGTCACAGTTACCTGATATAACTCTGTAAATTTGCCCAATATCTGTATCAGTCCATCCTTAATACGCTGCACACCTCACTGAATCAATGGTATATTTCATTTTTGCATTCCCACATTATGTGAAGTATAGTTTGAAAACATAGAGCAGAATTATCTGTCAAAAAGGAGAAAAACAATACGAGTGATTAAGTGCTAAGCTTTATTTAATTTAGATTTTTAATTTAGTTTAGTTCTCCTTAATGATTATTTCCTAATCTTTATTGTACCTAACTTTTATTGTCTCTTTATCTGCTGTGTTTCCTGTTCTCATTGAACAACTCATTTTCCACTGGGGGATCAATAAAGCACCTTGAGTTTAATTATGTAACTTGGCATTTATGTTTCCCTGGGTGCCTTGTAATTAAAGTGTGTTTAGGCTCAGAAATGAAGTCAGTGCAGCCTTTAGGAGTATGAAATACTAAATCATTTTCAGAACATATTTCAAGTAAAACACTTCTCTTTCTACAGATGCTGTTTTCATTCAGCTGTCCGTTTCTGGCAGTCAGGGACGTTATGTTGGACGACATCAACTTTGAGTACTGTAGAGACGGAGATGTCCCTCCAGGCTCAGACCAGCTCTCATGTGACTTTGAAAAGGACACGTGTTCATGGTACCATGACCTCACTGCCAGCCTGCTGTGGGAGCGCAGTAAGGGGGGGTTTGGTGGAGGTCCAGATGGGAACGGTGAGTATCCTGCTCAAGATGCAAGATTACATTCTTCATTGCCACTGAACTTAGGATGGATGGATGGATAGATAGGTAATGCATCCAAGAGCAAATAAGAATAAAGTCCAGTGCTTTAAAATACAGAATTAGTTTTTGCTTTTCCTTCATAAATTCTGTTGCAGAAGTGAAGAGTCGTTGAGTTAACATGTTTGTTGAGAGTAAACAATCTTTTTTCAGCTTTTACTTTGTGGCATCTTGACTGAGCGCATCCCGGACATTTTTGTTGTTAACTGTAGCTTCTTTAAAGAAACATCCACACTTGAAATGTTATCTACTGTTTTGGGGTCTGGACACACATGGATGTAACTCCAGCTGGACCTGCTGACGGAGGCATACATGGCTAATCCTTGATAAAACTATAAATACAATCATGAAAGTAAGGTCCAGCAGAGGGAAACAAAAGAAAAAACTACCATTAATAGCAATAAATTGTTGAAATAACCCCATATAATATAAACAGTATGAAAGCTAAGACTGTAGCAAACAAGCACAACAAATGACAGCTAATAATAACAACAACTCAGCTACATTTTATTACACTGAATTTAAAACATTAACGTTGTCGTTTTCTTCCTCTACAGGCTATTACATGCTCATAAAAACTGAACACAAGCTGAATATCTCATCAGCAGCCAGACTCATCAGCTTCCCTCAGCCTGCCGGTCAAGTCCTATGTGTGAGCTTCTACTACCACATATTTGGAAACAGCATTGGTACGTATGTAAACCAAGGACTGTCTGTAAACTGATAAGGAGTCAGTATAGCTACTGTGACGTCACCCTCTGGTTTGTGGACGACCGTTCTGGCAGTCTGGCATTTTGGTAGTGGCCATCTTGTTTTTTTTGTAGCCATATTTGATGACAGGGTGGAATTATGGAGGAGCAAGTTAAGTCAGTGGCATCAACAGTAGCTCTTCCATAATTCATGTTAGATATAATATTAATTGCTAATCAAGACGAGCTTAAACCAGGCTTAAAACAAAATTACTTAATATCAACAACTGACTTCACACTTAGACTATAAAAAAGAAATGGGCATTGCCTTGAGGTCTGAAAAGTGCCTATTATTCAAATATATTTCATACATAGGCAATTATACAGTTCATAAGCTTCTTCCCATATCCATAGAATTCAGATATATTATCCTTATATATTATATATATCCTTTAGTTTTCTTTGTCATACAACATCGCACAAGATCTAATGATTTTTTTTTACCATCATCAGGTTCACTGAAGTTTATTACAAAGCGTTCTGGAGAAGAAGAGACGGTGGTATGGATGAGGAGTGGCACCCAGGGGAACAAATGGAGATTTGCAGATCTTACCTTCATAATTGACAAACCAGTACAGGTACAGTACTATTCACAATGAAAGTTAGAATTTAAGTAAAATGCAATTTAATGTGTGTATCATCAAACACACGCTTCTTATTCTGAAATTTCAATGAATTTATGTTGTTTTCCAGTTTATTATACAGGCTGTTGTGGGTGGTACACAAGGCAGCATAGCCATTGATGACCTAACGGTGTACAGCAGTGAGTCCGGCTCTTGTCCGGCTGAGAGAGAGTGCACCTTCCAGGGATCCCTCTGCGGTCTGAAGCCGAAACCATCCGCAAGCTTCACCTGGAGCCGCATCAAGGGGACGTCCCAACCAGCCAACTCTTCAGGCCCCGCCACGGATCACACGCTGGGGACGGAGCAAGGTTTGCAACTCCTTCAGATACAGAATTTTTGCAGCTTTGGATTTTTATTCAGTTCAGTATTTTATTAGTCTCTAAGTAAAGAAACTGGCTTTGGATTGGTTTGACTGTTTGGTACATTGGGCTTCAACGCTGCAGATAAATACATCAGAACTCTCTCTATGGTTCACCATCAGTCTCTGTTTGGATTTAATTTTAAACCTGAAAAAGAGATGCATTGAACATATTGCATTAATAAGTATTTATTATTATCCTGCATGTTTTACTCACATGTAATATCAAAGGCCCTATACTGAGAAAATGGCTTATTTTCAAGTTGAATCTTGTATTATTTCATTATGAAAACAATGCAGTGATT